>CM030857.1:2100000-2675329 GCA_018105865.1 Metaphire vulgaris
GCTGTTCTATACAGTACAACTTACGAGTATTGATTTCTCCTCTGCACCAGGGGCAGTTCCACATAGGGGCCCGGGGAACCGGTGCCTGGGCCCCCAGTAACCCTCCTGTTGTGACTCTATACTTACTACTACATACCTATCAGCATATGGTTGGCCCCCGTGTTTAGAAGTTGCCACCCCAAAGGCCGCTCCATTTGCCAAATCCTGGAGCCGCCACTGCTCTGCACCGAACTTTTGGTCATAAATATAAAATATTCATAAAGATTCTGTAAATCCGATCCAAATGGACACATCGAACAGACTGTCAGTTTCAAAAGGACATACGCGTATCATCTCTTAATTATAGTAGAAATGTAATTTTAAAAACAACTTCGTAAGCCTTTTAATTGCCCCTTACTGTCGAAATCCGTGCCCGCTTTTAATGAATCTTTCGGAATTAATAGCAATGAATTAAAACCGAGTCACGTGATCCTCGGACGCTCTGGTAATATTTCAACGTCTTTGCTCGTCGGTCGTGCGGTCGCCATCTTGCGCGAGAGAGATTTGGCGATAAAGATGGCGAATTAATTATTTTTTAACGAAATGAGGGTTTACGTCACGTACTGAGGCGTCAGATCGGGAAGGCAATTTCAGGGACAGACCTATTATAGAGTGTTTCTGGATTTCGGGGTCGAAGGTGAGACGAACCCTTGGCGACAACGAACAAAAGTCAGATCATTATTGGACGCAAGGGTATATGCATGGTTTAGACTCGGATACACTGATACGGTATCGGATGCCATCTGAGGTTGGTCATCCATCTGTCTCAGTGATTCGTCTTCTGAGGGCGAGATCTTGTGCAATCGAATAATGACGACCTTTTGATAATTGCCAATCCGTTTTGTAATTCGACTCTGCGAAAAGCATCGCCGATCAGAAAAGACTGGGATCTTGTAACGAGTCTCATCCGAAAAATGATCATTGGCGCTTGAATATCGTTATTAAATTGGAAAAGAAACAATCATCTGACAGTATTATTATTATTATTATTATTATTATTATTATTATTAAAGTAGTAGTAGTAGTAGTAGTAGTAGTAACAGTAGTAGTAATCTATAGTAGTAGTGCTACACTACTTATTATTATTACTACTATTAGTTAGTTAGTTAGTTAGTTAGTTAGTTAGTAGTAGTTAGTTAGTAGTAGTAGTAGTAGTAGCACTACTTACTGGGAGGTAGTACTACTACTACTACTACTAAAACTATTATTATTATTACTACTACTACTACTACTACTACTACTACTACTACTACTATCCGCCAGCCCCTCTGGGCGGCTATAGATCCAAATTATCACCGCATGAAAATTCTGATTCGCCCCTCAACCAAAAGCCACTGCATCCGCTTCTGACACTGGCAACAGTTAACCTCCCTCAAGCAGTGGCGTTCAGAGAGTGGCGGGCGACCGAGGCCAGGTTGATAAAAATGTTTGACGAGCAAAAAAGGGTCGCCGAGTCAATTTTGGCTCCCCCATATCTGGTCGGCGCCCGACCCCCTCACGGCTCCGGGGCCACCGTCCCACCGGCCACCCTCTGCCCGCCATAGCCTAGGTTAGCAGAGGCGCCATAAATTGTCAAAAATTCCAAAAAGGCTCTCCAATAATAGCAGTTATAGGCAATAATGGGTTTCCTCTCATATGTGATATGACATAATACGCAACAGCGCATTCCGCCATCTGGCGAGCTCTTTCAAAACAGAAACTCTTGAGTCTAGAATAATCAATCAATCAATCAATCAAATAAAAACTTCTATGGCGCCACTATCATAATGCCAATGGCATCAGCCGATGGCGCACCAAATCCAAATTGAATTAGAGCCAGGTCAATCCGGAAAGATCAGTCAGAACAGCGGGGGAGCAATCTAATGGGGATAAGCCAAGCCAATATTTTGAGACCCGATCTGAATAAACGATAAAACAAAAATCTTAATCGAATTCAGGCGAAACAACTACTAAATTGGGCAAAATTATCATCTACTTTACTAATTTAAGTAAAAGAAACAGCTAGCCTTTTAAATTTCTTGTTATTTTCTGCTTTGGAATTGCAAAAAATATACACCTTCATTAAGCGAGGTGGCTTTTTAATAAATTAAGGAAACGTCTGCCAGCAACATGCCAACATGCTCACAATTCTGTTGATCGAATTGATTACAAGCTGTTCAGAGCAAAATGCGTTCGGGAGAATATCCGTCTTCCGTTGTTCTAGAGCAAAAGTAATTAGGCTGTTACGGTTAACCGAACCGAACCGAAATCGCGGTTTTTCGGTAAAAACCGAACCGAAACCGCGGTTTTGACCATTCAAATTTGGACGGTTATTTTTCGTAGAGAATGGCAAATACAATGCATGATTATGCGCGACTTTAAGTCACCTTCTCTTCCCAGGTAATGCAATTCCCAATAATTGCTACATAAAAGTAAATCTACATAAAAGTAAATCTTCATAAAATTTGCATCACTTTCTCATAGGCAGTGCTGCTAACTCATCATAGACATGACACAAAAACAATGCCTTCTCTATTTTTAACGCTTAAAAGCTGTGCATTCTAGTGATGTTCAAAAAACCGAACCGAACCGAAATCGCGGTTTTTCGGTTAAAACCGAACCGAAACCGACCAAAATTGCACGAGGTGAAACCGTATCAGCTCTAAAAGCAGTGGCGGCTCTAGGATTTGGCAAGTGGGGGGCCGTTGGGGGCAACTTCTAATCATGGGGGGTCAACCATTTGTTGTTTAATGTATGTAGCATTAAGTATAGGGTCCCAACTGGGGGCCACTGGGGGGCAGGCAGTCAATAGGGGCACGGACCCCCTGGCACCCCGGTGGAGCCGCCACTGTCTAAAAGTAATTAAGCTATGCAAGAAAAATGGACAGAATTGAGGGAACTAGTAAATAGGCGATGAGACGAAATGACATCAAATACAGAAACAGCAGATCCGAGTACAGACGTGATCATGATCAATGGAGGTGTCACCGATCCGTGCTAATTTTGTGAGGGAACCTTTTGATAATGCGCAGAGTTTTAAAAAAATGATGCGATGATGACATATAATTTTACGGGTTATGAGGAATTTCGTCAAATCCTGGAAAATCTTGAAATTTATAATTTTAAAACGATAACTATACGGCTGTAGGCAGGCCTTAGGAGAGGGGGTGCAGCCGGAACATTGTTCTGGGGCCCATGGAGCTCAAAGGGGCCCGAAAAAACGTCATCAACACTTTTTCACACTTGTACCCAAAGCGCGATTTGTAGGGGAAGGGGATTTCCCCCTCACTGCCCAACTGCATACCCCCTACTGCTACATTTCCCCAACAACTACATCCCCCAAACTCTTCCTCCCCCCAAAAAAAACATTCCCCCACTGCTCCGGTCACAAATCGCATCCTGCTTGTACCTGTATGTGCTTGTAACGAGGACCCTAGAATTCTGTGGATACTCTGCTTTGAAAAAGACTGACAAGCAAAAAAGTTCATCAACTTTTTCACACACTTGTCAGGTCAGGGGCCCTAGGTGACTATTTTCTACACCGGTGTGGCAGAAGCGTTTATTCTAGGCCTGTTTTTTTGGGGGATTTCTCCACAAAGTTAAAAAAATTCCCCCTCCCAAATTTTTATATGTTGCATTGGGGATGGAAACCCTCCCCCCAAAAAAGTGTGACGTGAAGGGGCTTTTCATTTGGAAGAAGGATAAAAGGAAAGATAAGGAATAACATGATGACCTTTTTTGCTTGTTAACATTTTCGGACACTCAGATCTTCTCCTCCAAACATTGAAAAATCCCCCCAATGTCAAGGTGGTTAGAATAAACACTGTGCGGCAGGCAGGGTGGACTATAGGCACGATCTACTCTAGAGTACATCATACAGTACCTATGTACAATCTACTCTAGAGTACCCGATAACTAGAGGTAGCATGCACTCTAGAGTACGAACTACCTAGGCATGGTGGACTCCAGGCACAGCGTACTGCAGAGTACATCATACCTAGGTACAACGTACTCTAGGGTACATCATAATTAGCTACATTGTACTCTATAGTACTCTAGGGTACATCATAACTATGTACATTATACTCTATAGTACTCTAGGGTACATCATAACTATGTACATTGTACTCTATAGTACTCTAGAGTACATCATAACTAGGTACATTGTACTCTATAGTGCTCTAGGGTACATCATAACTATGTACATTGTACTCTCTTAAAATTTGTATTTATCAAATTATGAAATACTCAATGGTTCAGTTGTCTCCGGTTTTAATTATATTTTTTGTTTTGATGAACTTCCGGTTGAGCCTTTAAGTTTTAGCGTCTCTTTCATAAATTGTTTTAAAAGTTATCTATAATATTATAATTAAGATCAAGACAAATAACTATTCTTTAAACAATGGATAACGTTACTATTTCGAGCCACGAGTGATTACTGGGATTTAATTTTATATTACGAATGATTTTACTTCAGATTGGTTGTGTGCAGTGAAACAACTTTTCATGGGAAATTGCAGAATAAATGTTAATTTCTTTGTGCTCATTACAAGTGTTCCAGATGTTCTATGTTTTTTCCCATTTACTTTGACTTTGTCAGTTTCTTCTATATAGTTATTTTCTGCATTCACAATCGATTATTCGCCCATCACAGAAATTCTACTGGGAACAGTGACCACAGGGCCACAGACCCGTCTTTTGCCAGTGTGAGGCCCCTGGCCTCTAGCACCTGGCGGCCTGAGGGGCGGGCTTCGCCACAGGGCGTTGGACATGGACTTCGTAAAGTGACCTTTTCAATCAACGAAGAGCGGAACTGTGCCACCTTCTGGAAAAACAGCCATCCAAGCGTGTCCGCCTATACAGTCGCATTTCTTTTTTATAGGTTGAATCGCCATAGACAATCTGCTTCACTAGCAGCAGCGAATCTGTAGATTGAGTTGTGAAGATGACATGTGATGAACTTACACTCAATGTTTTATACAGGCCTATTAGGAGGGGAGATTCCCCTCCCAAAAACCCCTCAAAATTCCCCTCACCCAAATAAAATTCCAGCACTTACACAAATTTTGCATTGAACTGTGTTTTTTCCCTCCAACCAAGTCGATTCCTCCCTAAAGCCTCAATCCCCCCCCAAAGGCCTGAGTCTGGATAAAACACTGACTTACACTTCAAAACAGGTGATTACACAGAGTATAAGTTAGGCTAGGTTAGAAAGTCAATTTATATAGCGCAAAACACACGAACAAGGAGTAAAAGGCTAGAGCGCTTTACACTAATACGAGATCTCGAATAAATAAGTTTTAAGTTTCCTTGCGAACGAATCAAGATTGGACTCTCTAGTCACGTGGCCAAGTAATGCGCTCCAAAGAATGAGACCTTCGCACTTGAACGACTTCTCGTTGCCCGTATCATCATCATCATCATCATCATCGTCGTCGTCGTCATCATCTCAGATTCCGTTATTCTGCACTGATTCTGATGAGTTGAGTGCGCTTTCGCAGTTAGCACTTAATAGAGACTTCTAGCTATATTTACAAAACTAGGCCTATTAGTTCACAATATTATTTCAGGGTCTCATATATGGTTGATTTGCGGTTTAAATGAAATAAATACATTGAACATAAAAACTGGTTCTCTAACACTTCTGGACTATTCGAAAGTGGATAATAGGACGACAAAAGGAACTCGTTATGGCGATGACGGATAAAATAATGATAAAGAAATATATTAAATATAAATTAATACAAATAATAAATAAATAAAAGAAATAACATTCAAAGAAATATACCCAGAGGTGAAGAGGATAATAATAATAATAATAATTTATTATTATTATTATTATTAGTAGTAGTAGTAGTAGTAGTAGTCGTAGTAGTAGTAGTAGTAGTAGTAGTAGTAGTAGTAGTAGTTAGTATTAGTATTATTATTATTATTATTAGTATTATTAGTATTATTAGTATTATTATTATTAGTAGTAGTAGTATTATTATTAGGGAAAATTTATACATGTCTTAAAAGAAATCTGTAATTTCTTTATTTCTGTTCAAACTGCCATTCTTTCCAATCATATTCAAAATAGTGATGCGCGGTAATAGAAAATTTTTGACGATAATATACACAGTAGGCCTACCATGTAAAAACTACCGTCGAACCGGTGTACGGCGGTATTTCGTGGCGTCATCACTTTTGGACAAATTGTAATTAAATATTGGCCTATTGCCCTATTTACTATTATCGCGAGTAACTGTAAACTGTAACACAGGGTTACGGGCTATGATTACAGCGATTTGCGCAGTAAAGCAGTTTCATGAACTTTTTGCGACTTACTTTACGACGATATCACGCCAGTCACCGCTTACGTCACTGCCAAAGATATTAGAATCAAAAACCAGACATGACATTCATTATAATTTTGTAGGAAAGTTTATTTTAAAACATTACTGCCCGACCGCGGTATTTACCGCCACTCTTACGGTAATACCGCGGCATTTTATTTATACCGCGCATCACTAATTTGAAGAAACCACAAGTACAGGGTGGCGCAAAAAACCGGACTATATTAAATGCAAACCTAAATGTGACTAGTCCGGGTTTTTGCGCCACCCTGTAGAATCACAGCTACTTAGATTTTTAAATATATAAGTAACCATTAGTCATTCAGTCCGACAAACATGAAGCCTGTTTTTCTATGCTTTCAAGAAAATGAAGCTGATTCTACGAGTCCTGTGGAAGCATCGTGGACGACATTTTCGCTGGGGGTGACGACCACAGAGATATCAATGGGTCCATTTTTTACAACCCAATCCAACCCCCAACCCATCAAATCTTCAACCCATGCCTTTGGGTCGGGTTACTTGGTCCAACCCAAACCACCGTAATACATTGCAATTTCTTAAACCATGACTTTTCTGACCCGACCCAACCCACCATTGACGTGAAAATGTCTGACCCAACCAACCGAACCGAACCCAACCCATGGGTTAACCCAACCCGTGGACATCTCTGGTCGACCATCTTCCCGTTTGACGCCAGCGATACGAATAAGCGGCTAAGATGGCGGAAGCATTTGTCGCCAGGAAGGCAAAGATGGCGACGACGAAGCCGGTGTCGTAACTGTAGCCAATCGAATGGTCGGAAATTTCGGACGACGACCATTTCATCTCTTCGTTGACGACCATCGCGTATAAGAAGAGGCCGAGCAACTGAAGGAGACCTGCGTTCAAATGAGAATAAGAATAACTATAAGAATAATCAATTTGTTGTTTAATGTATGTATCATTAAGTATAGGGTCCCAACTACTGAAACTCAATAGGGCACGGCTTTGGCTTTATGCCGTGACGATAGATTAGAAACGCAAATTCTAAAATGGGAAAGATGCAACTCTTATTACTTTTGAAGTTCTTTTATCAAGTACCTCTAAATAACAAAAATGGCTTCGAAAAAAAGATTAATATCTTCACCTTCCAGTGGCGGCTCCACCGGGGGCAGGTGGGCCCGTGCCCCTATTGAGTGCCTCCCCCCTCCAGTGCCCCCAGTTGGGACCCTATACTTAATGCTACATACATTAAACAACAAATGGTTGGCCCCCCATGATTAGAAGTTGCCACCCCAACGGCCCCCCACTTGCCAAATCCTAGAGCCGCCACTGTCACCTTCAATCATTTTAATAATCCATGATATGCTATAATTTATGATAAACAAGCTTTCACACGAGGGACACTATTTCCAAATTGTTTACGGATCAACTTAAAAAGAATTCCGACCCTGAAAACAACGGCAGTATCGTCAAACTAATGACAATTAATGTTCGATTTTTAGCGCGTTTGAGGGTTCTCCCCCCGCCCTTCCTCCCTCCCTCGGTCGAGTACAACCGTTTTGTGGCGATGAAAACCAGTGTAACGACATCCTGCCATCGCTTCCAATGAGTGTGTGTATAGACACACATGCATAACAAGGTTTAAAGTGGTTCAGTAGGGACTGGCCGTGTGAGAACCACTGTTCATGATATACATTCAATACATGCGTTCGAAGATAAACTCGTGGCTAAGATGGCATGCTCATGAAATGCGGTACATTCGGCAGAGATCAGACATTTTTGTGAGGAACTCGCGGGCCAATTGCAAACCTTTCGCGGAAACAATTTGACCCGCGGGTCACGGTTTGCAGACCGGTGGCATGCATGCATATATATACCATATAATATTCCCATACACGCTGGTTTATTGATTCGGCGCAGACGTCTTTTAATGCATTCATATTTAATTCATATAGAACAGGGGTGCACAACCTTTTAAGGACGAAGGGCCACATTTTTCGGTTCCACTCCTCCGCGGGCCACGTGCGCTTTTTCTAATGCAGAAGAGGTACGTTGACAGTAACCCGTTAATAGCAATATTTAATATGGTTATGGATAAAATTTAATTCGGCAGGACTAATGGAATTAATAGAATTTCTGATGAATGCAATCAATCCAGTAGAAACAAATGAAATGGAAATGATTAGTAGTAATTTAAATGTAGAATTACAGGGATAAGGTCTTGTTAATCAAAAAATAATATTACCATGTTCAATTATTAATTCATAACATTTTAAAACCAAAGGTCAATCGCCTTTTTATACCCAATGGAGTCGTTGAGTTGTTGGAATTGTCTTTAACAATTTTATTCATATTTTGTGGCTGTTCACTTGTTGCAACTTTCAAAACCGAGCACTCAATCTGAACCTTAGAACATTTTTCGTCAATTTCATTACAGAAAATGTTTGTTCACACAAGTAAGTGCTTCCAAACGTGGGAAATCTGCAACCTAATTTCTTAGGTTTTAGTTACTAATCTCTTGGGGCAGAGACTTCTGTAAACTGTCAGTATCTCAGTATCCTTGATAACCGTTTTTGATTCGTCTGAACACTGAAGATCAAAGGCCTCAAGCAGAAACTGTGTCCACATCACAAGAGAAAGAATCACGAATGAAACTGTTCCTTAATTGTGAGAAATCGGCTGCGAAATTAATTAAATAACTTGATTTGATGGCGACTTAGACCCTTGGAACGAATGACTTCTTCTGTAGCGCTAATATAAAAGCCAGAAAGCCTTCGGGGCCACTTTTCATTTAAATCCTGGAAAAGTCCGCGGGCCACAAAAAATCGCCGGCGGGCCACTATTGGGCCGCGGGCGGGCCGTCCACGGGTTGTGCACCCCTGTTATAGAACGCAACTGTATCTGATCATCTTTAATATCCGAAAGATAATTAGTTAATCGATTGGACGCATACGTGAATCGCGTCTCGTAGTAACGCTAAACGAGTAATCGATACCTCCTCCTCCTCCTCCTCCTCATCCTTCCGCGCATCAAATAATTCGTGCCGTGCTAAAATCGCGATTTCGCTTCAATTAATTAGCTTTTAAATAATTTCAGATGAAAATCGAACTGAGAAAAAAGGCGCGTCAGTTGCTCTTGGATCACCTGTCGTTCAGGTGAGCGCCACCCGGAAATGCCTTGATCAGGTAGGCGGGTAAGTCATTTCCGGTGCTGACTTCGATCACAAGAAGTCTTTCCGACCTGACGAACGACCGATACATCGAGACACAGGCAGACAGACGCACAGACACAAAGACATACACGCACACACACCGGCACACACACACGCACAAAGCCTAGTATAGTCACTGGCGTGTGTCTTAGATATTCTGTACACAATGCACACCGTATTGAATGTACATATTACCAATACAGCTATAAATGTATGCACTACATAAAAGGGACTGGTCAAAGCAACTGCCTATAACTGAAGATCGTGTGGCACTGCACCCAAACCATCCCCACCCTGCTTCCACCCATGAATCCATGAATCTGTGTAGAACTTCGCCTTAACTGAGTTCTAAGGGACCCTTATACATAGGCTTATAATAATAATAATAATAATAATAATAATAATAATAATAATAATAATAATAATAATAATAATAATAATAATAATAATAGTAGTAGTAGTAGTAGTAGTAGTAGTAGTAGTAGTAGTAGTAGTAGTAGTAGTAGTAGTAGTAGTAGTAGTAGTAGTAGTAGTAGTAGTAGTAGTAGTAGTAGTAGTAGTAGTAGTAGTAGTAGTAGTAGTAGTAGTAGTAGTAGTAGTAGTAGTAGTAGTAGTAGTAGTATGGGTTAGAGTGGTTCATTAAGATCTGTCCTGTGTTGGAACCACTATATGTTCCACCCATCTGGGCCTATTCATTGACTCTATAGTCTTGCTGTGTAATCTCATATTCTTTGCCCTCTTGTCCTCTGGTAGCGTTGTTCCCGTTTTCTCCTTCGTTGTCTTCTTGCAGCCTAGCTATCTGAGTCTACGTCCATGTTTGACATTCGCAGCTACTGTACAGTATTTGATCAGAAGCTAATTAATGTCAATAATATATTAACTAACTTGGATTGCGGCTTTTCTCATTAACCGTTCTCAACGGTATCAATCAGCTTCGTTGTGTTGCTGCTGTGTCAGGACACACACACACACACATACATACACACATACATCCAAACACTCACAGGCAGTGGTGTAACTAAGTGGAGGGGGGCTTTGAGGGTTAAACACCTCTTGGCTGGCGAAAAGAAATTTTTTATGAGTTTCTATGCATTTTTTCTATTTTTGGACGCGATTGTGGGGGTCAAACCCCCCTGGGCTGCTTGGTTATAGAACGTAACACGGTGCAAGAGGTGATGACCTTTTTTGCTTCTCAGCACGTAAGAGACAAATAGTAAAGATGATGGGAGATTACCTTTTTGGCTTGGTAAGAATTTTTCAAAGTTGGTCACGTCAAACTATAAACCAAACCCCCTTTTCCGGAAATCCTGGCTACGCCACTGCTCACAAGAGCATCGAATATCAGGAAACCTATCTTCTCTCCCCCCCGAAATACTCAACCAATGGTGTCACGTTACAATGTCAGCCTGCATTACGCGTTAATGCAGACTAAATGGCGTTTTTTTCGTGATCTTTAATTTGACAATGAAAACATTTCGGAATTCGACAACAACAAGTTCTCGCATCAGTTGCTTTGGCCGGAAAAACACTCACCGATGCAATGGGAGGTAAGTCACTGGGGAAATAGGCGGAGGTGGGGTAGCCCTCCCCCTCTCCCTATTCGGTCTGGGACCGGTTGTGGGATTTGTGCAAAAACGTTGAGTACTGTAGAGATTGATCGGTTTCAGAACTCCAGCCTCCGATCACTTTTAATGTTTCAGGCCCCGAAAATGTTACAGGAAACAGCGGTTGAGTCTAACTTTGTCGAATAGTGGCAAAGGGGGAGGAGTTTGGGGGTTAAACTTCTTGGTTGGCCGACCAAGAAATTTTTTTTACTGCGTATTCTGCGGGCGGAGGGGGGGCAAAATCTGTGTTAAGGTAGCAGAAAAGAAAAAGAAAAAGCAAAAAAATCAATATGGCTGTATAGTGTATAGAGCCATAGGCTGTCCGCGCTCATACTGTATAACTATATAACTAACTTAACCATAGGGAAACAATAAGTGACGACCTTTATTGCTAGTCCGAAGTTGGGAATGGTCGTTTGTAACCCCTCGCCCTTTCGAAAAATCCTGGCTACGCCACTGCGTCGAATGATGTTTGAAAAGTGGTTTTTAAAGAACAATTCGTTCTGACCAGAGGCGAAACTGCTTGACCACCTCGAGACACGCACGGTATGCGTGACGTCATGAGTGATCGGGCGTGAAGGTAAGGGGTGACAGGCAAACTGTTCGCTTTGTCGTTTGTCACGTTCGGGATCTACATGAAAAGAGTCAACTCCAGGCCAGAAGCGTCACCTTACCCCATATCAAGTAGAATACGTCATTTCGAAGGAAATGTCGACTAACTACACTTTTCCTTTAACATACACATAGGCTAAACAGCTGTGAAATGTTTCAAATTTTTCATTAGTTTTTTTTCTAGTGTCAAGAGGTTGAAGATTAGAGTCAGACCGAATCTGCAATTTGCAGTTTCGGCCGAAGCCGAAACCGAGGCCGTAACTCCAGTCCTACATTCGGCCGAAGCCGAAGCTAAGCCGAAACTGTCTGTAATAGATTCGGCCGAAGCGGAAGCCGAAGCTATTGACATGCAGTCCTAGAAGTTAGTGAAGAGTGACGTTTTATATTGGAGATGCACAAAACACACGTAATTAATTGATATAAAATATTATAAGCAGAAGATAATTTCTCACTAGTTAACTTACAGTGACTTTTTACACTGGTTATAGAAAAATATACATGATTGATATGTTTGCGACATTTCTACTGTCGAGTGTTACCTCTAACGACGACTGCTACTGAAATGTAATGCTATCGTTCAACATGGCTTATGACGGCTGTTAGTTAATCGAACGAGGGGCTTTATTCAAGGGCGTCGCGAGCCCCTGCATGGTTCTATTGATCCAGACGCTGTTGTTCCTATAACAAAGCATTAGAGTCGTATCTCCTTTGATACATGTAACCGTCATCATCAGTTTTCACAAAGCCAGTTGTGGCATTTTTTGTTTGTCAACCTATTTTCCGGTGAGTTTTTAAAAAAATTAGTGAAAAATACTGCGAATGACCTGCTTTTTTGCTGGTCGGCCTTATTTTGGCAAGGTTTATTAACATTGATTTAGTGGACAAAACACTAGCAATAACCTATTTTTTCTCTTTTCTTTTTTCTTCTTCACTTTGCATCCCCCACCATCTTCCTATAAATTTTGTCACCCCCCCCCCCCCAATCAAGAATTCCTGGAACCGCCACTGGTAAACTTCCAGCAAGAGATCGCAGCTCGACCGAAGCAAATATTTTCTCCTGCTCTCTGATCGTCCGTTCTCGACCATCGTGGGGCGGGGGGGGGGAGTGGAAGGGGTGATCAAAACCCTTCAACCAACCAGGGGATGGAATTGAGCGTTGGTGCCCACTCAAAAACCCGCAACTGCCGCCCGCTTTTACGATCGACGCAAAGGACTGGTGGATGCTCCAAAGGTCGCTCTCGCCGCCGCCAAGCACGGACAGCTCTTATTTACGGCCCCGCGGGCTGTGTTGACATTGCTTTCCAATTAGCGGCTGGGCATTTGCCCGGCGGACAGACTGGCGCCCCGTCCCAACGACCCCCAAGAGGCGGCGGTCGAGGCGGCTGAGATGGACGGCCGACGGACCGATGCGACGGTAAGCGCTCCGTTGGGGGTGGGGTGGGGGAGGGGGGAAGCAAAGGACGCGACGCCGATAGCGAAAACAATTAGGCGAATCAATGTGGAAGATAAGCACAAGAGTTACAGTTCCATCTCTACACTTCATCTGTCATGTCTCTCTCTCTCTCTCTCTCTCTCTCTCTCTCTCTCTCTGTCTCTCTTTCTCTCTGTCTCTGTCTTTCTCTCTCTCTTTCTCTCTCTGTCTATCTCCTTCTCTGTCCCTGTCTAGGTATCTGTCTAGGTCTCTGTCTCTCTGGGTGTTTGTCTCTGGATGTCTCTGTCACTGCATGTCTCTGTATCTGCCTCTCTCTCTCTCTCTCTCTCTCTCTCTCTCTCTCTCTCTCTCTCTCTCTCTTCTGTATCAGTCTGTCTCAGTCTCTCTCTCTCGCTGTATCTGTCTCTGTCTCTTTCTCCTCCTCTTCCTCGTTTGACCCCCAAGTCTCCTTCCTTCTCGGGTAAATAGTCTTAATGCATTTCCTCTTCTCTGCGTAAAACTTCTATTCACAGTTTTATTTCAGTGTTTCTTTTAGATCGTCTTTCTTTCGTTGACCTTCAGAAAGCGTTTTCCTTGCAGTTTCAGGACTTGAAGTGTGCGATTTTGTGGGCGACCATCAGTGGCGGCTCCACCGGTGGGCCAGGGGGGCCCGTGCCCCTATTGAGAGCCTGACCCTCCTAGTGGCCCTCCAGTTGGGACCCTATACTTAATGCTACATACATTAAACAACAAATGGTTGGCCACCCATGATTAGAAGTTGCCACTTCAACGCCCCCCCATTTGCCAAATCCTAGAGCCGCCACTGGCGACCATCGTTGATAGTTTAATGCGTCTTCGTCAACGACGTGAAGAATTGAAAACTTCCAGAAATTTTCTAATTATTTTATTTCCAATTTCTTACGTATTTTCCAGTTTGACCTAAATCCACGAGAGGGCATGATTGTAATGAACGCATTTGATAATGACAGTATGAAACCTACGCCTTAACCCCTTAACCGTGTATTTAACTGTAACTCAATGTAAGATGAACGGATATATCCGGAGTCCCCAGTTAAGGGGTTAATATGTGTGCAGAGTGGACCAGAGGGGAAGTCTGGAAGCAGTAAGCAGAAATTCCCTCCCTCGCCCCCACTCCACTCCACACTCCCCACTACAATTACCGCACTGTTCTAGAGCATTATATTCATAATAATACTAATATAAAAGAAAGATAAGGTCACTTATTTGTCTATAGAAGGCAGTAGCCAGGTCAGTCAATTGTCAATTGTCATTCCTTGCTGTGGATACAGAGCATCGTCAAACCGTGTTCCGATCCGATGCGGTTGACTTGAACCAGCAGAATCCCAATCCAAACCGTAAATGCGTGTGTGTGTGTGTGTGTGTGTGTGTGTGTGTGTAGCAGGTCGTTCGAGTGTAAAAGGTCAGATCGAATGGCATTAGATAGATTGCAATACGCTATGGATTAATTTAGCTAGATTGCCAAGTCTCGTTCTGTCTCTCTGTCTCTGTATCTGTCTGTCTCTCTGTCTCTCTGCCTCTGTCTCTGTCTCTGTCTGCCTATCTGTATGTATGTTTGTCTCTCGCTCTGTATCTGTCTCTCTCTGTCTCTGTGTGTCTGTCTGTCTGTCTCTCTCTCTCTCCTGCTAAAACTCATGATTCAATGAACAGCTCGCATATAGATATCGTGCTCATAATAACATCAACAATGGCCCAATCTCATCATAAATTCAATCAACATTAGTGACCCGGAATTGAAATTACCAAATTAGAATATTCATTTAATCTTAATTTATCCGATTATAAGTAATAAAGGAAAGACAAGAAACAAAGACATTGGACAGCGTCTCAACCTAAAGGATACAATTATCGACAAAATCAGAAGGAAAAGGCTCAACTGGTATGGACATGTCAACAGAATGAATGAAAAGAGACTACCATACAAGGCACTCTACACTCAATAGAAGGAAATAAAGGAAGAGGAAGACCCAGGAAAAGTGGATGGACGACATCAGAGAAGACATGAACATGAAAGGAATTTCAATCGTGGAAGGAAGACGATTAACATAAGATAGAACTTCTTGGAAACATTTTGTGTCTAGCTATTGCCGCTAAAGAGTTGGCAGAGAGCAAAAATGATGATGGTGATTGATGACGATGACGACGACGACTATGATGATGATGTAATAAATCGCAATCAATTTTAGTTGAAATGCGAGGCCCTGTTTGGGTTTTAACTAGTTGTGCGATTCTCTTGCAAAACCGTTGAGAAAAATATGTCTAGGATGTAGTGGGGGGTGGGTGGGTGCCAGAAAGCTTTAAACTAGTCTATAAAATTATTACAAATCTTCAGAGTTCTGTTTGATATTACTATAATTTTTGCGATCCCGCTACAAAGGCTCTCACGACGCTCCCATATACTCCCTTAGCTCGGATCAACTTCAGTTTCATATAAGCGATGACCCTCTCCTAGTGTTTTATCCAGGCCTGTTAGGGGAGATCCCCCCACACAAAAACCTCCCCAAAATCTAGCACTGACAAATTTTTGCATTGAGCTGTGTCTCTTCCCCTCCAGCCAAGTCAATCCCCCCCGCAAAGGCCTGGAGTCTGGATAAAACACTGCCCTCTCCCTTGTTCTGGAACCCTGGTCACCCCAGTAGTTTAGTGAATCATTAAGAAACTGAGTTACCCAATTAGTCAGCAGTTGACCGATTAACCCTTTATATACAACAATCATTATTATCTTTTCCTGCAACTTGGGCTACATGTATGCTAATATAGTAAATATACTGTACAATGCATTTGAAAACATTGCTACCTGTAGTAAAGTGACGTAGAGGGAAAGATAAATTCCATTCTCTCTCTGTCTCTCTGTCTCTATCTGTCTCTCTGTCTGAGCCAGTGGTTTCTGTCTGCCTGTCTCTGTCTGTCTCTGTCTGTCACTGTCTCTCTGCCTCTGTCTGTCTGTCTGTCTGTCTGTCTGTCTGTCTGTCTGTCTGTCTGTCTGTCTCTCTCTCTCTCTCTCTCTCTCTCTCTCTCTCTCTCTCTCTCTCTCTCTCTCTCTAGCGATCTCATATCTATCTCCCTTTTTCCTAACTCTCCCTCCAACTCCCACCCGTCTCTCTCTCTCACACACACACTCAATTTCTATTTTTTTAAAATTTTTGTTCTCAATTAAATGTAATACGATTGATTCATTTCAAAGCAGCAATCAACACAGCAATCAATAAAATCATCACAGCAATCAATATCCCCTCCCAACATCGTGCACTCTCGTTGTATTCACACTTGGTTACCTGCCATCCTCTCTCATCTTTCGCCACTAAGAATCTGTTTCAAACTCTTAACGACATCGACCAAAGAATCACACAGATAACTACCGTATAAACACGAACTTCTAGGTGACATTGCAAGAGTACTGTCCTCTCTCCATCTCCAAGACTTACCGGCCGTAGTGAAGCAAAACGAAGCAAAGACGAGGAAGAGGTTGCGTTGAACGACGCCGAGAATTTCCAGTGAAACGGCGCAGACCAAAATGGCGGCCGCCACAACGAACGTCTCAAAAGTTAGACTAGCGTCGCCTGGCGGACAGGCAAATAATCAATATCTAGCTTATAATCATCAAGAAATATTATTCTTTAAAAAAATTAAGGAAATATATGTATATTAAAACGAACGAATGACAGATTGGAATTGTCTCTTTACCTCTACGATAAGACTCATTTCGTAGATATTCAAACGAGCAGAAACAATTATTATAGCGCCTTTATTTTTAAGTGCTCTGCGGAATCTATTGCAGCTTATTTGACTTGCTCATTTTTATAATGTGAGAAAAACAAATTACATTGATATATAATTTTTGATATACAATTAATTTATAATTAATATAATATAATTAATATATAATTTTTTAATATATAATTAATTTTTAAATGTATCGAGTCACGTGCGAACGTTAGGCAATGTCAAAGGTTAATCATAATAATTGCGCACACATTTGCATAAGTACTCGCTTAACTTTTTTATAAGAGCAATAGTGAGTAATAATAGTTGCTCTTTAGTATGGATGTACGCGTGTACTGTAGACATTCAGAGCCATGCACCCAATGGCTGATGAAGCAGTAATTGGCGATTCGGATTCTAGTTCTTTTCAGCATTCTATCGTGTATTTGGTCATCGCCGGAAGCTATGTACTGTC
Organism: Metaphire vulgaris; assembly: GCA_018105865.1. Taxonomy (NCBI): domain Eukaryota; kingdom Metazoa; phylum Annelida; class Clitellata; order Crassiclitellata; family Megascolecidae; genus Metaphire; species Metaphire vulgaris. The sequence continues at coordinate 2,117,390 of CM030857.1, forward strand.
GACTCCGAGAGTCTACTGACTGGAGAACACGTTCTCGTTCGATGTAGCGCTATATAATTACGTGAAAGCGTCTTCTTGTCATGCCTCCGTCAAGCTCGACGTGCTCCTCGCTTCCCCTTTTCTCAGTCCGACATCGGATGAGAGTTTCCTAATAATTACCCGCGGGTTATATGCGACCGACTCCAGACGACGTCTTATACATAGAAATATATATAGCATATAATCGCCTTATACTAAGAAATATACGGTAACGGCGTCTTATACAGAGAGATATACGGTGGGCGACTCTTATACCGGAAACTATAAGGTAGGCGACAGCTCACCCACCGGTAATGGCGAGAATTGCCCTGGACACGTGACATCGCAGGCGCCTTTTGAAAACCGTGTCGTCGATGACGGAGCATCGTTGGCAGGCGGAATAGCTTCCATCTGTAACGAGACCAGAATCGAGCGAATCTATTCGAGTGACCAGAGGACGAACCGAATTAGCCTCGTTAAAAGCCAACGACCGACAGACCCACGATCTGGCACTGTCCGCTTGCTTCCCACTTACCCCGGTCGCCTCCTTAATTCCAGTGGCTTCTGAGCAAACTCAGTACGGTGGGTGGAAGGGACTTTATTCCGATCGGATTTGGAAATACTCGATGGAAATTTAATATCGAAGACGCAATTTTTTTATCTGTAACCGAATTTCTCAAACTCATAACAGACCCGGAGGAATGTTTAAAAGATAGACTTAGATAGACTTTCGATAATTTTGTTAAATAACGGGACTTGCCAATTACCTATTACCAAGTAATAGGCCTACCAATCCGATTCTATATTTTACCATTATATAACATGATAACATGAGGATCACATCATCAATACACAATGATTGCATTATGATCTCATCACTATTACATAATGATTACATTACACGATAATAGTTTATCTGACAATACTGTAAAGTAGGCGTGCAAAGAGCTATTGTAAATAAAAATCTACTGCCATGTCTTGGAAATTTAAACGAAAATTAGGCAGATGTGTCTAAGTTAATTAATTGCAAATAAAAATAGAATTTCGTTAGATTTACAGCCATGTCTAGTTTTCTTGTGTCTCTTTAAACGTTCCCGTTATCTTATTAGAGACAATATTCTGTTAAACAGCATTCTATATTCTTCTTCTTCTTCTTCTTCTTCTTCTTCTTCTTCTTCTTCTTCTTCTTCTTCTTCTTCTTCTTCTTCTTCTTCTTCAGGTGTCGTGTATTTCTACGTTGACGACTATGGACTTCCATTTCTCTCTGTTGTGTGTTGCTTGTATGAGTTCTAATTCTGTAGTTACTCCCTTTACATCCGTCAGAAAAGTGCTGATATACGTCATTCTTTGTCTTCCTCTTGATCTTTTGCCTTCGACTTTTCCAGTAGTTACCAGGTTTTCTGTACCTTTCTTCCTCATTATATGTCCAAAAATTGAAGTTGTCTTCTATATTACATGTAACTAGGTCTAAATCTTCCATTAATTATTTAAGGTCTTCCATGTCATTTGGAGCGAAGCTTTCCGAACCTATGGTGTCCACTCATAAAAGAACTGCGGGATAGTTTGTGCCATAATTCTGGTACCAGAGGCGTAGCCAGGAATTTGAATTAGGGGTTAATGTGATTTTGGGTGGGAGTATAAATCTTTAAAAAACTTCGAAAATCTTTAAAAAAACATTAACAAATTTAAGGTAGTGTGGTTTTTGGGTGGGTATATGTGCCGATATACCCCTCCCCCCGTCGCTCCGCCACTGTCTGGCACCAGCGCAATACATGTAAAGCATTGAACATTGTATTAATTAATAATTGGCATTTCTCCTCATAACATTAGCTCTTCTGTACAGTAGTTATGTGATAATTTTCAAATCATTTCTTACGATGCAAAACCTTTGAAAAAACGGAGAACGAGAGGGGATTTAATTGAGATATACAAAATACTAACAAACAAAGTGGAAATGCCAAGAGAAAGTTTTTTCCCAATGAAGCAGTATGATGGAACCAGAGGACACAACATGAAACTGTTTAAGAAACGGGCTCGGAGATGCAAACAACACTTTTTAGTGCAAAAGTGGTGGACAGATGGAATGAACTGGACGAGAAGATAGTCATGGCTACGAGTGTGAATGATTTCAAAATAAACCTCAGCACTATAGGATACTAGATTTGGATGGATAAAACAGTGGTTCTCACCTAGGGCAGACGCTACTGAACCACTTTAAACATTGTTGTTATTATTATTATTATTATTATTATTATTTTATTATTATTATTATTATTATTATTATTATTATTATTATTATTAATTGAAACGACTAAAGGTCTGTGACTGTTGATTAGAATTCCGTCATAAATTTCACGTCTTTAATTATATTTGAGGCTCAGTTAGAAATTCGTGTTATCAATTAAAGTGAGAATATCTTTGCCAAATGCCACATAGTATGGTATGGTGTGGTTTGGTATGGTATGGTATGGTCGTCCATCCTCATTGCTGAGGGTCTGAGGCTATAAATGCCATATACAATTATACATAGTCATAAATAATGCGGAAATCTTAATATGCAGTCCAAGGGGCGCTCTACCTGAGATGGATGGAGTAGCATTATGATATTAAATATTTGCTGCTCAAATATTGAATATTAAATAACCATTTCTAAGATTTTAAAATAAAGCGCCATGATTCCATAAAATCTTCGCATTTCTAAATTATCTCGCGGGCCGCATTGAATCTGGTGCATGGCAGACCGCATGCTGCCCGCTGGCCGTAGTTTGCCCACTCCTGTGCTGTACCCTACTTTATGCGGCCCAGGGATATTTTACACTCTCAACACCCCCCTCCAATTTTAGACCGACACCCCAGCTCAATCCAACCCCCCAATTTATTTCAGCTATGCGATAACCTTTTTTGCTTATCAGACTTTTTCGCAGGGGACCCCCATAACTCACCGACACCCCCCAAATTGATAATCCTAGAAATAACCCTAAGGTTATTTCTAAGATCTCTATGCGGCCTCCTCTGGGAATCAACGAAAGTCGAAAGCTAATGCTGCGATTCTACAGTAGACTTTATTCCAAGAACAAACTTCGAACCATTGAAATTTAAAAGTTCAGAAGCGCTTTTGATGTCTATTTTAACATTTTAAAGCCTACCTTCCGAACACCTGTACTCAAGACACAGCGTCCACAGTCCACCGGAAGCACCTTCGGCGACTGGAATGGCTCCGCCGGAGACCGCCACTCCTTTCCCGTCGCTCAATACAGGTGGTGGATCGACGCTGACAACGTTGTCAACCGCGTCGTGTATCGTCAACTTCCAACTGTCTTTCCGACAATAGACATCTCGAACGCCGCGCCCGTCGTCGCTCGAGTTCTCTGCGCCGTTTCCGGTGACTACTTCCGGTCGGATCCGGAACACGTGGATCCACCGACCGGAAACGAGTGCGAAAACGGAAGCGGATACGGCAGCGATTCCGAAAACGATCAGAACGGCCAAGAGAACAGCGCTCTGCGGCGACATGCTCTTCACTCGTAAAAGCAACATCGTCGTCGTCGTCGTCGTCTTCGTGACGTCACTCGTTAAACCGGAAGCAGCGTTCTTCGCATTACGTAACGACCGGATGCGTCCGTGCTCAGCAGCGAGAGAGCATCGCAAAAATGGGGTACTGTATATCTGTCAGTTTATGTAGCGCATTTATCTTGATGGCGATTGTTTCCATTCAGTCTGAAGTTGTTGAAAGCCATTTGTCGTGCCACTAAAGCGAAGCGACAATATAAGGTTTCAAAATGACTATCTTACTTGTGTCACAAAAACCGTTTTGCCGGCAGTTTTCGAAATCCGGCTAAGTCTAAAACGTGCGGTCAAAGTTACAGAGTACTTCTGCTAGTAATATACTGTAGAACTTCGCTATCACGGATTCGGCTATAACGTATATATTCGACTATGAGGTTTCGCAACGTACGGTCCTGTTTGATGCTTACGTATGTCGGATATAAGGTACTAAATGTCAAGTATTTTATAACAAAGTTCTACTGTATTTTGCTCGTATCGGAAAATAGATTTACAGTATATAATCGAGTACTGAACTGAGTTTCCTGTCTGCAAACCAACGACAGGGATTGAAAATAGCAGTTTATGAGAATGGATGATATTTTAACACTGAAGCTAGAGCAGTAGTCCGGTGGTTCAGAGATGGCATTGGGTCACTCAAAATGACCAATGATCCACGTGACCCATTGACCTTCTGATCCATGACCTATGATCCATGACATGTGTGACTCACTAAATTGCAATGCATTATGATCAAATGATTTGAGTAGATCGAACAACTTTTACCCAGAAGTTTTCTACCTCCTTAGTGGGTGGGGGATGAGTCGGATATCTAAAAGCTCAAATAATTTTCGATCTCATTTGGGGAACTCTGATCAACTAATGGGAAGTTAAACCTTCAAAGCTCTCCGTTAAGATGAATCGTAAGAGCTCTATACCGAGGCAGCGGCAGTATCTCTCTTATTGTGTAAGTAACCTCGCACAACTATTGTTAAACATTAACATTAAACTATTGAAAGCGACGAAAGGGGTAAATTGAAATAAGGAAAACTTTTTGGTTAGAACAAAAATTATATGAAATGTTAGGCTGTTAGCAATAAAATAACATTTACGTTCTCCTCTTTTTATGAGCAACTTTTCACACGCTGAAATTCTGAGTAATTTTCTCTTTGAAAGGTTTTTTCAAATTTCGCTTTTCAAACACATTCAAGTCAATTGTAGACCTGTTCCAATCAAATACAGTATAGAACGTCGCTATAACGGACCCAGTTGCACTGTAACTTAGGTTATACTGGGTTATAAAAGGTGTTATTTCTAGAAATTTTAATTTGGGGGTGTCGGGAAAATTTGGGGGGTGTCGGGAATGTTAAGTCTCTGCCCGAAAAAGGCTGACAAGCAAAAAAAGTCATCCAAGAATAAAAGTTGGGGGTGTCCTTCTCCATTGGAGGGGTGTGTTCTGAGTTAATTAGTATGCATTTTGTATGCATACCATTGTCATATTACCAAATTTGGGGGGTTTCGACCTCAAATTGGGCGGGGGAAGTGTTGGGGGGTGTTAGGGGGTGTAAAAATATCTCTGGTTATAAAGGATCCACAATGTAGGCCTACGGTTCCGTGTGATGCGCTACTGTATTGTATGGTATTGGATACAACGTGTCTCGGATATTACATGCTAAATCTTACAGATCCGCTAAGTACAGTAAGTTATTACGAAGTTCTGTATTGCGAAAAAAAATTAAATTACGTTGTCATGACGACCGAACGAATTCTTACCTCTTCGAATTCCCTTTCACTTCGTAGAGAATTTCAGAAACTTGGCAGCACGCTCAAGTTTCATCCGAAGATCTGTACTAGAAACCACGTGATCCGACACGTGACTACTAGACGCAACTGCGATTCAGAAAATCGTCTGACGGAGCAGAGGAAGACGGCGGCGGCGACGACCAACGAAGGCAGACGCCTCACAGCGTCGTCATCTATATCAATAAAAAATCGACTGTCTGCCGCTTCGGCGAGTAACCGCTAATCGTCCTCGGCGACCCCTTAAGACGACGCGTTCTGTCGCTAGGTGGCTCCAGTGTCGCTCTGCGTCGATAAACGTCATCGGCCGGCGGCGGCGACGGTGGCGGCTCCGTGTGTCATATCGCGTCTTCGATTTACTTAGTGGAAAGGGACAAACGACTATTCTACGCCAGCTTTAAGCAACAGTTCTGACGGGAGGGAGAACCGGTCTGCAAGCGGGCGCAATTCCGGCACGTGTGGCGTAGAATGGACCGCCGGATTCTTCGATCTATCTGGGGCCGGGAATGGAGGGGGGTGGGTGGGTGGAGGGATAATCTCCGCCCATAGCCCGAGTATTATTGTGCTTTATCGAACGTTACGCTTGGAGTTTTCTGTGGCGGACGTACGTCTGTATCCGCTGGATTCGCCCCCCCTCCCCCGGCCGACCTCACACCAAATGTCTCTCAAGTCACGTGACAGAACCAGTAATGGGGTGCGTAGACCCGACGGTAATTCGGTCGCAATGAATCGATTTTGGCGAACTCCGCGCTGCAAAGAAGAACCTCTCGACCTACTCGTTGTGTCACGTCGCCCAAGGCTCGATATTAATGAAGCAAATAAGTCGACCTAATAGTTCTTTAATTAACCCCTAAAATGGACGGATATATCCGGGATCCCCAGTTAAGGGGTTAAAGATGATTTAACTGCTATGATCGTTAATTGGAAAATGGACTTTCGATATATCCGTGTCCCTCAATTAAAATGGACGGATATATCCGGTTAAATGGTAATTAATTGCCGGCTCAGCACGTTTCATATGCCCTAAGCATCGATTGCAAAGGGATTTGAAATTTCTATTAGAAGTTACAAAAGACCGTAACGTGAATAAATGGCCGGGCGATGTAGGCCTATGGTGATTCTGACACAGTAGGCAGATCCAACCAGACATTGACATGGGTTGCGTCTACTCATGGGTTGGATTGAGTTGTGTCAGAAATTGCCACGTTTACGGAGGGTTGAGTTGGTAAGAAAATCAGTAATTGTTTAAGAAAGTGTAATGTATTACGGCGGGTTGGGTTGAGTTGAGTCAAGTAACCCTATTGCTTTCTTGGGTTGGGTTGAGTCTAAATCATGATGGATAAGGTTTTAATAAATGGATTCATGCCGATGTCTGGATGTTCCTTCTAAACCCTGGAACATTATTAAACCCTTATTATTAATTTATTATTATTAATTTATTATTATTATTATTATTATTATTATTATTATTATTATTATTATTATTATTATTATTATTATTATTATTACAGTCCCATAAAGCGGAAAAAATTTTCTCTGAGTATCGCATCGTCTTTTATTCAGTGAAAGTTGTTGAAAGTACTTCGTTGGTGAAGAAACGGTGATGAAAAAAATGTGAGGAAGGCATGGTAAAACCACTTCCGCTCTTTTTGTTCCACGGCTGTTTGAAATAGACCTAGGCACAAATATGTCAGCAGCTGCGGGTGCAAGCCCGCCAAAAGAAATTCCGGGCCCGTGTGCAGAAGGGTCGGCGGGTCCCTGACAAGCCAGAAGTCTCAGGAAAAATTTGTTGACGACCTTTTTTGCTTGTCATTGATTTCACGAACAATAAGCAATACGGTCTTGCAACACATGAAAACTGGTGATGGTCTCTTTTTTACCTATCGGTTTATGATATCCTCAACGCCCGGGCCCCCCTTTTCCTCGCCGGGCCCCTATGCAGCATACCATGTTGACCTTTTTGTGCTATTATTGTTGATAATACGTCTTCACCATCGGCCCGGGCCCCCTCCAGGCCGCCGCCGGGCCCCTGTGTATCCCCACCCACCCCCTCCTCTCGGCGGCCCTGTGGGGGTGTATTTTGCTAGTGGCGAGAACTGTATATTTTGAAAGATTATTACAGACTAGCTGTTTACCCGTCAATCATGAATGGAGGAGACTTACATACCAGTTACACGGGTTTCTTGGCTCTCGTTCTGTCCAGCTTTGCTTTTCAGGTGCAAACGCTTAACGGGCGTTATAATAATAATCTAGATTCTAGAATATAAATAACGCAGGCGAATGCTCCGCCCAGCGTCCTAGCAACGTCCAACCAAACGATAATAAAATTACGTAACCAGGCGTTTAAATTATCCAATCACGTCGCGTTACAGCGTTCCTCACACACACACACTACAATGCACATCTCTTGAAAACTATATATATATATATATATATATATATATATATATATATATATATATATATATATATATATGATATATATATATATATATATATAATAATGATTGAAAATAAAGACAGTCTCCACGTGAATAAAATTCCTAAAAAATACAGAATGTAATCGTATTAATAATAATGATCGACCTCGTGCAGTAAAGTGAAGTCAATGTCGTGTCATAATAAATCGAAGAGCTGAAATTCGGAAGAAGCAAAGAAAAGTCTGTGGTTTCTTCTACTCGATCGTCACCAGCTTCTTATCCATCTCCCATTGGCATCTTCTTCTTCGTCGTCATCGACTTTCTCTCTTTCTACATCGTCATCAGCTTCTACTTCTCTGTCATCGTCAGCTTCCTCTCCTTCTACATCGTCATCAGCTTCTACTTCTCTGTCATCGTCAGCTTCCTCTCCTTCTACATCGTCATCAGCTTCTACTTCTCTGTCATCGTCAGCTTCCTCTCCTTCTACATCGTCATCAGCTTCTACTTCTCTGTCATCGTCAGCTTCCTCTCCTTCTACATCGTCATCAGCTTCTACAACTCCGTCATCGTCAGCTTCTTTTCATTCTCTTTGGGTGAACCATATTTGCTCAACCGTCGATCGTCGCCGATAACGACTGCCCGCCTCTCAACCCGACCACTCCTTCCCTCTCCCTCCCTCAGCCCTCAGCCCTCATCGAGGGAGACCCCTTAAGGGCGGTGTATTGTTCGACTCGAATCGCTCCCTTCCTGCTCGGCAGATTCGCCCTTCGGCGACGCAACGGCCGAGAATTAGAAGACGCGAAATCGAATAGAAGCTGAAAACCTTTTGCACAAAGCTACGACTGGAAAGTTAATTTCAAAAGAGACGACTGTTCGTTAGAGCGATTAACCAGCGCAACCTCCGCCTACAGTGGCGTAGCCAGGATTTCCGGAAGGGGGTTTTGGATTTTGGTTTTGACCGTGACCAACTTCGGAAAAATCTTGACAAGCAAAGAAAGGTCATCTCTATTTTTCCTGACAATCAAAAAAGGTCGTCGCCTCTTGAACCGTTGCATTCTATAGCCAAGGGGTGGGGAGTTTGACCCCCAAAATCGTGTCCCAAAATTAAGAAATCCATAGAAACTCATTAAAATATTTTTAGGCAGCCAAGGAGAGGTTTAACCCCCAAAGCCCCTTGGCCCTTGCTACGCCTCCACCGACCAATGGTCACTTGTCGTCGCTCTGGTTAAGCTCCGAAATCAAAAGACTACTAACTGAACTAAGTGACGACGATCTTGTCATGGCGCCCTGAGTAATTAACGGGTAATTATCGGCCGTCAAACAGCAGATTTTTAGAGGCTGATAATCGGCCAATATTATCGATGCATCTCTAAAATCTATCATATCAACAAGGGAGGCATTAAAATTCAAATGGCAATTAATTATTTCTCACGAAGTAGTAGAAGCATCAGTTGTACACTTAAAATTAGTAAAGTACGAGTAGTATAGTTGAAGAAACAGCATTAACAATATTGGCAATATTAATTACTGTAATAGCAGCAGTATCCAATAGTATTGATGCTCGCAGCTTTTGAGGGAAAAAGAAAGAAGGAAGGCAGAAGACGAGATGGATGGATAACATTATGGAAGCAATGAACATGAATGTCGAGGAACTGAGAAATGCGGTCGAGGACAGAAAAGAATGTCACACAAAGTCGGAGACGACTGAATGGCTGAGAGAGGAGAGATGATGATGATGATGATGATTATGATGATGATGATGGCAATGATGATGATGATGATGATGATGATGATGATGAATATGGTGATGATGATGACGATGACGATAAGGATGACGACGATGACGACGATGATGATGATCACATGCAATGAAGATGACGAAGACGACGACGACGGTGACTATGACGGTGACTGTGACGATGATAATGATGATGATGATGACGATGATTATGGTGATGGTGCCCATGGTAGTGATCATGACAATAGCAATATGATGATGGTGATGATGATTATGATGATGGTGATGATAGTCATAATGATGATAATGATAATGATGATGATGACGATGACGAGAATGATGAATTGATGATCTACTCAGTATATTTGGCTGTTTTCTATAAACCTGTCTGTATGTTTCTTTATATGTCTGCACGTCATCCCAACTTTTCCGTGAGCCTGTGGAGAGAACGCCGTAGAGGAAGAGGGTTAGGAGAAGGAGAGAAATAAGAGGACAGTTGGATTTGACAAGAACAGGCTCTCGTATGAATGAAGATCTCTTTGGCCGACGGTCGAAGCGCATTCTGGGAACGCGTGCATCTGAGTTATCGACTGGCGACCAACTGTTTACCGTCTGCCTCGTTCCAGAGCCCGGAAATGACGTAGAATATCGATCCGACGTCGAGATAAGTGGTTGGATTTTGAGGCAATTAGCGGATTAGTCCCGGATTCCATTCGCAAAGACCTATAATGCATGCAATAGCTACTGTTTGTGTGTGTGTGTGCTTGGTCACAGCAGCTGGACGCTGATGGGGTAGGGCGGGGGATGAATTCTGTTTGCCTAAGACGGCGGGGGGAGTTTAGTAACACGGAAACGATTTTAGAGAAGGTCGAGTATCTTTATGTTATATAGACCATTAGTTTAATGGAAATCACCATCACCACTTCTCGTTCGTATTATTGCTGTAATTTTAAAAATTATTATTGGAATTATCTTACCACAACTATTATTGCTACTACTACTACTACTACTACTACTACTACTACTACTACTACTACTACTACTACTACTACTACTACTACTACTACTACTACTACTACTACTACTACTGTAGCGAAAATACAAATAGGTCAATGAATAATAATATTATTATTACAAACTAAATCTGAGATCCAATAATAGTAATTAATAGATAAGTAATAATTAAAAAGTATAGACTATTTAGTGTAAATGATAAGTAAATTCAATAGGTGGCGCTAATAGTAAAGAGATAGGAGCTTGAAGATAGATTATAATTAGCACACCTTCTTTTAGGTAGTGACCGAGGCCTGTAAATAAGGGGTCCTGAGTATGGGAGAGGGCCGGTAAACTGAGTTTTCGCTCGGATTAATTATCAAATAAGGGTGTGTACTCACGGAAAGGAATGTGTATCGTACACTTCACGAGAAAGTGTACCAATATCACTTCACTGGCCGTCCCAGCTCCCCATGGTCAATTAAGAGGAAGACTTTAGGTCTGCGACAGTTCTCAGTCATTAACTCATTCAGCGCTGTGGACTCGCCTTGTCTTCCCCTTCGATCTGATCAGCAGCTGGTCATCCCATCCGTCTACGGACGGCAGGGACGTCATTTGGGAGGGGTAAGGAGGGGGGCAAATGCCCCCCTGATTTTGAGTGAATTTTTTTTCGCGGACGTTTATGTTATGTTTTTAAAAGGTCAGCAGCCCCTAAAAGGAGTGGTGCTTGATGTCGCATGTCGAGTAATCTGTTAATCTGTCTGATCTGAAGTAACTAATCAACAAATGAAGTCTGACAAGCAAAAAAAAGGTCATCAACTTTTTCGCAAAGTTGTAAGGTCGAAAGTGTTCCCCCCCCCCTGAAAAACAGTGAAATGACGTCTCTGACGGACGGATGGGGCCCTGCCACAGACCCTGCCTCATTTCACAACCTAGCGCCGTCGTCACTGTATCTTAGTGCATTTAAGGTTGATTAGTTTACTGTCTATTGCTCATTAATTGCTGACCGCATTACTCATTCATTATTATCGCTGAAAAGAACTGCTCAAGTTGAACTGGTAATCGCACGATTGTTAGAGCTCAATTTGCCTATTTCAAGTCGACAAGTCGTCGTTGCTGCCACAGCATGAAGGATTCATCATCATCATCAGTGTTTCTGTCTCTCGACAGGTCCAGGTATCCAGTTATTCCACTCCGATCGATTGCTTGCTTCTTCTTTGAGTTCCTGATATCCTTTATTCATCATCCACTCCAACATCATCTTTCTCGGTCTACCTCTCACTCTTCTTTCTTTCCCCTTTTTTTCTTCGATTATTGTTCTTAGTAAAGAGTCATGCCGGAGGACATGTCCCATCCAATTTCTCTGCCTTTTCCGGATTGTATCTATCAGGCTTCTTTCTTCTTCTATCTCCTTCATGACTTCCTCGTTTGTCTTATGCTCTGTGTATTTTACTTTTAGCATTTTCCTCCAAATCCACATTTCAAAAGCCTCTAATCGTTTTATATCTTCCTTTCTCATTGTCCACGTTCCTACAACGCCACACTCCATATCAATGTTTTTACAATTTTTAGTTTACTTTGCATCAGCTCCTTTCTCTTGTAAAAAGCTTCTTTTGCTATTGCTATACGTCTTCTTATCTCTTTATTGCATCTGGCATCGGTTGTTATCAGACTTCCTAGATAGCTATCGTCCGAAACCTTTATTTCCACTCATTCCTTCTTTTTTACTTATTACCATAACTTTAGTCTTTTTTGTATTGATTCTCATTCCATAATTTTCTGACACTTGTAATCCATTACTTCCTGAAGCCCTTTTTGATTGCTTGCTAGCATGGCCTGATCGTCTGCGAAGCGCAGCGCGCCTTTTAGTACTCTCCAACTTTAACTCCCTTATCTGTATTTTCCATCGCCTCTTGTACTAATTCTTCGATGTATATGTTAAACAGCAGCGGTGACAGTGGACATCCCTGCCTTACTCCTCTGCCAATCATACACGATTCACTCAGTTATCCCTCTATTCTCACCTTCACTGACTGTCCAAGGTATAGGTTTGCTATCAGTCTTCTGTCTCTCCAATCCACTCCCACCCTTTTCAGTGCTCTCATCAAAATCCTCCAGTCTACTCTGTCAAACGCTTTTTCGTAATCCACGAAGCATATATAGATATTTTTTCCATTTTGAAGTCTTCTCTCACTTAGCATTCTTAAGCATCCGATTGCATCCCGAACATGAAGGATTAACGTTGGCAATTGTGTTACAGTATATTTACTGGATATTGTGTTCTATGTGCGATTATCTCTGCGGACGATTGTCTTGTATGTCCGACGTATCTGATATGTTGTAAAGACGTCAACGGGTTTCATTAATTTTGGCGTTTTAAGTGTCAAGATTGATAGGATAGTTATGTTGAATGATGAACGATCTATAGCTAAGATTTCGAGTTTCTCGTAAGCAAGCTGCGCGAGACAGGACAGAGTCCTATGTTTTGCGAAGCCTAGTTCAAATTATCTCCCCAGGGTTTTTGGAATTACGCTACAGTAAGCGGATGACAGGAAGCATCTTCTGCAGCAGTAAGTCATCGAAGAACTGAACCTCTCGTCAATGAAGAATATAAAATCACAACTTTTGCTGACGAGAATGTACGCAACATCTGTTTGATCGCGCCAGAAGATCTAGGCAAAACCCTTATCTAGCTGTTTCATCAAAATGAAAATGCACTTTCGGAAGTTCAAGATGACAGCAATCTTGTATCGACGAAAAATTTGCACTAATTAGAAGCTATTATAAATATATGAAAATGAGGACGTCTGTCCGCAAGAAAGTTTTAAATATTATCTGTCAACGAGTTTGTGGCAGTTCATCTACTTGCAATATTATTTAATAAAAGTTAGCCTTCGACGCCAGTTTCAAATTTTCTGATTAGTTCATTGTCGTTTAAAAAGTTTTCAATAGCTAATTCTCACTGCCTTACAGTGTTATTTAAGTTATGGTTTTTCAGTTTCAGTTGCAGTTTCAGTTGTGTTTTTTCAGTTTAAGTTACAGTTACAGTTAAATTTTTTATAAGTTAAAGTTAATAGTTAATGATTATTCAGTTATAGTTACAGTTAAAGTTATCTCAGTCTCATTTCCCATTTCATGTTATTTAATAAAAATGCAAAGCAATACACTTGTGGCATTTTGCCAAATCAGTCATATATCATAATATTTTATGTTCATCTTAAGAAATGCCCTATCCTCCAGTCCCTGCGTTAGTCTGTTTCTTTTTCCCGCTGTCAAATCGCCACACACTGAAAAACCCTTTCGACATAGGCTTCTGATGCTGGTGCTGCCAGAAGGTCCAATGCCAAGGGAGCAAGTAGTGGATAGTTTGCCTCCTGTTCGACCCAAAACCTCAATCCGTATTCGTAAAGAAAACACTACCAAAAGATGGATCATGGATCAGACCATTAATTTTAGTGCACTTGCACTGTTTCCCATTCAGCGCTCGGCAGCCTGGCGTGACCTTGTCCAGTTCATCGGGTTCAATTCAGCTCAATAACAAGTTTTTACAACCCTGTTTATCAAGTTTTTACAACCGTGTTTATATGAGATCTGAACTTTAGACCTGAATTAACTCCGCCTTAGCCGGTGGCAAGCCCTGGTTGAGAAAGGAGCCAAACACACACACACAAACACACATAGACGCCCTTCGTCTTTGATACGGACGCGTCTATAAACAAGCACAACACACACATACACAGTCCTGAATCGTGACCCACAGGGCCACAAGTACAGCTGACACAGAAGACTTCAATACTCATAATAGGGGCCTAATCATACTCACTTTAAAAATTATTTTTCAGTTTCAATAACTTTTCTATTTCTTAACTTCTCAACTTTATTCTATTATAGTTATAACAAAAGTTATTAATCACTTTCTAGTTACAGTTAAAGTTACAATTAACTTAAATTTTTTCCAATTATTCGGTGCTTTTAGTTACTATTATACTTAACTTGAAGAACACTGCTGCCTTATCATTATAAACGCCAGTAGAATATACGCAAATTAAGCTGATAAGCATAGACTAATTTACAAATTGAAGCGACTATACAGGATCTGAAACACATTACAGTATAAAAGCGACATTCTTGAGATAACACCGAATCGTTGACTGTCAACGTTTAGAGCATCTCTATCAACTTCTCGTATTGTCGAACTGACTGCGACATCCAATGGCGAACGAACAGAAGAAGCTGTGGCCGATGATTCTCATTGTCGCCCTTATCCTGTTCCAGTTTCAGCACTGACTGGTAATACTACAGTACTGTCATCCTTATTACTACTACTACTACTACTACTACTACTACTACTACTACTTACTACTACTACTACTACTACTACTACTACTACTACTACTACTCACTACTACTCCTTACTACTACTACTACTACTACTACTGCTGCTGCTGCTACTACTACTACTACTCCTTCTACTACTACTACTTCTACTACTACTACTACTACTACTTCTACTACTACTACTACTACTACTACTTCTACTACTACTACAACAACAACAACAACTACTACTACTACAGTGGCGATCCGGGCGTTACTACTACTTTCCCAGGATGGCTGGCGCTCGGCCTCTACACAGGATTAGATCTCTCAACTATGGTGTGTGGGTGGGCGACTTAGCTTTTTGGCTAAGTTTTTACTATTAGATGGCTGATTCCTTCTCTCTTCCTATTGGACCTTACATTTTCTATCTAAGGTATTACCTCGTCTTCTCTCATGTACTACCTCGCTTTCTCGCTATCCTGTACTTCAGGTACTACCTCTACTGTACCTCTGTTCTGTTTTCTCAGGTACTGCCTCAATATTGACCGACTCGGATGCTACCGAGGAATCTACCGGACCTTCTCAACGGGCTCTTTCTCCATACGCTCCGCGGTCTTATCTTTTGACGGGGCATAACCCTGTCCCTTGGGAACCGCTTTTGCGGTGGATTGACACTTCTATAGCGGAAATATGGTACCTGTACGGTACATACACCCTATCTGGTACTCTAAGTAAAAACATAGTTTACCGGCACTTTACCCGTCTATGGGACCTCTATTTATAGGGCTCCCACACTACTTTAAAGGAGGTGTGCTAGACTGCAACTAACTATCGGGCTATAACTCAATGACGCCTAGCGCCACATACTGAATATCTTACGCTTAACCTCCCTAGACTCTCTACACACATCTTAGGCAGTTATTAATACTAAAGGACCTTACTTACTGTCAGAACTTGCTGAATCTTTTGCTAAGTTCTTCTCTGTAAAAATCTCCAAGATTCGCAGTGTTCTCAAGTCTTTCACTATTACTCAAACCACCTCTCCTCATTATCCTCCTCCCCCACAACCTCCATGCAATTTATCCAGCTTCACTCCTACAACTGAAGATGAGGTATCCAAACTTCTACTATCCTTGCCAAACAAACAATGTGATCTAGATCCCATACCTACCTCTTTACTCAAACAGTGTGCCACCGTGCTTACGCCTATTATAACTAGAATCATCAACCTCTCTCTTATCTCAGGCACTTTCCCATCCGCATTCAAAAACTCTTTTGTCACTCCTCTCCTAAAAAAGCCTGGTCTTGACAGAGAAGATCTCAATAACTATCGCCCCATCTCAAATCTTTCTCTTTTATCAAAACTTACTGAAAAAATTGTGCTTTCCAGACTGAATGAACACCTTTCAAGTAACTCACTATATAATGCTCATCAATCTGCCTACACTAAACATCACTCAACTGAAACTGTCCTCGCCTACATTTATGACAGACTCTTAACTGCAATTGGTCTTCGCCAAGTTACTGGCCTTTGTCTCCTTGATCTCTCTGCAGCATTTGATACCATAGATCACAAAATTCTGCTCGAGCGACTCTCTCTGGTTTGGCATATCTGAAAAAGCTCACAACTGGTTTGCATCTTATCTCAAATCTCGGTCTTTTCAAGTGTCCTGTCTTTGCCAAATTTCTCTTTCTCATATTATAGATTATGGAGTGCCTCAAGGATCTGTTCTCGGGCCTGTACTGTTCAGCCTTTACACCACACCACTTT
Source organism: Metaphire vulgaris (assembly GCA_018105865.1). Taxonomy (NCBI): domain Eukaryota; kingdom Metazoa; phylum Annelida; class Clitellata; order Crassiclitellata; family Megascolecidae; genus Metaphire; species Metaphire vulgaris. The sequence goes on from CM030857.1 coordinate 2,133,993, forward strand.
CATCTCTAATTAATTCCCTCAAATTAAACCACCAACTCTATGCCGATGACACTCAGCTATTCCTTTCCTTCTCACCTCTTTCATTCAATGCTTCTATTATTGAGCTTGAATCTGCATTCTCGTCAATCTCTGCATGGATGTCATCTAATATCCTCGCTCTCAACCCATCTAAGACAGAGTTTCTTTTAATCGGACTACCCCAACAACTCAAAAAAATTGACAATCCTAAACTAGTTTTGGCTCCTGACACCACAATAATCCCTGTTCCAACTGCTAGAAATCTCGGATTCAAATTTGACTCTTTTCTAAACTTCGAATCACAAATATCCCAACTTTCAAAAGCCTGCTTTATTCATATTCGTGACCTTCGTCGCCTACGTCCTTGTCTTGATATTAAGACTGCGTCCACAATTGCCACCTCTATAGTCCACTCCAAATTAGATTACTGTAACTCCCTCTACTATAACCTTCCCAAAGCCTCCATCAACAAATTGCAATCAATACAAAATGCTTTAGCTCGTGCTGTTACTATGTCACCTAAATTCTCCCATATTTCACCCATACTAAAATCATTACATTGGCTTAAAATAACAGAACGCATCCAATATAAGATAATAACACTTACACATAGCTCACTTCAGTCATCAAAACCTGTCTACCTTAGATCACTATTAACCCCTCAGCCTCCTCGACCCACACGTTCGTCATCTCATCTCACTCTGTCACGCCCGCTAAATCAGTCATCCCTGAAAATTTGCAACCGTGCCTTCTCATATGCTGCACCTGAACTCTGGAACTCGATCCCAGCTTCCCTCAATACTTGGACACTTTAAAACAATAAAATCTGATTCTCATTTCCTATAATTCCTGCACTATCTCCTCAAGTCTTCAGGTCTAAGCTTAAATCCTTCCTGTTTCTGAAATCATTTCCGCCATAGCTGTAACAACCTAGCCTCACTGCCCTTCGGATATTGACCATTGCCTGGCTGATCCCACACCTTTCCTATAGCTATTTTAAGAGAGGCTGAGCGCCTAAGAATAAGCAGCTACTGTTGTGCTGCTTTCCAAGGCGCTATAGAAATCCACGAGATTTTACTTACTTACTTTTACTTACTTATTATAATTATTAACTAGAACCAGGCTCGCTTCGCTCGCGCGACCTTCGCTCGCATCGGGCTCGCTTCGCTCGCGGCGAGCTTCGCTCGCAATGCAGGCTCGCTTCGCTCGAGGCAACGAAGATTCCAGAACGACCAATCAGAACGCTCACCCAGCCAACCAATCAGAACGCTTGAAGGTAACCAATGAGAACATCACACAGCCAACCAATGAGAACGCTCACACAGCCAACCATTCAGAACGCTTGCACAGAGGCACAGAGGAAGAATCTTAATATGATAGATTTATTCACTCTAGTAACCATCTGTCATAGGTTCGAACCCTTTCCTATCTTCTTCAACATACTACAAACATTGTCAAGTTCAGCTCCAAAGGCATATCTACCACGAGGCACATAGGTCACGTTCCGTCATCCCAAAACTCTCTCCAGTAATCATATTTGTCACTTTCTCATCATCGCGAGAAGCCGAAAAGTTATAAAGACACGAAAAAATAAGTGAGAGTAATATTTCCTTCCTTTCAATAACAATATAACAACACGCACTATCCCATAAGCAAGATGTAGGACAAGCAGACTGAAATATGGAACGCGAAATGCCCCAACTGAATACTTCAATCCACCCCTGGCTCGATAACAATTGTATTCCCTTGTTCCTTACTCAATTGGTTGTTTTTGTAACGAGTCATAGCATTTGTGCGCCTATAGGTCTAGATTCAAGTTGTTGTGATTTGAAAGAAGTATTTCGGTTTAAGAAGACAACGTAACCTCTTGCAAGAATAGCTCACAGTCAGATTATAATTATCATTTGAACCTTTAATTAAAACGTACATGTAATGTGAATGTCAAGGTCATTCTTTACATTGTCTAAAGGAAATTTCGAAAATGTATTCTTTTTTCTACAGGAAAAAGCGTGATCTCGCCGTCGAACCCAGTATTACGGAGTCTGGATATACTAGAACCATAATAATTAAGGGCTTTCTTGCCAATTTATTTTAAATTTTAAACCCGGGATTATACATGGAACTCTTAATTTTTTAAAATTTGTTCCTAAGTATATTCCGTTAAAACTATCTTTATAGTTGAAAATACAGATTGGCAAGCATTCATTCATTTGTTCATATAGCCCAGGGGTCGGCAAATTCCGGTCCGCGGGCCATATCTGGCTCGCCAGTGAGTTTAATTTAGTTCATCGTTCTCCGCAGGCCAAATAAAAAGTGATAAAAAAATAATCAAATGAAATAATCAAATTTTGGTAAAAATTAAAGGATTGTCCACAGGCCTGCAGTGTCCTAACACATTTAAGCAAAGTTTGTTTTTCAAATTATAATTATTATCGACGAATCTCTAAAATCTATCTATCATATAACCCAGGAAGGTATTTTGGTATAAAAACTCAATTGACTATACTTTATCAGTTTCAAGGGCGTAAAACGCGGGGGACGGCGGGGGACAATACTTTATCAGTTTGATCACTAAGTAGTAAAAGCTGCGACTTTACACTTAACATTAGTAGAGTACAAGTAATAATGAGAATATCAATAATTGTAATGACAATAGTATCCATTATAATTATTAGTATTATTTATACGGCGACAGTGATGATGATGTGGATGATCACAATGACGATGGGGATGATGATGTCGATAATTACAATGACGACAACGATGATGATAACGGATTATGGATGACGGTGATGATGATGTCGGAGATCACAATGACGATGACGATGATGATGACGATATTGATGATCACAATGACGATGACGACGACGATGATGATGCCGATGATCACAATGACGATGACGATAACGATGACGATAGCTATGACGACGACGATGACGATGATGATGATCATGACGATGATTGTGATGATGATGATGACGATGATGATGATGATTTGCCAAGTGTATTTGGCTCTCTTCTATAAACCTGCCTTTATATTTCTTTGTACCTCTGCGCGTCAACCCAAATTTTATGTGAGCATGATGAGAGAACGCCATAGAGGAAGAGAGTTAGGAGGAGAGAAGAAACATGACATTTGGATTTGACGAGAATAGACTCTGGTATGAATGAAGATGTGTTTAGCTGACGGTCGAAGTGCATTCTGAAATTTTACAGTTCATTCAATGCTTTATTAAATGCCTGACTTAAATGTGACTAGTCCGGTTTTTTTAGCGCCACCCTGTATAACTGATCGTCGTCATATATAATATTTACATACCTACATTGTGAGCCTTCTTCTTTAGGTGCCCTGTATTACTACGTTGGCGACCGTGGACTTCCACTCCACCCTATCATATGTCGCTTGTAGCAGATCCACTTCTGATATATTGTCCTACGTTTCGCTTAGCAGGCTTTTGATGAACGTCAATCTTTGTTTCCCTCTTGCTCTTTTTCCCTCCACTTTCCCGGTTGAGAATAGATTTTCCAGGCCTTTTTTCCTCATTACATGTCCGAAGAATTCTAATTGTCTTTTCTTTATAGTTTTTAACAATTTTCTTCGTGAATTTGCCATAACCAAAATTTCTTGATTTGATTTTTTCTCTGTTCATGAAACCTTCATCATCATCCTCAAAAACCACATTTCCACTGCCTCTAATTTCTTCTTCATCTGTTTCGAAATTGTCCACGTTTCTGCGCCGTACAGCATTACTGACCATATGTATGTTTCCAAGACTCTTATCCTTGTTTCCATTGATATTCTCTTATTTGTTAGTATGTGTTTCAGTTTTGCGAATGCTGATTTTGCCATAGCTATCCTTGTTTTTATATCCTTTCACATTTCCCATTGCTGGATATTCAGCTTCCTAGATATTTGAAATCATCTACTTGTTCTATTAGTTGGACTTTTATGTATTATTGGCATCTTGGTGTTTCCTTTTGTTTGGAAATCACCATGCAGTATGTTTCTTAGTATTTATTTTTAGTTCCATTCTTTCTCCTTCTTTAGATACCTCGTCCACTAAATTCTGTAGCTTCTTTTGTGTGTATGCCATTAATGCTGCGTCGTCCGTGAATCTCAGGTTGTTAATGTTCTGGCCTCCAATTATAATTACTTCCATGTCTTCTGTTTTTTTCCATGATTTCCTCTCCAAAAGCGTTGAAAAATTCCGGTGATAAACCGCATCCTTGCCTTGCTCCTTTCTGTATTTTGATCCAGTTTCCCGCGTTTCTTTTATTCTGACAGTTGCTGTCTGTTTTACATAAATTTCTGAAAAGATTTCATGTCTTTACCATCTATTCCCGCTTTGTCCAGGAATTCGAATAGCTCTTTGTGCTTTATGTTATCAAATGCTTTTTCGTAATCTATGAAACAGATATATACATCCTTCTGCATCTCTATGCATCTCTCACTGATTCTTTTTAGAATGTATATTGCGTTTCTACATCCACATTTTTCCTTGAAGCCGTATTGCTGTTCTGATGCTTTGTATCTGATTTTGTTCTTCGTCCTTTTTAGCAGTATTTTTAGTAGTAACTTTTCGAAATGGCTTATCAGACTGATTGTTCGGAATGCTTCGCACTCTGTTGCGTTCTGTTTCTTTGGTACTGGTATTGTTATTGATTTTCCAAGATCTTCAGGGATTGTGCCCGTTTCATATATTCTATTTAACCGTTCTGTAGTTCTTTTAAATCCTCCTTCCATCGCTGCTAGAATCATTTCGGTCACTATGTTATCTTTTCCTGCCACCTTCTTCTTTTTCGTGTCTTTTAGTGCGGCTCTTACTTCCTCCTGTATAATCTTGGGACCTTCTTTTTCATTTTTTATTATGGGTAATAGTCAGAGTTGTCCATGGGTCGGTTTTCTCAACCCAAACTAACCCAACCCACCAAATTTCCAACCTAACCCAACCCAAACAAAATTCATGTTTTCTGACCCAAACCCAACCCAACCATCCATACAAAAACGTGAAAATACAATCGCAATTTTAAAAACATACATACATTCAAGCACATAAATAGTTATTTGCTTATTTCGAGTGGTTATTGCAACAAACCAAAAATTCACCATTCTCATAAATTGAGAAACAATGATTGTATTAATGCCAACGTCGCCGTGATGTGATGCATTTAATTCAATATATGAATGCATGTATTCGAAACAACTTCCATAGTGCCGTAACATAGACTGGTCAAAGAAGCACGTTGCGTCGGCAGCCATGGGGGTTTGACCCCCCAAACCGCGTCAGAAAGTTAAAAATAGATGGAAGTACATGAACTAAATTTTTCGTCGGTAGCCACGGATAACACCTTCCCTCTTCACTACACTGCTGGACATTGATTCGCTTGATCAGTTTTTACAGACAAGAAGAATATTTCACTGTTATAAGACTGGATGGAACACAATTACAGTTACTGAGAACACACACTCACAGACAGACACACACACAGACACACACAGCTCTAAAAGGAAGAAAGCAAGGACAAATATCATGAAGAAAATCTATAATTATATAGTAGAGATAAGGCATCCAACCTGTCTTTTGCATAGTTGTTCTGATGGATTTTCGATCAGAACAAAGCGACTGATTAATACATTTATTAAACTAGATCGCAAAATATTTGACTGAGAAGCATAACAGGTAAAACCGTTGTGCCTTTTCCCTCATGGAGCCCTAAGCACGTGCTTAGTATGCTTAATGGTTAATCCAGCCCTGCTATTGTCAACTGGCCGTGGTCTCTTTATAAAACGAATGCGTTAAAACAAGTCAACAACAGCCGTTCGCATGATTTGATCTATCTGAATAGCTATTGTCCACTGTTTACTACAGACTTCTAAATGCACTGCCTACGATGGAATGTAGGCTAACGTATATGGCGCCATTTTTAATGACATAATAGAAGAATCTAATACTTTGTCAATGCAGAAAACAGACAACCTATATTTAACGTGGTTAACAGAATAACTGGTGCAGATTCACGAAACCTAACCCAACCCAACCCATCAATTTTTTAAAAATCTCGACCCAAACCCAACCCAGCCCAACCCAACCCATGGTTTAACCCAACCCATGGACAACTCTGGTAATAGTACTCGTTCTTCATCCTTGTAGATTTCTTTTATGTATTCTTCCCATCTTCGACTGATTTCTTCTTCTTCTGCCAGTATCTTTCCCTCCTTGTTTTATGCAGTTGCTGCCCGTACCTCTGTTTTTCTTTCCTGCCAGCTCTCTTATTTTGTCATGCATATTCTCTTTGTGTTTGTTTGCCTCCATCCAGTCGCATTGATTGTTTAACCACCTTTCTTTTGCTACTTTCCATTCTTTCCTTATTATGTTCTTTAGCAGTTGATATTTCTCTATGTCTATTGTTTTCACCTTCCTTTTTTTCCATTATGTCCAGGATTTCTTGTGTTATCCACTGTTGTTTGGGTTTTGTTTTAGTCTTATGTACTAGAATTTCTCTTGTGTTGATTAGTGCCTAGAGTGCCTATCGTGAGCCTATAAAACCCAAATTCTTCTATTTAGGCAATAAATTTGGCAAAATTTGACCAGGCCTGACAAAAACTTGGTAGCGATGTAGCTAGCTGAGGGAATCTCAAAGACATCTGTGCCCAAGTTGCTCTCGACACGTTTTATTTGTAGCAACTGTATTCACGAACACCTACACTGTACGTTGTATAGATTTGGCAACAGAAACCATATTAAGCGGATGGCAGGAAGCATCTCCTGCAGCCGTAGGTCACTTGAGGACCTGAACCTCTCGTCAATGAAGAAGATAAAATCAACTTCTGCTGACGAGACGGTGCGCAACACCTGTTTGATCTAGGCAAACCCCTTATCTAGCTCTTTCATCACAATGAAAACGCACTTTCAGAAGTTCAAGATGACAGCAATCTTGTTTAGAGGCAAAAATTTGCACACATCAGAAATTGTCATGAAAATATGAAAATGAGGACGTCTGTCCGCGAGAAAGTTTTGAATATTATCGGTCAACGAGTTTGTGGCAATTAATTTACATGAAAAATTATTTTAAGCAGTTAGCCGAATGCAGATTTTTTTGATTCGCTGACGAGTTCATTGTCGTTTGAAAAGTTTTCTTTAGCTAATTCTCATTGCATTATCATTAGAAACGCAAATTAAGGTGATAAACATCGAACGATTTGCAATTTGAAACGAATATATAGGCCTACAGGAGTTTGTACACGTTGCAGAATAAAGATACATTCCTGAGATAACACTGAATCGTTGACTGTCAGCGTTTAGAGCATCTCTATCAACTTCTCGTATTGCCGAACTGACTGCGACATCCAATGGCGAACGAACAGAAGAAGCTGTGGCCGATGATTCTCATTGTCGTCCTTATCCTGTTTCAGTTTTCAGCACTGACTGGTAATACTGCCATCATTATTGTTATTATTATTATTATATTATTATTAGTAGTAGTAGTAGTTAGTTAGTAGTATAGCAGTAGTAGTAACAGTTAGTAGTAGTAGTAGCAGTAGTAGTAGTAGTAGTAGTAGTAGTAGTAGTAGTAGTAGTAGTGTAGTAGTAGTAGTTGTAGTAGTAGTAGTAGTTAATGCTACTGGTTACATGCAGATGGTTATATCAGTTGTTTTCACTTTTAGGCTTACTTAGCCTCTTAAACCATTTAAAATCACATAATAATAATAATAATAAGAAGAATAAGAATAATAATAATTATTATTATTATTATTATTATTATAAGCTGATGTGGATGGACCAGATAAGACTAAGTACTGAATGAACACGACAGGAATTTCAGTCACAGAAGAAAGAAAATTAGCAGAAGACAGGACTTCTTGCAAATGTTTTCCTTCTAGCCATTGCGCTAAAGATTTGGCAGAGAGCACGCCGTTGATCCTGCTGCTGATGATGATGGTGATGACGACGGGAAGATGATGATTATTATGACAACGACCATGACGAAGACGTTGATCATGATGATGACGACGATGATGATTACTTTATTATTATTATACTACTATTTAACATCACTGGTATTGTTGGTATTAATATTAATATTAATAATAGTATATTATTTATTACACCTACATACCTGTATACTAATAGTCAAGAACGGCCAGAACACCAGTTCTAATGAAACATGTGTCAATCGAAGGTAATATTACCGCCAAGGAGTGGGTAGAGAACATGCCGATGAAGATGATAAACAGATGATAAACAAATGATAATGATGATGAGGATAACGATGAATATGTCGATGACAACGATGATAATAACGACTACGTTGATGATGAAAATGATGATGATGACGACGACGACGACTACTACGATTATGATGATGCCGACAACAACGAAGATGATGATGATGATGACGACGATGACGAAAATGTTGATGAGGACAATGATGATGATTATGATGATGATGATATTGTCTATTATTATTATTATCATTAATACATATACAGTACTTATAGCAATAATAACGTTCACCTCAGCAGTTCTTATGAAACAGGTGTCAATCGCTGATAATATTAATCCATCCGCAAAATACCAAGTCATTCCAGATATGACTCAAAGGTCAAAACAACGACACAGCCTAAAAGGAAAGGGCAGAAGGAAGAAATGATTTTTGAGTTTCGATTTCAAAAATAGTAATTAAACAGCCTCGAGTGCAGTTAATGCTTGGGTGGGCGACAATGCATTTAATGGGATGTTTACTTAATATAACATAAATGCCAAAAACGGCTGATACAAAATATCTTCCAATTTTTACTGACAAACAAGAAATTAGTTTTTCAAAAATATAGTGTATAGCATCTTAATAGAACGTATTGGGATGCAAGATCACATCGAAATAAACGTCAACATATAATCGAACTAATTAATTAGTTGTCTTTCGCTGGCGTGAAATGGTGTTGCAATTTGAATCATCTACGCTGCATTCTTGAAATTAGCAATGTCCCAAATGTCGTTTCACTGCTAATTTACTATTCCTTCACATTTATCGGAAATTCTCCTGCACGGCGTATCGCCGAGTGGGTGAGTTGTTTAGCAATCTTATAATAATAATATAAAAAAACACCAATAATGTAATTTTAAGTGGTTTAGGAGACTAAGTTAGCCTGTGTGAAAACCACGATGTAACCATCTCAATTCGATAACCTTGTTTATCGAGATAGCTTTGAATCCGTTTACTGTTTCGACTGTAACTCCCACCTCGTCCAAACTGTTCCATTTGTCCACAATCCTTGCACTAATAAACGTTTTCGTTCTTGGACCAACCCTCTGCTTAAACAATTTGCACTTGTGGCCTCTTGTGCTGCTATAGTGTGCCAATGTAAAGAATCGGTCGTATGGCACATCTACTTTCCCAGTCATTATTTTGTACGTTACTATTAAATCCTCTCTCTTCTTCTTCTTCTTCTTCTTCTTTCTAATGTTGTCAGTCCAAAATATTGAAGTCTTTTTTCGTAGCTTAAATTATGGCACCAATTGACCATCTTCGTTGCTCGTCTTTGCACTTTTCTAAAAGCTCTATATCTATTTCAAGAATGGATTCCTTTCCATTCTTAGAAATCCTCGTTAGAAATGCATGACCAATATTACGAATAACGTCGTGATCATGACCTTAGGATGAGAACAAATTACAAATACACGTTTTGTATTAGAAAGTTTCATCAATGACTTTCGATGTGGTTTTTAGGGGTTGCGTCATGCAAAGCCGACAATAACTGTCCAGGAACAATGAGGTGCATCACATTCGAAGGCAAAAGGGGGTGTGTCACAGAGCAAGTGGCAATGCTTTTGGAGCGATATAAGTCGCCGGTTCTTTTTGAATTTTTCTATTTGACTATATTTGGCAGAACAGCGAAAAACTGATCTGCCTTTTGGATTAATCATTTTATCTCTAAGTTGAGTTTCCGGCATTTTGCTGGACTAGAATAACTATTCTGTCAAACACAAGGGCATATCTACCGAGAGGCACCTAGAGCACGTTCCGTCATCCCAAAACTCTCTCCAGTAATTGTATTTGTCACTTTCTCATCATTGCGAAAAGCCGAAAAGTTATAAAGACACGAATAAATAAGTGAGAGTAATATTTCCTTCCTTTCAATAACAATATAACAACACGTACTATTCCATAAGCAAGATGCAGGACAAGCAGACTGAAATACGAAGGCGAAATGCCGCAGCTGGATGCTTCAATCCGCCTCTGGCTCGATGACAATGTTATTCCTTTGTTCCTTACTCAATGGTTTTGTTTTTGTAACGAGTCATAGCATTTGTTCGCCTATAGGTATAGATTCAAGTTGTTGTGATTTGAAAGAAGTATTTCGGTTTAAGAAGACAACGTAACTTCCTACACTGTATCGATACTCGTGTTTTGAGAAAATCGAGAATAGCTCACAGTCGGATTATAATTATCATTTGAACCCTTAATTAAAACGAACATGTAATGTGAATGTTAAGGTCAGTCTTTACATTGTCTAAATGAGATTTCAAAAATGTGTTTTCATTTTCTCTACAGGTGCAAACGCGATCTCGTCGTCCAACCAAGTAGCCTATAACAGAGTCTGGAGATACCGGGATCGCAATAATTAAGGGCTTACTTGCTAATTTATTTTAAATTTTAAACCGATATTATACATGGAACTCTTTTTAACTTTTAAAAATTTGTTCCTAATTATATTCCGTTAAAAGTATCTTTAAAGTTGAAAATATATATTGGCAAGCATTCATTCATTTGTTCATATAGCCCAGGGTCGGCAAATTCCGGCCCGCGGGCCATATCTGGCTCGCCAGTGAGTTTAATCCAGTTCATCGTTCTTCATCTAAGCTTAAATCATTTATTTTCTAAAATCATATCCTCCATAGCTGTAACAACCTAGCCTCATAAACTATTGCCTGGCTGATAACATATCTTTCTCATATTTTAAAGAGGCTGAAATAAGCTACTGCTGTGCTGCTTCCAAGGCGCTAAAAATCCACAAGATTTTACTTAGAATTGTCCCGCAGGCCAAATAAAAAGTGATAAAATGAATTAATTAAATGAAATAATCAAGTTTTGGTAAAATTAAAGGATTGTCCACAGGCCTGCAGTGTCCTAACACATTTAAGCAAAGTTTTTTTCAAATTATGATTATTATCGACGATTCTGTAAAATCTATCTATCATATAACCCAGGAAGGTATTTTGGTATAAAAACTCAAGTGACTATACTTTATCACTTTCAATTGCGTAAAACGCGGGGGACAGCGGGGGACAATACTTTATCAGTTTTATCACTAAATAGCAAAATCAGCTGCTGTACACTTAACATTAGTAGAGTACAAGTAATAATGAGAATATCAATAATTGTAATGGCATTAGTATCCATTATAATTAGGCCTATTATTATATATACGGCGACAGTGATGATGATGTCGATGATCACAATGACGATGGGGATGATGATGTCGATAATTACAATGACGACATCGATGATGATAACGGATGACGGATGACGGTGATGATGATGTCGAAGATCACAATGACGATGACGATGATGATGACGATATTGATGATCACAATGACGATGACGACGACGATGATGATGCCGATGATCACAATGATGATGATGATAACGATAACGATGACAATAGCTATGACGACGACGATGACGATGATGATGATCATGACGATGATTGTGAAGAAGATGATGATGATGATGATGACGATGATCATTTGCCAAGTGTATTTGGTAGGGGTGGGTCGATTAATCGAAATCGTAATCGAAATCGCGATTTTTGAAAAAATCGTAATCGTAATCGACACGATTATTAAATAAATCGAAATAATCGATAATCGTCGAAAAAATAATCGAAATCGCGATTATTTTTCGATTATTCCCGTAAGTGATATTATACAATATTTCCGATTCAAAGAAAGATCAATTTACCTTTGATTATAAGATTTTCATTGAAAATGGATTCAACAGCGTCTAAAGACAGGTACCATCTTTCTGGGTTTGACAGCAGCTTTCGATACGGTGTGTCAGGTGGGTTTAATGTACAAACTCTCGCTCAACTTGCCACCCTGGTTCTGTCAACTTGTGGAATTACTCACTTCTGACAGACGGTTCTGAGTTCACTTGGGAGATGTCAGCCAATTCTAGTAGTCCATGTGTCAGCTCCTGGAGACGTCGACGAAACGGTCTAGCATAGGGTCCAGTTCTAGCCCCCACGTTATTCAATTTGTAGGCCTATAGGCCTACAAACGGCTTAGGCCTACCTGGTACCATCAGTAGGAAGTTTGGATACGCTGACGATATCGGTCTTGCCACCCAGGCTCGATCCTTTAAGGAGATTGAAGACCAGGGTTATTTCTAGGATTGTGAATTGGGGAGGGGTGTCGGGAAAATCTGGGGTGTGTTTATTTCTAGGATTGTAGGATTGTGAATTTGGGGTGTCGGGAAAATCTGGGAGTGTCGAAATTTGGAAGTCTCTACCGAAAAAGGCTGACAAGCAAAAACCGTTATAGAGACTCACAAAAAGTCTGACAAGCAAATAAGTCATCCGAGGATAAAGTTGTGGGGTCTATTTCTCCATTTGGGGGCAGGCCTCTTCAGAGGCTGAAGGAGGTCCAGGCCAGTTGGAATTTCGGAGGCCTCTCCTAGCCTTCCCAACAATTAAAATGTTGACAAGCGAAAAAGGTAATCACCAATTTTGAGGACCGCAGAATACCTTCCTAGCTTTCCCAAAATCCCAAAATTATCAACAAGCAAAAAGGTCATCACCAAATTTTGAGGCCCCTTCTAGTAGTAGCTATCTAGCTTTCTAGCTCTCCCAGAATTCTCGACAGGGAAACAAATGGAGACCCCCAAAATGATGGAGGCCCGGGCCGAATGGCCATCCTAACCCCCTCTGAATGGGCCTGTTTGGGGGTGTTCAGGGCTAATCACTCCTCTCCTTAGAGATCGACTCCACTGGATCCGTGTTCCACAGTGCATTGTCTACAAGCGCTGTTGGCTTACGTTTCGGGCTTTACACGATCCACTCTGTCCTGATTATCTAACTGTGCTTGTACGAAGATCGACTGTGATCGAGAGGAGATCGGTTCTTAGGTCCAGTCGGAGAGTGCAGTTGTTGGTCCCTCCCCCGCCCAAGACCCCTAAGTTTGGGGAAAGATCATTCGCGCGGGGGAATCCCGCCCTGTGGAACTCTCTTCCAGACAATGTGACTGGAGCAGTCTCAGCTGGACTTTTCATTAGAAATTTGAAGACACATTTATTTAATATTGGATATGAACTGTGTTAAGCGCTCTTGTTGTAGGCCTTAGCCTTGCGTACTGCGCTATTTAAATTGTCAATAAATAAATAAATAAATATGCAATCTGTATGCATATCATTGTCACATCACCAAATGTTAGGTGTCGACCTCAAATTGGGGTGTTGGGGTGTTAGGGGTGTAGAAATATCCTGTTGAAGACCAACTGAGCATCGATACACAGAGGATTGCCGAATACTGTAAAATATGGCGGGAAAGCCAGTTTCTAAAGGTACTGTGAAATAATCGAAATCGAAATCGCGATTATTTAAAAAACCGTAATCGTAATCGAAATCGTAATCGTGAAAAATAATCTAAAATAATCGTAATCGTAATCGGAAAAAATAATCGTAATCGACCCAGCTCTAGTATTTGGCTCTCTTCTATAAACCTGTCTTTATATTTCTTTATACCTCTGCGCGTCAACCCAAATTTTATGTGAGCATGATGAGAGAACGCCATAGAGGAAGAGAGTTAGGAGGAGAGAAGAAACATGACATTTGGATTTGACGAGAATAGACTCTGGTATGAATGAAGATGTGTTTAGCTGACGGTCGAAGTGCATTCTGAAATTTTACAGTTCATTCAATGCTTTATTAAATGCCTGACTTAAATGTGACTAGTCCGGTTTTTTTAGCGCCACCCTGTATAACTGATCGTCGTCATATATAATATTTACATACCTACATTGTTAGCCTTCTTCTTTAGGTGTCCTGTATTACTACGTTGGCGACCATGGACTTCCACTCCACCCTATCATATGTCGCTTGTAGCAGATCCACTTCTGATATATTGTCCTACGTTTCGCTTAGCAGGCTTTTGATGAACGTCAATCTTTGTTTCCCTCTTGCTCTCTTTCCCTCCACTTTCCCGGTTGAGACTAGAATTTTCAGGCCTTTTTTCCTCATTACATGTCCGAAGAATTCTAATTGTCTATTCTTTATAGTTTTCAACAATTTTCTTCGTGAATTTGCCATATCCAAAATTTCTTGATTTGATTTTTTCTTTGTTCATGAAACCTTCATCATCATCCTCAAAAACCACATTTCTACTGCCTCTAATTTCTTCTTCATCTGTTTCGAAGTTGTCCACGTTTCTGCGCGTACAGCATTACTGACCATCTGTATGTTTCCAAGACTCTTATCCTTGTTTCCATTGATATTCTCTTATTTGTTAGTATGTGTTTTAGTTCTGCGAATGCTGATTTTGCCATAGCTACGAGTATCCTTCTTTTAATCGTTCTTCCTAGATATTTGAAATCATCCACTTGTTCTATTAGTTGGACTTTTATGTATAATTGGCATCTTGGTGTTTCCTTTTGTTTGGAAATCACCATGAAGTATGTTTCTTAGTATTTATTTTTAGTCCCATTCTTTCCTCTTATTTAGATACCTCGCCCACTAAATTCTGTAGCTTCTTTTGTGTGCATGCCATTAATGCTGCGTCGTCCGCGAATCTCAGGTTGTTAATGTTCTGGCCTCCAATTATAATTACTTCCATGTCTCATGTTTCTTCCATGATTTCCTCTCCAAAAGCGTTGAAAAATTCCGGTGATAAACCGCATCCTTGCCTTGCTCCTTTCTGTATTTTGATCCAGTTTCCTCTTTTTCTTTTATTCTGACAGTTGCTGTCTGTTTCCATAAATTTCGAAAAGATTTCATGTCTTTACCATCTATTCCCGCTTTGTCCAGGAATTCGAATAGCTCTTTGTGCCTGACGTTATCAAATGCTTTTTCGTAACCTATGACACAGATATATACATCCTTCTGCATCTCTATGCATCTCTCACTGATTCTTTTTAGAATGTATATTGCGCTTCTACATCCACATTTTTCTTTGAAGCCGTATTGCTGTTCTGATGCTTTGTATCTAATTTTGTTCTTCGTCCTTTTCAACAGTATTTTTAGTAGTAACTTTTCAAAATGGTTTGTCAGACTGATTGGTCGGAATGCTTCGCACTCTGTTGCGTTCTGTTTCTTTGGTATTGGTATTGTTATTGATTTTCCAAGATCTTCTGGGATTGTGCCCGTTTCATATATTCTATTTAACTTTTCTGTAGTTCTTTTTAATCCTCCTTCCCCCGCTGCTAGAATCATTTCGGTCACTATGTTATCTTTTTCTGCCACCCTCTTCTTTTTCGTGTCTTTTAGTGCGGCTCTTACTTCCTCCTGTATAATATTGGTTCCTTCTTTTTCATTTTTTATTATGGGTAATAATACTCGTTCTTCATCCTTGTAGATTTCTTTTATAGGCCTATATTCTTACAATCTTCTACTGATTTCTTCTTCTTCTGTCAGTATCTTTCGCTCCTTATTTTTATGCAGTTGCTGCCCATTCTTCTGTTTTTCTTTCCTGCCAGCTCTCTTATTTTGTCACGTATATTCTCTTCGTGTTTGTTTTCTTCCATCCAGTCGCATTGATTGTTTAACCAACTTTCTTTTGCTACTTTCCATTCTTTCCTCATTATGTTGTTTAGCAGTTGATATTTCTCTATGTCTATTGTTTTCACCTTACTTCTTTCTTCCATTATGTCCAGGATTTCTTGTGTTATCCACTGTTGTTTGGCTTTTGTTTTAGTCTTAGGTACTAGACTTCCTGTTGTGTTGATTAGTGCCTATAGTGCCTATTGTGAGCCTATAAAACCGAAACTCCTTCTATTTAGGCAATAAATTTGGCAAAATTTGACCAGGCCTGACAAAAACTTGGTAGCGATGTAGCTAGCTGAGGGAATCTCAAAGACATCTGTGCCCAAGTTGCTCTCCACACGTTTTATTTGTAGCAACTGTATTCACGAACACCTACACTGTACGTCGTATAGATTTGGCAACAGAAACCATATTAAGCGGATGGCAGCAAGCATCTCCTGCAGCCGTAGGTCACTTGAGGACCTGAACCTCTCATCAATAAAATCAACTTCTGCTGTCGAGACGGTGCGCAACACCTGTTTGATCTAAGCAAACCTCTTATCTAGCTCTTTCATCACAATGAAAACGCACTTTCAGAAGTTCAAAATGACAGCAATCTTCTTTAGCCGCAAAAATTTGCACACATCAGAAATTGTCATGAAAATATGAAAATGAGAACGTCTGTCCGCGAGAAAGGTTTGAATATTATCGGTCAACGAGTTTGTGGCAATTAAATTACATGAAAAATTATTTTAAGCAGTTAGCCGAATGCAGATTTTTTGATTTTCTGACGAGTTCATCGTCGTTTGAAAAGTTTTCTTTAGCTAATTCTCATTGCATTATCATCAGAAACGCAAATTAAGGTGATAAGCATAGAACGATTTGCAATTTGAAACGAATATATAGGCCTACAGGAGTTTGTACACGTTGCAGAATAAAGAGACATTCCTGAGATAACACTGAATCGTTGACTGTCAGCGTTTGGAGCATCTCTATCAACTTCTCGTATTGTCGAACTGACTGCGACATCCAATGGCGAACGAACAGAAGAAGCTGTGGCCGATGATTCTCATTGTCGTCCTTATCCTGTTTCAGTTTTCAGCACTGACTGGTAATGCTGCCATCATTATTGTTATTATTATTATTATTATTATTATTATTATTATTATTATTATTATTATTATTACTATTATTATTATTAGTGGTAGTAGTAGTAGTAGTAGTAGTAGTAGTAGTAGTAGTAG
This sequence comes from Metaphire vulgaris, assembly GCA_018105865.1. Classification (NCBI taxonomy): domain Eukaryota; kingdom Metazoa; phylum Annelida; class Clitellata; order Crassiclitellata; family Megascolecidae; genus Metaphire; species Metaphire vulgaris. The sequence continues at coordinate 2,150,990 of CM030857.1, forward strand.
TAGTAGTAGTAGTTAATGCAGATGGTTACATCAGTCATGATCAGTGGTTTTCGCACAGGCTTACTTAGCCTCCTAAACCACTTAAAATCACATGATAATAATAATAATAATAATAATAATAATAATAATAATAATAATAATAGTAGTAGTAATTATAATTATAATTATTATAATAATAATAATAATTATTATTATTATTATTTAATAATAATAATAATAATAATAATAATAATAATAATAATTATTATTATTATTATTATTATTATTATTATTATTATTATTATAAGCTGATGTGGATGGACCACATAAGACTAAGTACTGAATGAACACGACAGGAATTTCAGTCACAGAAGAAAGAAAATTAGCAGAAGACAGGATTTTTTGCAGATGTTTTGCTTCTAGCCATTGCGCTAAAGATTTGGCAGAGCACGCCGTTGATGCTGCTGCTGCTGCTGCTGATGATGATGATGACGACGGCGAAGATGATGATTATTATGACAGCGACCATGACGAAGACGTTGATCATGATGATGACGACGATGATGATTACTTTATTACTATTATTACTACTATTATTATCATTAATTGTTGGTATTAGTATTAGTATTAATATTATTACACCTACATGTATGTATAGTAACAGTCAAGAACGGCCAGAGCACCAGTTCTAATGAAACATGTGTCAATCGAAGGTAATATTACCGCCAAAGAGTGGGTAGAGAACATGCGGATGAAGATGATAAACAGATGATAAAGAGATGATAAGGATGATGAGGATAACGATGAATATGTCGATGATAACGATGATAATAACGACTACGTTGATGATGATGATGAAGATGATGATGATGACGACGACTACGATTTTCAACTACGATTATGATGATGCCGACAACAACGAAGATGATGATGATGATGACGACGAAAATGTTGATGAGGACAATGATGATGATTATGATGATGATAATGTCTATTATTATTATCATTAATACATCTACTTATAGTAATAATAACGTTCACCTCAGCAGTTCTTATGAAACAGGTGTCAATCGCTGATAATATTAATCCATCCGCAAAATACCAAGTCATTCCAGATATGACTCAAAGGGCAAACACGACACAGCCTAAAAAGCAAAAGCAGACGGAAGAAATGAGTTTTGAGTCTCGATTTCAAAAATAGTAATTAAGCAGCCTCGAGTGCGGTTTCTATTTGGATGGGCGGCCATCGCGATATCTATTCGTGGTGCAGGCGGACAATCAACTGTTCATCACTTAGGCGTTGATAGATTGGTAGCAGTGTTATACTGCGAAGGTAAAACGCGGGTTCAAAGAATGCAATGGCAAACTACTGTACTCAAGATTAATGGCGTAAGCCACCTGCGCCAAATGCTTGCCTGGGCTTCTTTTCTAGAAAACTAAGGTGAGCGCCAGAGCCTACACACTTTCGAGCATGGGATCACTTCTATCTTTTTAAAGTACGCTGGATCAATGTAGGCGAATCGCTCTATTAGACGCCATTTTAATAAAATAGGCGACAATTCATTTAATGGAATGTTTACTAAATATAACATAAATGCCAAAAACGGCTGATACAAAATATCTTCCAATTTTTTACTGACAAACAAGAAATTAGTTTTTAAAAAATATAGTGTATAGCATCTTAATAGAACGTATTGGGATGCAAGAGCACATCGAAATAAAAGTCAACCCATAACCCATAATCGAACTAATTAATTAGTTGTCTTTCGCTCACGTGAAATGGTCTTGCAATTTGAATTATCTACGCTGCATTCTTGAAGTTATCAATGTCCCAAATATCGTTTCACTGCTAATTTAGTATTCCTTCACATTTGTCAGAGATTCTCCTGCACAGCGTATCGCCGAGTGGGTGAGTTGCTTAGTAATCTTATAATAATAATAATAATAATAATAATAATAATAATAATAATAATAATAATAATAACACAAATAATGTGATTTTAAGTGGTTCAGGAGACTAAGTAAGCCTGTGTGAAAACTACTGATGTAACCATCTCAATTCAATAACTTAGTTTATCGAGATAACCTTTGAATCCGTTTACTGTTTCGACTGTAACTCTCACCTCGTCCAAACTGTTCCATTTGTCCACAACCCTTGCACAAAAAAACTTTTTCGTTTTTGGACCAGCGCTCTACTTAAACAATTTGCATTTATGGCCTCTTGTGCTGCTATTGTGTGCCAATGTAAAGAATCGATCGTATGGCACATATACTTTCCCAGTCATTATTTTGTATGTTTCTATGAAATACCCGTCTCTTCTCCTTCCTAGTGTTGTCAGTCCAAAATATTGAAGTCTTTTTTCGTAGCTTAAATTATGGCACCAATTGACCATCTTCGTTGCTCGTCTTTGCACTTTTTCTAAAAGCTCTATATCTTTTTCAAGAATGGATTCCTTTCCATTCTTAGAAATCGTCGTTAGAAATGCATGACCAATATTACGAATAACGTCGTGATCATGACCTTAGAACTAGAACAAATTACAAATACACGTTTTGTATAAGAAAGTTTCATCAATGACTTTCGTTGTGGTTGTTAGGGGCAGCGCCTGGTGAGCCATGTAAGAATAACGATGACTGTCCAGGACCAATGAGGTGCATCACATTCAATGGCAAATGGGCGTGTGCTTCAGAGCAAGTGGCAATGATTTTGGAGCAATATGAGCCGAAGGTTCTTTTTGAATTTTTCTATTTGACTATATTTGACAGAACAGCGAATAACTGATCTGCCTTTTGGATTAATCATTTTATCTCTAAGTTGAGTTTCCGGCATTTTGCTGGACTAGAATCACTATTCTGTCAAACACAAGGGCATATCTACCGAGAGGCACATAGAGCACGTTCCGTCATCCCAAAACTCTCTCCAGTAATTGTATTTGTCACTTTCTCATCATTGCGAAAATCCGAAAAGTTATAAAGACACGAATAAATAAGTGAGAGTAATATTTCGTTCCTTTCAATAACAATATAACAACACGTACTATTCCATAAGCAAGATGCAGGACAAGCAGACTGAAATATGGAACGCGAAATGCCGCAGCTGAATGCTTCAATCCGCCTCTGGCTCGATGACAATGTTATTCCTTTGTTCCTTACTCAATTGGTTGTTTTTGCAACGAGTCATAGCATTTGTTCGCCTATAGGTCTAGATTCAAGTTGTTGTGATTTGAAAGAAGTATTTCGGTTTAAGAAGACAACGTAACTTTTTGTATTGTATCGATACTCGTCTTTTGAGAAAATCGAGAATAGCTCACTGTTAGATTATAATTATCATTTGAACCCTTAATTAAAACGAACATGTAATGTGAATGTTAAGGTCAGTCTTTACATTGTCTAAATGAGATTTCAAAAATGTGTTTTCATTTTCTCTACAGGTGCAAACGCGATCTCGTCGTCCAACCAAGTAGCCTATAACAGAGTCTGGAGATACCGGGATCGCAATAATTAAGGGCTTACTTGCTAATTTATTTTAAATTTTAAACCGATATTATACATGGAACTCTTTTAACTTTTTAAAATTTGTTCCTAATTATATTCCGTTAAAAGTATCTTTAAAGTTGAACATATATATTGGCAAGCATTCATTCATTTGTTCATATAGCCCAGGGGTCGGCAAATTCCGGCCCGCGGCCATATCTGGCTCGCCAGTGAGTTTAATCCAGTTCATCGTTCTTCATCTAAGCTTAAATCATTTATTTCCTAAAATCATATCCTCCATAGCTGTAACAACCTAGCCTCACTGCCCTTTGGACGTTGACTATTGCCTGGCTGATAACATACCTTCCCCATAGCTATTTTAAGAGAGGCTGAGCGCCTAAGAATAAGCAGCTACTGTTGTGCTGCCCCAAGGCGCTATAGAAATCCACAAGATTTTACTTACTTACTTACTTACTCCGCAGGCCAAATAAAAAGTGATAAAATGAATTAATTAAATGAAATAATCAAGTTTTGGTAAAAATTAAAGGATTGTCCACAGGCCTGCAGTGTCCTAACACATTTAAGCAAAGTTTTTTTTTCAAATTATGATTATTATCGACGATTCTGTAAAATCTATCTATCATATAACCCAGGAAGGTATTTTGGTATAAAAACTCAATTGACTATACTTTATCAGTTTCAACGGCGTAAAACGCGGGGGACGGCGGGGGACAATACTTTATCAGTTTTATCACTAAATAGCAAAATCAGCTGCTGTACACTTAACATTAGTAGAGTACAAGTAATAATGAGAATATCAATAATTGTAATGGCATTAGTATCCATTATAATTATTAGTATTACTTATACGGCGACAGTGATGATGATGTCGATGATCACAATGACGATGGAGATGATGATGTCGATAATTACAATGACGACATCGATGATGATAACGGATTATGGATGACGGTGATGATGATGTCGAAGATCACAATGACGATGACGATGATGATGACGATATTGATGATCACAATGACGATGACGACGACGATGATGATGCCGATGATCACAATGATGATGATGATAACGATAACGATGACAATAGCTATGACGACGACGATGACGATGATGATGATCATGACGATGATTGTGATGAAGATGATGATGATGATGATGACGATGATCATTTGCCAAGTGTATTTGGCTCTCTTCTATAAACCTGTCTTTATATTTCTTTATACCTCTGCGCGTCAACCCAAATTTTATGTGAGCATGATGAGAGAACGCCATAGAGGAAGAGAGTTAGGAGAAGGAGAGAAGAAACATGACATTTGGATTTGACGAGAATAGACTCTGGTATGAATGAAGATGTGTTTGGCTGACGGTCGAAGTGCATTCTGAAATTTTACAGTTCATTCAATGCTTTATTAAATGCCTGACTTAAATGTGACTAGTCCGGTTTTTTTAGCGCCACCCTGTATAACTGATCGTCGTCATATATAATATTTACATACCTACATTGTGAGCCTTCTTCTTTAGGTGTCCTGTATTACTACGTTGGCGACCATGGACTTCCACTCCACCCTATCATATGTCGCTTGTAGCAGATCCACTTCTGATATATTGTCCTACGTTTCGGTTAGCAGGCTTTTGATGAACGTCAATCTTTGTTTCCCTCTTGCTCTCTTTCCCTCCACTTTCCCGGTTGAGAATAGATTTTCCAGGCCTTTTTTCCTCATTACATGTCCGAAGAATTCTAATTGTGTTTTCTTTATAGTTTTCAACAATTTTCTTCGTGAATTTGCCATATCCAAAATTTCTTGATTTGATTTTTTCTTTGTTCATGAAACCTTCATCATCATCCTCAAAAACCACATTTCTACTGCCTCTAATTTCTTCTTCATCTGTTTCGAAGTTGTCCACGTTTCTGCGCGTACAGCATTACTGACCATCTGTATGTTTCCAAGACTCTTATCCTTGTTTCCATTGATATTCTCTTATTTGTTAGTATGTGTTTTAGTTCTGCGAATGCTGATTTTGCCATAGCTACGAGTATCCTTCTTTTTAATCGTTCTTCCTAGATATTTGAAATCATCCACTTGTTCTATTAGTTGGACTTTTATGTATAATTGGCATCTTGGTGTTTCCTTTTGTTTGGAAATCACCATGAAGTATGTTTCTTAGTATTTATTTTTAGTCCCATTCTTTCCTCTTATTTAGATACCTCGCCCACTAAATTCTGTAGCTTCTTTTGTGTGTATGCCATTAATGCTGCGTCGTCCGCGAATCTCAGGTTGTTAATGTTCTGGCCTCCAATTATAATTCCTTCCATGTCTCATGTTTCTTCCATGATTTCCTCTCCAAAAGCGTTGAAAAATTCCGGTGATAAACCGCATCCTTGCCTTGCTCCTTTCTGTATTTTGATCCAGTTTCCCTCTTTTTCTTTTATTCTGACAGTTGCTGTCTGTTTCCCATAAATTTCCGAAAAGATTTCATGTCTTTACCATCTATTCCCGCTTTGTCCAGGAATTCGAATAGCTCTTTGTGCCTGACGTTATCAAATGCTTTTTCGTAACCTATGACACAGATATATACATCCTTCTGCATCTCTATGCATCTCTCACTGATTCTTTTTAGAATGTATATTGCGCTTCTACATCCACATTTTTCTTTGAAGCCGTATTGCTGTTCTGATGCTTTGTATCTAATTTTGTTCTTCGTCCTTTTCAACAGTATTTTTAGTAGTAACTTTTCAAAATGGTTTGTCAGACTGATTGGTCGGAATGCTTCGCACTCTGTTGCGTTCTGTTTCTTTGGTATTGGTATTGTTATTGATTTTCCAAGATCTTCTGGGATTGTGCCCGTTTCATATATTCTATTTAACTTTTCTGTAGTTCTTTTTAATCCTCTTTCCCCCGCTGCTAGAATCATTTCGGTCACTATGTTATCTTTTTCTGTCACCTTCTTCTTTTTCGTGTCTTTTAGTGCGGCTCTTACTTCCTCCTGTATAATGTTGGTTCCTTCTTTTTCATTTTTTATTATGGGTAATAATACTCGTTCTTCATCCTTGTAGATTTCTTTTATAGGCCTATATTCTTACCATCTTCTACTGATTTCTTCTTCTTCTGTCAGTATCTTTCGCTCCTTATTTTTATGCAGTTGCTGCCCGTTCTTCTGTTTTTCTTTCCTGCCAGCTCTCTTATTTTGTCACGTATATTCTCTTTGTGTTTGTTTTCTTCCATCCAGTCGCATTGATTGTTTAACCAACTTTCTTTTGCTACTTTCCATTCTTTCCTCATTATGTTGTTTAGCAGTTGATATTTCTCTATGTCTATTGTTTTCACCTTACTTCTTTCTTCCATTATGTCCAGGATTTCTTGTGTTATCCACTGTTGTTTGGCTTTTGTTTTAGTCTTATGTACTAGACTTCCTGTTGTGTTGATTAGTGCCTATAGTGCCTATTGTGAGCCTATAAAACCGAAACTCCTTCTATTTAGGCAATAAATTTGGCAAAATTTGACCAGGCCTGACAAAAACTTGGTAGCGATGTAGCTAGCTTAGGGAATCTCAAAGACATCTGTGCCCAAGTTGCTCTCCACACGTTTTATTTGTAGCAACTGTATTCACGAACACCTACACTGTACGTTGTATAGATTTGGCAACAGAAACCATATTAAGCGGATGGCAGCAAGCATCTCCTGCAGCCGTAGGTCACTTGAGGACCTGAACCTCTCATCAATAAAATCAACTTCTGCTGTTGAGACGGTGCGCAACACCTGTTTGATCTAAGCAAACCTCTTATCTAGCTCTTTCATCACAATGAAAACGCACTTTCAGAAGTTCAAAATGACAGCAATCTTCTTTAGCCGCAAAAATTTGCACACATCAGAAATTGTCATGAAAATATGAAAATGAGAACGTCTGTCCGCGAGAAAGTTTTGAATATTATCGGTCAACGAGTTTGTGGCAATTAAATTACATGAAAAATTATTTTAAGCAGTTAGCCGAATGCAGATTTTTTGATTTTCTGACGAGTTCATCGTCGTTTGAAAAGTTTTCTTTAGCTAATTCTCATTGCATTATCATCAGAAACGCAAATTAAGGTGATAAGCATAGAACGATTTGCAATTTGAAACGACTATATAGGCCTACAGGAGTTTGTACACGTTGCAGAATAAAGAGACATTCCTGAGATAACACTGAATCGTTGACTGTCAGCGTTTAGAGCATCTCTATCAACTTCTCGTATTGTCGAACTGACTGCGACATCAAATGGCGAACGAACAGAAGAAGCTGTGGCCGATGATTCTGAATGTCGCCCTTATCCTGTTGCAGTTTTCAGCACTGACTGGTAATACTGCCATCATTATTGTTATTATTATTATTATTATTATTATTACTATTATTATTATTATTATTATTATTATTATTATTATTATTATTATTATTATTATTATTATTATTATTAGTGGTGTTAGTAGTAGTAGTAGTAGTAGTAGTAGTAGTAGTAGTAGTTAATGCAGATGGTTACATCAGTCATGATCAGTGGTTTTCACAGGCTTACTTAGCCTCCTAAACCACTTAAAATCACATGATAATAATAATAATAATAATAGTAATTATACTTATAATTATTATTATTATAATTATTATTATTATTATTATTATTTAATAATAATAATAATAATAATAATAATGATTATTATTATTATTATTATTATTATTATTATTATTATTATTATTATTATAAGCTGATGTGGATGGACCACATAAGACTAAGTACTGAATGAACACGACAGGAATTTCAGTCACAGAAGAAAGAAAATTAGCAGAAGACAGGATTTCTTGCAGATGTTTTGCTTCTAGCCATTGCGCTAAAGATTTGGCAGAGAGCACGCCGTTGATGCTGCTGCTGCTGCTGCTGATGATGATGATGACGACGGGGAAGATGATGATTATTATGACAGCGACCATGACGAAGACGTTGATCATGATGATGACGACGATGATGATTACTTTATTATTATTATTACTACTATTATTATCATTAATTGTTGGTATTAGTATTAGTATTAATATTATTACACCTACATGTATGTATAGTAACAGTCAAGAACGGCCAGAGCACCAGTTCTAATGAAACATGTGTCAATCGAAGGTAATATTACCGCCAAAGAGTGGGTAGAGAACATGCGGATGAAGATGATAAACAGATGATAAAGAGATGATAAGGATGATGAGGATAACGATGAATATGTCGATGATAACGATGATAATAACGACTACGTTGATGATGATGATGAAGATGATGATGATGACGACGACTACGATTTTCGACTACGATTATGATGATGCCGACAACAACGAAGATGATGATGATGATGACGATGACGAAAATGTTGATGAGGACAATGATGATGATTATGATGATGATAATGTCTATTATTATTATCATTAATACATCTACTTATAGTAATAATAACGTTCACCTCAGCAGTTCTTATGAAACAGGTGTCAATCGCTGATAATATTAATCCATCCGCAAAATACCAAGTCATTCCAGATATGACTCAAAGGGCAAACACGACACAGCCTAAAAGCAAAAAAAGCAGACGGAAGAAATGAGTTTTGAGTCTCGATTTCAAAAATAGTAATTAAGCAGCCTCGAGTGCTGTTTCTATTTGGATGGGCGGCCATCGCGATATCTATTCGTGGTGCAGGCGGACAATCAACTGTTCATCACTTAGGCGTTGATAGATTGGTAGCAGTGTTATACTGCGAAGGTAAAACGCGGGTTCAAAGAATGCAATGGCAAACTACTGTACTCAAGATTAATGGCGTAAGCCACCTGCGCCAAATGCTTGATGGACTTCTTTTCTAGAAAACTAAGGTGAGCACCAGAGCCTACACACTTTCGAGCATGGGATCACTTCTATCTTTTTAAAGTACGCTGGATCAATGTAGGCGAATCGCTCTATTAGACGCCATTTTAATAAAATAGGCGACAATGCATTTAATGGAATGTTTACTAAATATAACATAAATGCCAAAAACGGCTGATACAAAATATCTTCCAATTTTTTACTGACAAACAAGAAATTAGTTTTTCAAAAATATAGTGTATAGCATCTTAATAGAACGTATTGGGATGCAAGAGCACATCGAAATAAAAGTCAACCCATAACCCATAATCGAACTAATTAATTAGTTGTCTTTCGCTCACGTGAAATGGTCTTGCAATTTGAATCATCTACGCTGCATTCTTGAAGTTATCAATGTCCCAAATATCGTTTCACTGCTAATTTAGTAATCCTTCACATTTGTCAGAGATTCTCCTGCACAGCGTATCGCCGAGTGGGTGAGTTGCTCTTAGTAATTTTACAATAATAATAATAATAATAACACCAATAATGTGATTTTAAATGGTTCAGGAGTCTAAGTAAGCCTGTGTGAAAACTACTGATGTAACCATCTCAATTCAATAACCTAGTTTATCGAGATAGCTTTGAATCCGTTTACTGTTTCGACTGTAACTCTCACCTCGTCCAAACTGTTCCATTTGTCCACAACCCTTGCACAAAAAAACTTTTTCGTTCTTGGACCAGCGCTCTACTTAAACAATTTGCATTTATGGCCTCTTGTGCTGCTATTGTGTGCCAATGTAAAGAATCGATCGTATGGCACATATACTTTCCCAGTCATTATTTTGTATGTTTCTATCAAATACCCGTCTCTTCTCCTTTCTAATGTTGTCAGTCCAAAATATTAAAGTCTTTTTTCGTAGCTTAAATTATGGCACCAATTGACCATCTTCGTTGCTCGTCTTTGCACTTTTTCTAAAAGCTCTATATCTTTTTCAAGAATGGATTCCTTTCCATTCTTAGAAATCGTCGTTAGAAATGCATGACCAATATTACGAATAACGTCGTGATCATGACCTTAGAACTAGAACAAATTACAAATACACGTTTTGTATAAGAAAGTTTCATCAATGACTTTCGTTGTGGTTGTTAGGGGCAGCGCCTGGTGAGCCATGTAAGAATAACGATGACTGTCCAGGACCAATGAGGTGCATCACATTCAATGGCAAATGGGCGTGTGCTTCAGAGCAAGTGGCAATGATTTTGGAGCAATATGAGCCGAAGGTTCTTTTTGAATTTATCTATTTGACTATATTTGGCAGAACAGCGAATAACTGATCTGCCTTTTGGATTAATCATTTTATCTCTAAGTTGAGTTTCCGGCATTTTGCTGGACTAGAATCACTATTCTGTCAAACACAAGGGCATATCTACCGAGAGGCACATAGAGCACGTTCCGTCATCCCAAAACTCTCTCCAGTAATTGTATTTGTCACTTTCTCATCAATGCGAAAAGCCGAAAAGTTATAAAGACACGAATAAATAAGTGAGAGTAATATTTCCTTCCTTTCAATAACAATATAACAACACGTACTATTCCATAAGCAAGATGCAGGACAAGCAGACTGAAATACGAAGGCGAAATGCCGCAGCTGAATGCTTCAATCCGCCTCTGGCTCGATGACAATGTTATTCCTTTGTTCCTTACTTAATGGTTTTGTTTTTGTAACGAGTCATAGCATTTGTTCGCCTATAGGTCTAGATTCAAGTTGTTGTGATTTGAAAGAAGTATTTCGGTTTAAGAAGACAACGTAACTTCCTACACTGTATCGGTACTCGTGTTTTGAGAAAATCGAGAATAGCTCACAGTCGGATTATAATTATCATTTGAACCCTTAATTAAAACGAACATGTAATGTGAATGTTAAGGTCAGTCTTTACATTGTCTAAATGAGATTTCAAAAATGTGTTTTCATTTTCTCTACAGGTGCAAACGCGATCACGTCGTCCAACCAAGTAGCCTATAACAGAGTCTGGAGATACCGGGATCGCAATAATTAAGGGCTTACTTGCTAATTTATTTTAAATTTTAAACCGATATTATACATGGAACTCTTTTAACTTTTTAAAATTTGTTCCTAATTATATTCCGTTAAAAGTATCTTTAAAGTTGAAAATATATATTGGCAAGCATTCATTCATTTGTTCATATAGCCCAGGGGTCGGCAAATTCCGGCCCGCGGGCCATATCTGGCTCGCCAGTGAGTTTAATCCAGTTCATCGTTCTTCATCTAAGATTAAATCATTTATTTTCTAAAATCATATCCTCCATAGCTGTAACAACCTAGCCTCACTGCCCTTTGGACGTTGACTATTGCCTGGCTGATAACATATCTTTCTCATAGCTATTTTAAGAGAGGCTGAGCGCCTAAGAATAAGCAGCTACTGTTGTGCTGCTTCCAAGGCGCTATAGAAATCCACAAGATTTTACTTACTTACTTACTTACCTCCGCAGGCCAAATAAAAAGTGATAAAATGAATTAATTAAATGAAATAATCAAGTTTTGGTAAAAATTAAAGGATTGTCCACAGGCCTGCAGTGTCCTAACACATTTAAGCAAAGTTTTTTTTTCAAATTATGATTATTATCGACGATTCTGTAAAATCTATCTATCATATAACCCAGGAAGGTATTTTGGTATAAAAACTCAAGTGACTATACTTTATCACTTTCAAGGGCGTAAAACGCGGGGGACAGCGGGGGACAATACTTTATCAGTTTTATCACTAAATAGCAAAATCAGCTGCTGTACACTTAACATTAGTAGAGTACAAGTAATAATGAGAATATCAATAATTGTAATGGCATTAGTATCCATTATAATTAGGCCTATTATTATATATACGGCGACAGTGATGATGATGTCGATGATCACAATGACGATGGGGATGATGATGTCGATAATTACAATGACGACATCGATGATGATAACGGATGACGGATGACGGTGATGATGATGTCGAAGATCACAATGACGATGACGATGATGATGACGATATTGATGATCACAATGACGATGACGACGACGATGATGATGCCGATGATCACAATGATGATGATGATAACGATAACGATGACAATAGCTATGACGACGACGATGACGATGATGATGATCATGACGATGATTGTGATGAAGATGATGATGATGATGATGATGACGATGATCATTTGCCAAGTGTATTTGGCTCTCTTCTATAAACCTGTCTTTATATTTCTTTATACCTCTGCGCGTCAACCCAAATTTTATGTGAGCATGATGAGAGAACGCCATAGAGGAAGAGAGTTAGGAGAAGGAGAGAAGAAACATGACATTTGGATTTGACGAGAATAGACTCTGGTATGAATGAAGATGTGTTTGGCTCACGGTCGAAGTGCATTCTGAAATTTTACAGTTCATTCAATGCTTTATTAAATGCCTGACTTAAATGTCACTAGTCCGATTTTTTTAGCGCCACCCTGTATAACTGATCGTCGTCATATATAATATTTACATACCTACATTGTGAGCCTTCTTCTTTAGGTGTCCTGTATTACTACGTTGGCGACCATGGACTTCCACTCCACCCTATCATATGTCGCTTGTAGCAGATCCACTTCTGATATATTGTCCTACGTTTCGGTTAGCAGGCTTTTGATGAACGTCAATCTTTGTTTCCCTCTTGCTCTCTTTCCCTCCACTTTCCCGGTTGAGACTAGAATTTTCAGGCCTTTTTCCTCATTATATCTCCGAAGAATTCTAATTGTCTATTCTTTATAGTTTTTAACAATTTTCTTCGTGAATTTGCCATATCCAAAATTTCTTGATTTGATTTTTTCTCTGTTCATGAAACCTTCATCATCATCCTCAAAAGCCACATTTCTACTGCCTCTAATTTCTTCTTCATCTGTTTCGAAGTTGTCCACGTTTCTGCGCGTACAGCATTACTGACCATCTGTATGTTTCCAAGACTCTTATCCTTGTTTCCATTGATATTCTCTTATTTGTTAGTATGTGTTTTAGTTCTGCGAATGCTGATTTTGCCATAGCTACGAGTATCCTTCTTTTTAATCGTTCTTCCTAGATATTTGAAATCATCCACTTGTTCTATTAGTTGGACTTTTATGTATAATTGGCATCTTGGTGTTTCCTTTTGTTTGGAAATCACCATGAAGTATGTTTCTTAGTATTTATTTTTAGTCCCATTCTTTCCTCTTATTTAGATACCTCGTCCACTAAATTCTGTAGCTTCTTTTGTGTGTATGCCATTAATGCTGCGTCGTCCGTGAATCTCAGGTTGTTAATGTTCTGGCCTCCAATTATAATTACTTCCATGTCTCATGTTTCTTCCATGATTTCCTCTCCAAAAGCGTTGAAAAATTCCGGTGATAAACCGCATCCTTGCCTTGCTCCTTTCTGTATTTTGATCCAGTTTCCCTCTTTTTCTTTTATTCTGACAGTTGCTGTCTGTTTCCCATAAATTTCCGAAAAGATTTCATGTCTTTACCATCTATTCCCGCTTTGTCCAGGAATTCGAATAGCTCTTTGTGCCTGACGTTATCAAATGCTTTTTCGTAACCTATGACACAGATATATACATCCTTCTGCATCTCTATGCATCTCTCACTGATTCTTTTTAGAATGTATATTGCGCTTCTACATCCACATTTTTCCTTGAAGCCGTATTGCTGTTCTGATGCTTTGTATCTAATTTTGTTCTTCGTCCTTTTCAACAGTATTTTTAGTAGTAACTTTTCAAAATGGTTTGTCAGACTGATTGGTCGGAATGCTTCGCACTCTGTTGCGTTCTGTTTCTTTGGTATTGGTATTGTTATTGATTTTCCAAGATCTTCAGGGATTGTGCCCGTTTCATATATTCTACTTAACTTTTCTGTAGTTCTTTTTAATCCTCTTTCCCCCGCTGCTAGAATCATTTCGGTCACTATGTTATCTTTTTCTGCCACCTTCTTCTTTTTCGTGTCTTTTAGTGCGGCTCTTACTTCCTCCTGTATAATGTTGGTTCCTTCTTTTTCATTTTTTATTATGGGTAATAATACTCGTTCTTCATCCTTGTAGATTTCTTTTATAGGCCTATATTCTTACCATCTTCTACTGATTTCTTCTTCTTCTGTCAGTATCTTTCGCACCTTATTTTTATGCAGTTGCTGTCCATTCTTCTGTTTTTCTTTCCTGCCAGCTCTCTTATTTTGTCATGCATAATCTCTTTGTGTTTGTTTTCTGCCATCCAGTCGCATTGATTGTTTAACCAACTTTCTTTTGCTACTTTCCATTCTTTCCTCATTATGTTGTTTAGCAGTTGATATTTGTCTATGTCTATTGTTTTCACCTTACTTCTTTCTTCCATTATGTCCAGGATTTCTTGTGTTATCCACTGTTGTTTGGCTTTTGTTTTAGTCTTATGTACTAGACTTCCTGTTGTGTTGATTAGTGCCTATAGTGCCTATTGTGAGCCTATAAAACCCAAATTCTTCTATTTAGGCAATAAATTTGGCAAAATTTGACCAGGCCTGACAAAAACTTGGTAGCGATGTAGCTAGCTTAGGGAATCTCAAAGACATCTGTGCCCAAGTTGCTCTCCACACGTTTTATTTGTAGCAACTGTATTCACGAACACCTACACTGTACGTCGTATAGATTTGGCAACAGAAACCATATTAAGCGGATGGCAGCAAGCATCTCCTGCAGCCGTAGGTCACTTGAGGACCTGAACCTCTCATCAATAAAATCAACTTCTGCTGTCGAGACGGTGCGCAACACCTGTTTGATCTAAGCAAACCTCTTATCTAGCTGTTTCATCACAATGAAAACGCACTTTCAGAAGTTCAAAATGACAGCAATCTTCTTTAGCCGCAAAAATTTGCACACATCAGAAATTGTCATGAAAATATGAAAATGAGAACGTCTGTCCGCGAGAAAGTTTTGAATATTATCGGTCAACGAGTTTGTGGCAATTAAATTACATGAAAAATTATTTTAAGCAGTTAGCCGAATGCAGATTTTTTGATTTTCTGACGAGTTCATTGTCGTTTGAAAAGTTTTCTTTAGCTAATTCTCATTGCATTATCATTAGAAACGCAAATTAAGGTGATAAACATCGAACGATTTGCAATTTGAAACGACTATATAGGCCTACAGGACTTTGTACACGTTGCAGAATAAAGAGACATTCCTGAGATAACACTGAATCGTTGACTGTCAGCGTTTAGAGCATCTCTATCAACTTCTCGTATTGTCGAACTGACTGCGACATCCAATGGCGAACGAACAGAAGAAGCTGTGGCCGATGATTCTCATTGTCGTCCTTATCCTGTTCCAGTTTTCAGCACTGACTGGTAATACTGCCATCATTATTGTTATTGTTATTATTATTATTATTATTATTATTACTATTATTATTATTATTATTATTATTATTATTATTATTAGTGGTGTTAGTAGTAGTAGTAGTAGTAGTAGTAGTAGTAGTAGTAGTAGTAGTAGTAGTAGTAGTAGTAGTAGTAGTAGCAGTAGTAGTAGTTAATGCAGATGGTTACATCAGTCATGATCAGTGGTTTTCGCACAGGCTTACTTAGCCTCCTAAACCACTTAAAATCACATGATAATAATAATAATAATAGTAATTATAATTATAATTATTATTATAATTATTGTTGTTATTATTATTATTATTATTATTATTATTATTATTATAAGCTGATGTGGATAGACCATATAAGACTAAGTACTGAATGAACACGACAGGAATTTCAGTCACAGAAGAAAGAAAATTAGCAGAAGACAGGACTTCTTGCAGATGTTTTGCTTCTAGCCATTGCGCTAAAGATTTGGCAGAGAGCACGCCGTTGATGATGCTGCTGCTGCTGCTGATGATGATGATGATGATGACGACGGCGAAGATGATTATTATGACAGCGACCATGACGAAGAGGTTGATCATGATGATGACGACGATGATGATTACTTTATTATTATTATTACTACTATTATTATCATTAATTGTTGGTATTAATATTAGTATTAATATTATTACACCTACATGTATGTATAGTAACAGTCAAGAACGGCCAGAGCACCAGTTCTAATGAAACATGTGTCAATCGAAGGTAATATTACCGCCAAAGAGTGGGTAGAGAACATGCGGATGAAGATGATAAACAGATGATAAAGAGATGATAAGGATGATGAGGATAACGATGAATATGTCGATGATAACGATGATAATAACGACTACGTTGATGATGATAATGAAGATGATGATGATGACGACGACTACGATTTTCGACTACGATTATGATGATGCCGACAACAACGAAGATGATGATGATGATGACGATGACGAAAATGTTGATGAGGACAATGATGATGATTATGATGATGATAATGTCTATTATTATTATCATTAATACATCTACTTATAGTAATAATAACGTTCACCTCAGCAGTTCTTATGAAACAGGTGTCAATCGCTGATAATATTAATCCATCCGCAAAATACCAAGTCATTCCAGATATGACTCAAAGGGCAAACACGACACAGCCTAAAAAGCAAAAGCAGACGGAAGAAATGAGTTTTGAGTCTCGATTTCAAAAATAGTAATTAAGCAGCCTCGAGTGCGGTTTCTATTTGGATGGGCGGCCATCGCGATATCTACTCGTGGTGCAGGCGGACAATCAACTGTTCATCACTTAGGCGTTGATAGATTGGTAGCAGTGTTATACTGCGAAGGTAAAACGCGGGTTCAAAGAATGCAATGGCAAACTACTGTACTCAAGATTAATGGCGTAAGCCACCTGCGCCAAATGCTTGCCTGGGCTTCTTTTCTAGTAAACTAAGGTGAGCGCCAGAGCCTACACACTTTCGAGCATGGGATCACTTCTATCTTTTTAAAGTACGCTGGATCAATGTAGGCGAATCGCTCTATTAGACGCCATTTTAATAAAATAGGCGACAATGCATTTAATGGGATGTTTACTAAATATAACATAAATGCCAAAAACGGCTGATACAAAATATCTTCCAATTTTTTACTGACAAACAAGAAATTAGTTTTTCAAAAATATAGTGTATAGCATCTTAATAGAACGTATTGGGATGTAAGAGCACATCGAAATAAAAGTCAACCCATAACCCATAATCGAACTAATTAATTAGTTGTCTTTCGCTCACGTGAAATGCTCTTGCAAGTTGAATCATCTACGCTGCATTCTTGAAGTTATCAATGTCCCAAATATCGTTTCACTGCTAATTTAGTGTTCCTTCACATTTGTCAGAGATTCTCCTGCACAGCGTATCGCCGAGTGGGTGAGTTGCTTAGTAATCTTATAATAATAATAATAATAATAATAATAATAATAATAATAATAATAATAATAATAATAATAATAATAATAACACAAATAATGTGATTTTAAGTGGTTCAGGAGTCTAAGTAAGCCTGTGTGAAAACTACTGATGTAACCATCTCAATTCAATAACTTAGTTTATCGAGATAACCTTTGAATCCGTTTGCTGTTTCGACTGTAACTCTCACCTCGTCCAAACTGTTCCATTTGTCCACAACCCTTGCACAAAAAAACTTTTTCGTTTTTGGACCAGCGCTCTACTTAAACAATTTGCATTTATGGCCTCTTGTGCTGCTATTGTGAGCCAATGTAAAAAATCGATCGTATGGCACATATACTTTCCCAGTCATTATTTTGTATGTTTCTATGAAATACCCGTCTCTTTTTCTTCCTAGTGTTGTCAGTCCAAAATATTAAAGTCTTTTTTCGTAGCTTAAATTATGGCACCAATTGACCATCTTCGTTGCTCGTCATTGCACTTTTTCTAAAAGCTCTATATCTTTTTCAAGAATGGATTCCTTTCCATTCTTAGAAATCGTCGTTAGAAATGCATGACCAATATTACGAATAACGTCGTGATCATGACCTTAGAACTAGAACAAATTACAAATACACGTTTTGTATAAGAAAGTTTCATCAATGACTTTCGTTGTGGTTGTTAGGGGCAGCGCCTGGTGAGCCATGTAAGAATAACGATGACTGTCCAGGACCAATGAGGTGCATCACATTCGAAGGCAAATGGGCGTGTGCTTCAGAGCAAGTGGCAATGATTTTGGGGCAATATGAGCCGCCGGTTCTTTTTAAATTTTTCTATTTGACTATATTTAGAAGAACAGCGAATAACTGATCTGCCTTTTGGATTAATCATTTTATCTCTAAGTTGAGTTTCCGTGATTTTGCTGGACTAGAATCACTATTCTGTCAAACACAAGGGCATATCTACCGAGAGGCACATAGAGCACGTTCCGTCATCCCAAAACTCTCTCCAGTAATTGTATTTGTCACTTTCTCATCATTGCGAAAATCCGACAAGTTATAAAGACACGAATAAATAAGTGAGAGTAATATTTCCTTCCTTTCAATAACAATATAACAACACGTACTATTCCATAAGCAAGATGCAGGACAAGCAGACTGAAATATGGAACGCGAAATGCCGCAGCTGAATGCTTCAATCCGCCTCTGGCTAGATGACAATGTTATTCCCTTGTTCCTTACTCAATTGGTTGTTTTTATAACGAGTCATAGCATTTGTTCGCCTATAGGTCTAGATTCAAGTTGTTGTGATTTGAAAGAAGTATTTCGGTTTAAGAAGACAACGTAACTTTTTGTATTGTATCGATACTCGTCTTTTGAGAAAATCGAGAATAGCTCACTGTTAGATTATAATTATCATTTGAACCCTTAATTAAAACGAACATGTAATGTGAATGTTAAGGTCAGTCTTTACATTGTCTAAATGAGATTTCAAAAATGTGTTTTCATTTTCTCTACAGGTGCAAACGCGATCTCATCGTCCAACCAAGTAGCCTATAACAGAGTCTGGAGATACCGGGATCGCAATAATTAAGGGCTTACTTGCTAAATTATTTTAAATTTTAAACCCGATATTATACATGGAGCTCTTTTAACTTTTAAAAATTTGTTCCTAAGTATATTCTGTTAAAAATATCTTTAAAGTTGAAAATACATATTTGCAAGCATTCATTCATTTGTTCATATAGCCCAGGGGTCGGCAAATTCCAGCCCGCGGGCCATATCTGGCTCGCCAGTGAGTTTAATCCAGTTCATCGTTCTCCGTAAGCCAAATAAAAAGTGATAAAATGAAATAATTAATAGAATAAATAATCAAATTTTGTTAAAAATTAAAGGATTGTCCACAGGCCTGCAGTGTCCTAACACATTTAAGCAAAGTTTTTTTCAAATTATGATTATTATCGACGACTCTGTAAAATCTATCTATCATAATACCCAGGAAGGTATTTTGGTATAAAAACTCAAGTGACTATACTTTATCACTTTCAAGGGCGTAAAACGCGGGGGACGGCGGAGGACAATACTTTATCAGTTTGATCACTAAGTAGTAGAAGCAGCGACTTTACACTTAACATTAGTAGAGTACAAGCAATAATGAGAATATCAATAATTGTAATGACAATAGTATCATTTATAATTATTAGTATTATTAGTTGTTTACCCGTCAAAACTGACGAGGAGATTGGCTGTTTTACTACCAGATTTTGCGGAAATGCAATAGCATTTTGCGCAACTAATAATATTTTCTTTAACTCGCCGCCTTTTCCTTCAACCGAGTTAACGCCCACTCGCATGAATTTTCTGAAACTTGATAGTCAACGTAAGTGTACTGAATTGGCAATGTCGAACGACATGGAGTGCTTGATTCTCTTGTTTGCTGTGCCATATGTATGTTTCCAAGACTCTTATCCTTGTTTCCATTGATATTCTCTTATTTGTTAGGATGTGTTTTAGTTCTGCGAATGCTGACTTTGCCATAGCTATCCTTGCTTGTATATCCTTCTTCCTAGATATTTGAAATCATCTACTTGTTCTATTACTTGGCCTTTTATGAATAATTGGCATCTTGGTGTTTCCTTTTGTTTGGAAATCACCATGCAGTATGTTTTTTTTGTATTTGTTTTTAGTCCCATTCTTTCTCCTTCTTTAGATACCTCGTCCACTAAATTCTGTAGCGTCTTTTGTGTGTATGCCATTAATGCTGCGTCGTCCACGAATCTCAGGTTGTTAATGTTCTGGCCTCCAATTATAATTCCTTCCATGTCTCATGTTTTTTCCATGATTTTCTCTCCAAAAGCGTTGAAAAATTCCGGTGATAAACCGCATCCTTGCCTTGCTCCTTTCTGTATTTTGATCCAGTTTCCCGCGTTTCCTTTTATTCTGACTGTTGCTGTCTGTTTCTCATAAATTTCCGAAAAGATTTTCATGTCTTTACCATCTATTACCGCTTTGTCCAGGAATTCGAATAGCTCTTTGTGCTTGACTTTATCAAATGCTTTTTCGTAATCTATGAAACAGATATATACATCCTTCTGCATCTCTATGCATCTCTCACTGATTCTTTTTAGAATGTATATTGCGTTTCTACATCCACATTTTTCCTTGAAGCCGTATTGCTGTTCTGATGCTTTGTATCTGATTTTGTTCTTCGTCCTTTTTAGCAGTATTTTTAGTAGTAACTTTTCGAAATGGCTTATCAGACTGATTGTTCGGAATGCTTCGCACTCTGTTGCGTTCTGTTTCTTTGGTATTGGTATTGTTATTGATTTTCCAAGATCTTCTGGGATTGTGCCCGTTTCATATATTCTATTTAACTTTTCTGTAGTTCTTTTTAATCCTCCTTCCCCCGCTGCTAGAATCATATCGGTCACTATGTTATCTTTTCCTGCCACCTTCTTTTTCGTGTCTTTTAGTGCGGCTCTTACTTCCTCCTTCATAATCTTCGGACCTTCTTTTTAACTTTTTATTACGGGTAATAATACTCGTTCTTCATCCTTGTAGATTTCGTTTATGTATTCTTCCCATCTTCTACTGATTTCTTCTTCTTCTGTCAGTATCTTTCCCTCCTTATTTTATGCAGTTGCTGCCCGTTCCTCTGTTTTTCTTTCCTGCCAGCTCTCTTATTTTGTCATGCATAATCTCTTTGTGTTTGTTTTCTGCCATCCAGTCGCATTGATTGTTTAACCACCTTTCTTTTGCTACTTTCCATTCTTTTCCTTATTATGTTCTTTAGCAGTTTTTTATTTCTCTATGTCTATTGTTTTCACCTTCCTTTTTTCTTCCATTATGTCCAGGATTTCTTGTGTTATCCACTGTTGTTTGGCTTTTGTTTTAGTCTTATGTACTAGAATTTCTCTTGTGTTGATTAGTGCCTATAGTGCCTATTGTGAGCCTATAAAACCCAAATTCTTCTATTTAGGCAATAAATTTGGCAAAATTTGACCAGGCCTGACAAAAATAACTTGGTAGCGATGTAGCTAGCTGAGGGAATCTCAAAGACATCTGTGCCCAAGTTGCTCTCCACACGTTTTATTTGTAGCAACTGTATTTCACGAACACCTACACTGTACGTCGTATAGATTTGGCAACAGAAACCATATTAAGCGGATGGCAGGAAGCATCTCCTGCAGCCGTAGGTCACTTGAGGACCTGAACCCCTCATCAATGAAAAAATAAAATCAACTTCTGCTGTCGAGACGGTGCGCAACACCTGTTTGATCTAAGCAAACCCCTTATCTAGCTCTTTCATCACAATGAAAACGCACTTTCAGAAGTTCAAGAGGACAGCAATCTTGCTTAGCGGCACAAATTTGCACAAATCAGAAATTGTCATGAAAATATGAAAATGAGAACGTCTGTCCGCAAGAAAGTTTTGAATATTATCGGTCAACGAGTTTGTGGCAATTAATTTACATGAAAAATTATTTTTAAGCAGTTAGCCGAATGCAGATTTTTTGATTCTCTGACAAGTTTATTGTCGTTTGAAAAGTTTTCTTTAGCTAATTCTCATTGCATTATCATTAGAAACGCAAATTAAGGTGATAAACATAGAACGATTTGCAATTTGAAACTGAATATATAGGCCTACAGGAGTTTGTACACGTTGCAGAATAAAGAGACATTCCTGAGATAACACTGAATCGTTGACTGTCAGCGATTAGAGCATCTCTATCAACTTCTCGTATTGTCGAACTGACTGCGACATCAAATGGCGAACGAACAGAAGAAGCTGTGGCCGATGATTCTCATTGTCGTCCTTATCCTGTTCCAGTTTTCAGCACTGACTGGTAATACTGCCATCATTATTGTTATTATTATTATTATTATTATTATTATTATTATTATTATTATTATTATTATTATTATTATTAGTGTTAGTAGTAGTAGTAGTAGTAGTAGTAGTAGTAGTAGTAGTAGTAGTAGTAGTAGTAGTAGTAGTAGTAGTAGTAGTAGTAGTTAATGCAGATGGTTACATCAGTCATGATCAGTGGTTTTCACACAGGCCTACTTAGCCTCCTAAACCACTTAAAATCACATTATTATTATTATTATTATTATTATTATTATTATTATTATTATTATTATTATTATTATTATTATTATTAGTATAAGCTGTGTGGATGGACCACATAAGACTAAGTACTGAATGAACACGACAGGAATTTCAGTCACAGAAGAAAGAAAATTAGCAGAAAACAGGACTTCTTACAAATGTTTTGCTTCTAGCCATTGCCGCTAAAGATTTGGCAGAGAGCACGCCGTTGATCCTGCTGCTGATGATGATGGTGATGACGACGGGAAGATGATGATTATTATGACAACGACCATGACGAAGACGTTGATCATGATGATGACGATGATGATTACTTTATTATTATTACTATTATTATCATTAATTGTTAGTATTAGTATTAATATTATTACACCTACATACATGTATACTAATAGTCACGAACGGAGAGAGCACCACTTCTAATGAAAATTACCGCCAAAGAGTGGGCAGAGAACATGCCGATGAAGATGATGATGATATTTATTATGAGGATAAGGATAAAATTTTCGATGATAATGATGTTAATAACGACTACGATGATGATGATGACGACGACGACTACGATTTTTGACTACCATTAGGATGATGTCGACAACAACGAAGATGATGATGATGCTGACAACGTTGTCGAAAATGTTGATGAGGACAATGATGATTATGATGATGATAATGTCTATTATTATTATTATAATTAAAACATCTACTTATAGTAATAATAACGTTCACCTCAGCAGTTCTTATGAAACAGGTGTCAATCGCTGATAATATTAATCTATCCGCAAAATACCAAGTCATTCCAAATATGACTCAAAGGGCAAACAACGACACAGCCTAAAAGGAAAGGGCAGAAGGAAGAAATGAGTTTTGTGTCTCGATTTCAAAATAGTAATTAAGCAGACTCGAGCGCAGTTAATACTTGGGTTCGCCCCCATCGCGGTATCTACTCGTGATGCAGAATGGCAATCAAGCCGTTCATCACTTAGACATTGATAGATTGGTAGCAGTGTTATACTGCGAAGGTAAAACGCGGGTCTAGAGAATGCAATGGCAAACTACTGTACTCAAGATTAATGGCGTAAGCCACCTGCGCCAAATGCTTACCTGGGCTTCTTTTCTAGTATACTAAGGTGAGCGCCGGATACTACACACCTTGGAGTATGGGACCACTTCTATCTTTTTAAAGTACGCTGGATCTATGTAGGGCTTTGTTGGCGAATCGCTTTGCTGTTTGGTGCCATTTTAATAGAATAGGCGACAATGCTTTTAATGGCATGTTTAATAAATATAACATAAATTGCAAGAATGGCTTGGGCAAAATATCTTCAAATTGTTTTATTGACAAAGAATAAATTAGTTTTTCAAAAATATAATGCAGAGCATCCTAATAGAACGTATTGGGAAGCAAGAGCACATCGAAATAAACGTCAACATATAATCGATCTAATTAATCAGTTGTCTTTTGCTGACGTTAAATGGTCTTGCAATTTGAATCATCTACGCTGCATTCTTGAAGTTAATTAACAATTTACAACTTTTGAAATTAACAACTCCACAGTGGCCTACCCGGTCTGCATACCGGGTAGGCCACTCCACAGACACGGCGCTGCTTAAGGTCTATAATGACAGTGTAGACTGTATTTGCAATGGAAAACACGCTCTACTTTGTGCCCCCGACCTTTCGGCTGCCTTCGAGACCGTAGACCACTCCATCTTGTTGCGCCGGCTTGAATGCTCTTTCGGGATCATGGATACCGCACTGCATTTGCTGCGGAGTTGTCTTTCAGACAGAACGACGTCAGTTATCTGGGCCGGCGATACGTCTAACGCGCGCACGGTTAGGTGGGGAGGTCCCCAAGGGTCAGCTCTGGTTCCGCTACTGTTTATCCTTTACGTAGCGGACCTGGGAAATATAGTCGACTCCCACGGACTGGACTGGCACGCCTACGCCGAAGATGGCCTGGTATACGCTTCCTGCCCCTCGTCGGAGACTGACGGTCTGCGTCTTCGACTAGAAGCGTGCATCCGAGAGATCTTGCGATGGACAAGAACGAACCGGCTAGCGCTCAATCCGGAAAAAACGGAACTGATCTGGTTCAGTTCCCCGAAGAGAGTTCACCAACTTAACCGCTTACCTGTGTTGATAGGCGACACTGTCATCGACCCGGCCACCCAGGTGAGGTTGCTGGGCGTGACCTTCGACAGCACCCTATCGTTCGTGAGTCATGTGAGTGCCGTGTTCCGGGCTTGCCACTGTGAGCTTCGCAGAATCAAGAGATACGATGGTATATCTCGATCTCAGCAGCGACCCGAGTGGTTCGTGAACTCGTCGTATCCAAGCTCGATTACTGCAATGGGATCCTTCTTGGACTCCCGGACTACCAACTAGATCGGCTGCAATCAGTCATGAATGCTGCAGCCAGATTGATTTTCGGCGTAAAGTGGCATGGACACGTGACTCCCCTGCTCAAGGACAATCGTCACTGGTTGAAGATAGCAGAGCGGATTGCATATAAGCGATGTGTGCTAACTTATCGGGCCCTTAACGACACTACCTGCCCCGACTACCTGTCAGCGCTAATACACAGATCGACCCAGCCAGATTCGGCGAGACAGCTGCGTTCCAGTAAGCGAGTCCGCCTTCTGGTTCCGCCTCCATCGAAGACGGTCGTGTTAGGCGAACGATCTGTGACTCGGGGCAACCCGCTACTTTGGAACGCTCTTTCGGATGAGACTGCAGCGCCGTCTTCCTTTGAACTGTTCGCTTCCAAACTAAAAACGCACCTGTTTCGTAATTCTTATGGAGATGGACTGTAAATCACTCTTGCCTATGGCCTTAGTCATGTTATAGCGTTGGATAAATCAGCCAATAATAATAATAATAATAATAATAATAATAATAATAATAATAATAATAATAATAATAATAAATAATAATAATAATAATAATAATAATAATAATAATAATAATAATAATAATAATAATAATAATAAAAATAATAATAATAACAACAACAATGTCGCAAAATATCGTTTCACTGCTAATTTACTATTCGTTCACATTTGTCGGAGATTCTCCTGCACGGCGAATCGCCAGGTGGGCAAGTTGTTTAGTAATCTTATAATAATAATAATAATAATAATAATAATAATAATAATAATAATAATAATAATGTGATTTCAAGTGGTTCAGGAGACTAAGTAAGCCTGTGTGAAAACCACTGATGTAACCATCTCAATTCAATAACTTAGTTTATTGAGATAGCCTTTGAATCCGTTTACTGTTTCAACTGTCACTCCCTCCTCGTCCAAACTGTTCCATTTGTCCACAATTCTTGCACTAAAAAACGTTTTCGTTCTTGGACCAATCCTCTGCTTAAACAATTTGCATTTGTGGCCTTTTGTGCTGCTATAGTGTGCCAATGTAAAGAATCGATCGTATGGCACATATACTTTCCCAGTCATTATTTTGTATGTTTCTATCAAATACCCGTCTCTTCTCCTTTCTAATGTTGTCAGTCCACAATATTGAAGTCTTTTTTCGTAACTTAAATTATAATCATCTTTATTCGTGACAAGCACAGCATAAAAAAGTAGTACACAACCAGTAGTACACAACCAAGGAAAACACAAATCAACTTAACAAAACTAAATAATAAAAAAATAATAAAATAAACCTAATAATAAACAAATAAACTAAGCACAAATTTTACACAGTACAGCCTCTGCCCTCAGACAAATTCTAGTAATGCACTGAGCAAAGTACAGTGGCTTCTTCTCATATCTATTAACAAAGGATGCTTGTCGCTTTCCTACAATAGCATGCGTACTATCCAAATGACCATCTTCGTTGCTCGTCTTTGCACTTTTTCTAAAAGCTCTATATCTTTTTCAAGAATGGATTCCTTTCCATTCTTAGAAATCCTCGTTAGAAATGCATGACCAATATTACGAATAACGTCGTGATCATGACCTTAGGACTAGGACAAATTACAAATACACGTTTTGTATTAGAAAGTTTCATCAATGACTTTCGATATGGTTTTTAGGGGCTGGGTCATGCAAAGACGACATGATCTGTCCAGGAGCAATGAGGTGCATCACATTCAATGGCAAATGGGCGTGTTCTTCAGAGCAAGTGGCGATGATTTTGGAGCGATATAAGCCGCAGGTTCTTTTTAAATTTTTCTATTTGACTATATTTTTCAGAACAGCGAATAACTGATCTGCCATTGGATTAATAATTTTATCTCTAATTAAGTTGAGTTTCCGGTATTTTGCTGGACTAGAATCACTATTCTGTCAGACACAAGGGCATCTCTACCGGGAGGCACATAGGTCACGTTCCGTCATTCCAAAACTCTCTCCAGTAATTGTATTTGTCACTTTCTCATCATCGCAAAAAGCCGAAAAGTTGTAAAGGCACGAATAAATAAGTGAGAGTAATATTTCCTTCCTTTCAATAACAATATAACAACACGTACTATTCCATAAGCAAGATGCAGGACAAGCAGACTGAAATATGGAACGCGAAATGCCGCAGCTGAATACTTCAATTCGCCTCTGGCTCGATGACAATGTTATTCCCTTGTTCCTTACTCAATTGGTTGTTTTTGCAACGAGTCATAGCATTTGTGCGCCTATAGGTCTAGATTTAAGTTGTTGTGATTTGAAAGACGAATTTCTGTTTAAGAAGGCAACGTAACTTCCTACACTGTATCGATACTCGTGTTTTGAGAAAATCGAGAATAACTCACAGTCAGATTATAATTATCATTTGAGCCCTTAATTAAAACGTACATGTAATGTGAATGTTAAGGTCATTCGTTACATTGTCTAAAGGAAATTTCGGAAATGTATTCTTTTTTTTCTCCAGGAAAACGAGTGATCTCGCCGTCGAACCCAGTATTACGGAGTCTGGAGATACCAGGATCATAATAATGAAGGGCTTGTTTGCTAATTTATTTTAAATTTTAAACCCGGGATTGTACATGGAACTCTTTTAATTTTCTTTAAATTTATTCTTAAGTATATTCCGTTACATGTATCTGTAAGGTTGAAAATACAAATTGGCAAGCATTCGTGTTTGTTCATTTGTTTATACAGCCCAGGGGTGGGCAAACTCCGGCCCTCGGGCCATATCCGGCCCGCCAGTGAGTTTAACCCGGCCTCCGGTCTCCGCAGGCCAAAAAATTACTTTTTACTGCTTTGTCTAGCAAACCTTCTGATCAGTGGATTAATTATTACTCGATCAGCGACATTAATGTCCTGAAAAATCTGATGAACAAATAAAAAAGATCACTAATTTTTCTCACTTGATCTGCATATTTATTGAAAACTTCAGAATTCTTTCCAGCACAAACTTTCTTAAAGACATGAACTTTAAAACTTTTTAAGGGTCTGTGAACAAAATTATTATGTACATGACCCTCAGCCAGACACTGCTACTGCTGTTTGGCCTCGCTGTACAAATGGTTGCCGACCTTCAATATAGCCTATGCGGCGGCCATTAATTGACTCAACAGAATAGGGTTGTGGCATGAAAAAGTTCGACAGATGTTGATAGGGGAGGGATGGTCAAGACAAGTTGACGTCAACAATTTCATATTTTGCAAGTAATCAAAAAATGGATATTTCATGGAATACTATTAATTGCAACGGTAAAGGCCTGGCAAGCGAAAAAGGTCATCATCGCCACATGTTGACACTTGCTGAGCAAAACTATATAGGAAAGGTCATCACCGACAAAATAATATAACCTTCTTGGTTATTTAGGAGGACTCGTCAATGATTTAAGGGGTCAACAGTTCTTGACATAATTATAGGGGGTTCACTGAAGTTTTGACAGTTTCTGACAAGGTACTGAGGGGCAAGAAATGCCCAACAATTGTTGACGTAACCAATGGACAGTGTCTAAAGTTTCACAAAATAATAATAAAAATAATAATAATAATGCAATTTTATAGCACAATTTCTAATATTCAAGGGTATCAATCGATGGAACTTCAAATTCATCCGCAAAAGACCAGGTCATTCAAGAGATCAGTCAGAGGGAAACAGCAAGACAGACTATGGAGGGAATGCTAACTGGAAGAAATATGTTTTAAGCCTAGATCTGAAACTGCTCAGTTTATTGGAAGACCTGGCAACCAGAGAGAAAGAGTTCCAGATTTTTGGCCCAGAAATAGAAAAAGCTCTCTTACCAATTTCAGTGTTTGTCCTCATGTAGGTACAATGAATCAGCAAATCTTGTTGAATGATAATGTTTCGGATAGTTTAACATAGATTTTGAGTATTGTGACTCCAATAATATTAATTAACTATTTTAATTTTTCTGATACAAATTATAATTATTCCACAGCATGAATAATTCTTCGCCTTACACTAATTCTAATGAACTAGATGAAAATATTGCAAATGACCTCTTCATTGATTACAAGTAATTTTACAATTAAATTTCTTTCTATATGCTTATGGCAGGGCATGCTATTAGGGACTAGTAGCCAAAAGGATTTAGAAATAGTGATTCCAGATACTTGGAAAACTATATAAGACATTAGCACGTCTCATCTAGAATAATGTGCTCAGGTATGGAATTCATTTTTTAATTTAAAATATAGAGCATTTAGAAAGTGTTCAAATACGAGCAACATAGATGGTCTATGGATGTCATAATTTAAGATCCGAAAAAGAACTTAGAAGACTTTAGTATTGTGAATTGGCAATTTAGAAAGGAAAATAGACGGAGAGAGAGAGAGAGAGAGAGACAGACAGACAGAAAGAAAGAAAGAAAGATGGTGAGGGAGACAATCAGGCCTTCATACAGTAGCAATCAAACCGACTAGTTTACGAATAATCGGAATGATCGGTAAGTCATTAAAACTTGCTTTTGAGAAAAAATACGAAATCCAAATTTATTGTACGTGACTTTTTATTTTGCTCCCCTGTCGTGATATCGATCACAACAATGAAAAACACAAAACGGTGTTCGACAGAACTGAACGACAGAGACGCTGGTGAAACGCCTGTCCAAGACACGGGGTCGCCAAGTTTCGCACATTTTTCACAAATCTTCTAAGTCGACTACTATTGATAACAGCTGAATAACAATGTAATAAAAATGACTGCGATTAATAAATCGTCTGATATACTGTATTTTGATATCTATCCCAGTACTTGCAACACCGTTCAGAGCTTTTTAATGATCTCTGTTTCAACACAAACAAGATTCACATTTATGCTAAACAGATTTCCTCGTATCAAATGATTTCAAATGCAAATAATTATCAATAATCGCTGTATTATTTCTGCATAATCAACAGTTAGACAAATATTTATTTAACCACAACATAAATTACAGAGAAGCAGTTGTTGGTAGTGTGTCGTAAATAAAACGAAGCAGTTAAAACAAAGTGAGTGCTCCAAAGAGACGCAGAGCGCTTCACTCCTGACAATCGTAGGATGTTTTAAACAAATGCGTTTTAAGGTTCATTGTAAACTGGGCGTTAGTGTTCGAGTTAGTGAGTTAGTTAATATAATATTTACATACCTACATTGTGAGCCTATAAACCAAAATTCGTTCTATTTTGGCAATAAATTTGGAAATTTTGACCAGGCTTGATAAAAAAATAGGTAGCGATGTAGCTGAGATAGCTGAGGGAATCTCAAACACATCTGAGTCCAAGTTGCTCTCGACCAGAGACGTAGCTAGCAATGGGCTTGGGCGGCTCAAGCCCCCCAAGCCTTAAGCTAGCCTCCGAAATGGCCAAATGGCGTACGGGCTCAAACGGAAGAAAGGGGAGTGAATTTTTGGGCTTCAGCCCCCTAAACCTAAAATCCTGTCCATGCCTGCCTATGTACCTGCTCTCGACACGTTTTATTTGTAGCAATTGTATTTCACGAATACCTACTCCGTGCGTTAAATAAATTTGGCAACAGACATCATATTAAGCGGATTGCAAGAAACATCTAGGGTTGCGCGGAGGAGCAGTGATTAGCGCACTGGCCTGCCAACCTTGAGGTCCCTGGTTCAACTCCCGGCCGCGGCAGAAACTTTTCGGTTGTTTCTGTCCCAAGCATCCTCAGTCGACTCAGCTGTGAATGGGGCGTTAACTCGGTTGAAGGAAAGTATAGGCGAGGGAAAGGCTGGCAACCGCCCTCATTCAGCCGTTGCTATGTGAAAATGAAGGCGCTAACCCTTCGGTTCTCCATATGGGTGCTGAGCCTATTGAGTGTACCTTTATTATTATTATTATTATTATTATTATTATTATTATTATTATTATTATTATTATTATTATTATTATTATTATTATTATTATTATTATTATTATTATTATTGGCTGATTTATCCAACGCTATAACATGACTAAGGCCATAGGCAAGAGCGATTTACAGACCATCTCCGTAAGAATTGCGAAACAGGTGAGTTTTTAGTTTTGAAGCGCACAGTTCAAAGGAAGACGCCGCTACAGTCTCATCCGGAAGAACGTTCCAAAGTAGCTGGTTGCCCCGAGTCACAGATCTTTCGCCTATAACACGACCGTCTTCGTCTTTGCCTTTAGGAAGCATCTCCTGCAGCCGTAGGTCGCGTGAGGTTCTGAACATCTCGTCAATAAAGAAGATAAAATCAACTTCTGCTGACGCGACGGTGTGCAACACCTGTTTGATCGTGTCAAATTTGCACATATCAGAAATTATTTTGAATATATGAAAATGAGGACGTCTGTCCGCAATAAAGTTGTGAAAATTATCGGTCAACGAGTTTGTGGCAATTCATCTACTTGCAAAATTATTTGATAAAAGTTATCCGAATGCAGGTTTTTGATTTTCTGATTAGCTCATTGTCGTTTAATAATTTTCATTAACTAATTCTCACTGCATTATCAATCAATTAACACTATAACATTATACGCAAATTAAGGTGATAAGCATAGGACGATTTGCAATTTGAAACGACTAATATAGGCCTACAGGAGTTATAGCCTAGACATTACAGCATTAAAGAGACATTCTTGAAATAATACTAAATCGTTGACTGTCAACGTCTAGAGCATCTCTATCAACTTCTCGTCTTGTCGAACTGACTGCGACATCCAATGGCGAACGAAGAGAAGAAGTTGTGGCCAATGATTCTCATTGTCACCATTCTCCTGTTCCAGTTTTCAGCACTGACTGGTAATACTGCTATTATTATTATTATTATTATTATTATTATTATTATTATTATTATTATTATTATAGTAGTAGTAGTAGTAGTAGTAGTAGTAGTAGTAGTAGTAGTAGTAGTAGTAGTAGTAGTAGTAGTAGTAGTAGTAGTAGTAGTAGTAGTAGTAGTAGTAGTAGTAGTAGTAGTAGTAGTAGTAGTAGTAGTAGTAGTAGTAGTAGTAGTAGTAGTAGTATTGAATGCAGATGGTTATATCAGTTGTTTTCACACAGGCTTACTTAGCCTCTTAAGCCATTTAAAATCACATAATAATAATAATAATAATAATAATTATTATTATTATTATTATTATTATTATTATTATTATTATTATTATTATAAGCTATTGTGGATGGACCACATAAAACTAAGTACTGAATGAACACGACAGGAATTTCAGTCACAGAAGAAAGAAAATTAGCAGAAGACAGGACTTCTTGCAGATGTTTTGCTTCTAGCCATTGCGCTAAAGATTTGGCAGAGAGCACGCCTTTGATGCTGCTGCTGCTGATGATGATGATGGCGACGGCGAAGATGATGATGATGACGACGATGACGAAAATGTTGATGAGGACAATGATGATGATGATGATGATTATGATGGTGATAATGTCTATTATTATTATCATTATAACATCTACTTATACTACTGTATACATTAGCGTCCACAGCGCCAGTTCTTAAGAATCAGGCGTCAATCGCTGGTAATGTTAATCCATCCGAAAAATACGAAGTCATTCCAGATATGAGTCAAAGGGCGAAACAACGACACAGCCTAAAAAGCAAAAGCATACGGAAGAAATGAGTTTTGAGTCTCGATTTCAAAAATAGTAATTAAGCAGCCTCGAGTGCGGTTAGTATTTGGATGGGCGGCCATCGCGATATCTACTCGTGGTGCAGGCGGACAATCACTTAGGCGTTGATAGATTGGTAGCAGTGTTATACTGCGAAGGTAAAACGCGGGTCTAGAGAATGCAATGGCAAACTACTGTACTCAAGATTAGTGGCGTAAGCCACCTGCGCCAAATGCTTGCCTGGGCTTCTTTTCTAGTAAACTAAGGTGAGCGCCGGATCCTACACACCTTGGAGTATGGGACCACTTCTATATTTTAAAGTACGCTGGATCTATGTAGGGCTTTGTAGACGATTCGCTTTGCTATTAGACGCCATTTTAATAAAATAGGCGACAATGCATTTAATGGCATGTTTAATAAATAAAACAAACATGACATGTACGGCTTTGGCAAATTATATACTCAAGTTGCTTTATTGACAAAGAAGAAATTAGTTTTTTTTTTCAAAATATAATGCATAGCATCCAAATAGAAGGTATTGGGATGCAAGGGCACGCCGAAATAAAAGTCAACCCATAACCCATAATCGAACTAATTAATTAGTTGTCTTACGCTCACGTGAAATGGTCTTGCAATTTGAATCATCTACGCTGCATTCTTGAAGTTAGCAATGTCCCAAATATCGTTTCACTGCTAATTTAGTATTCCTTCACATTTGTCGGAGATTCTCCTGCACAGCGTATCGCCGAGTAGGTGAGTTGTTTAGTAATCTTAGAGAACCTCGTTAGAAATGAATAAACAATGTTACGGATAATGTCGTGATCATGACCTTAGGACTAGGACAAATCGCAAATACACGTATCGTATTAGAAAGTTTCATCAATGACTTTCGATGTGGTTTTTAGGGGCTGCGCCTGGTGAGCCATGTAAGAATAACGATGACTGTCCTGGAGCAATGCTTTGCATCACATACGAAGGCAAGCGGGCGTGTGCTTCAGAGCAAGTGGCAACGATTTATGAGCAATTTGAGCGCAGGTTCTTTTTGAATTTTTCTATTTGACTATATTTAGAAGAACAGCGAATAACTGATCTGCCTTTTGGATTAATCATTTTATCTCTAAGTTGAGTTTCCGGCATTTTGCTGGACTAGAATCACTATTCTGTCAGACACAAGGGCATATCTACTGAGAGGCACATAGAGCACGTTCCGTCATCCCAAAACTCTCTCCAGTTATTGTATTTGTCACTTTCTCATCATTGCGAAAAGCCGAAAAGTTATAAAGACACGAATAAATAAGTGAGAGTAATATTTCCTTCCTTTCAATAACAATATGACAACACGTACTATTCCATAAGCAAGATGCAGGACAAGCAGACTGAAATATGGAACGCGAAATGCCGCAGCTGAATGCTTCAACCCGCCTCTGGCTAGATGACAATGTTATTCCCTTGTTCCTTACTCAATTGGTTGTTTTTATAACGAGTCATAGCATTTGTTCGCCTATAGGTCTAGATTCAAGTTGTGATTTGAAAGAAGTAATTCGGTTTAAGAAGACAACGTAACTTTTTGTATTGTATCGATACTCGTGTTTTGAGAAAATCTAGAATAGCTCACTGTTAGATTATAATTATCATTTGAACCATTAATTAGAACGAACATGTAATGTGAATCAGAGTTGTCAATGGGTTGGGTTAACCCATGGGTTGGGTTGGGTTGGGTTTGGTTTGGGTCGAGATTTTTAAAAAAATGATGGGTTGGGTTAGGTTTCGTAAATCTGCACCAGTTATTCTGTTAACCACGTTAAATATAGGTTTTCTGTTTTCTGCGTTGACAAAGTATTAGTTTCTTGTATTATGTCATTAAAAATGGCGCCATCTACGTTAGCCTACATTCCATCGTAGGCAGTGTATTCAGAAGTCTGTAAACAGTGGACATTAGCTATTCAGATAGATCAAATCATGTGAACGGCTGTTGCTGACTTGTTTTAACGCATTCCTTTTATAAACCGACAACGGCCAGTTGACAATAGCAGGGCTGGATTAACCATTAAGCATACTAAGCACGTGCTTAGGGCTCCATGAGGGAAAAGGCACAACGGTTTTACCTGTTACGTTTCTCAGTCAAATATATATTTTGCGATCTAGTTTAATAAATGTATTAATCAGTCGCTTTGTTCTGATCGAAATTCCATCAGAACAACTATGCAAAAGACAGGTTGGATGCCATATCTCTACTATATAATTATAGATTTTCTTCATGATATTTGTCCTTGCTTTCTTCCTTTTAGAGCTGTGTGTGTGTGTCTGTGTGTGTCTGTCTGTGTGTGTGTGTTCTCAGTAACTGTAATTGTGTTCCATCCAGTCTTATAACAGTGAACTATTCTTCTTGTCTGTAAAAACTGATCAAGCGAATCGATGTCCAGCAGCGTAGCCAAGAGGGAGGGGGTTACCCCTGGCTACCGACGAAAATTTTTGTTAATGTGCTTCCATCTATTTTTAACTTTCTGACGCGGTTTGGGGGGTCAAACCCCCCCCCCCATGGCTGCCGACGCAACGTGCTTCTTTGACCAGTCTATGTTAGGGCACTATGGAAGTTGTTTCGAATACATACATACATTAAATTAAATGCATCACATCACGGCGACGCTGGCATTGATACAATCATTGTTTCTCAATTATGAGAATGATGAATTTACGGTTTGTTAACAACTCGAAATAAGCAAATAACTATTTATGTGCTTGAATGTAGGCCTATGTATGTTTTTAAAATTGAAAATTGCGATTGTACTTTCACGTTTTTGTATGGGTGGGTTGGGTTGGGTTTGGGTGAGAAAACATGAATTTTGTTTGGGTTGGGTTGGGTTGGAAATTTGATGGGTTAATTGGGTTGGGTTTGGGTTGATAAAACCGACCCATGGACAACTCTGATGTGAATGTCAAGGTCAGTCTTTACATTGTCTAAATGAGATTTCGAAAATGTGTTTTCATTTTCTCTACAGATAAAAACGCGATCTCGTCGTCCAACCCGGTATAACAGAGTCTGGAGATACCGGGATCGCAATAATAATGGGCTTACTTGCTAATTTATTTTAAATTTTAAACCCGGGATTATACATGGAACTCTTTTAATTTTCTTTAAAGTTGTGGCTAAGTATATTCCGTTACCAGTATCTTTAAAGTTGAAAATACAGATTGGCAAGCATTCGTTCATTTGTTTATATAGTCCAGGAGTCGGCAACCTTCGGCCTGCGGGCCATATCCGGCCCGCCAGTGAGTTTAATCCAGTTCATAGTTCTTCGCAGGCCAAAAGTTATTTTTACTGTTTTGTCGAACAATCCTTTTAATCAGTGAATTATTATTCTATCAACCGCTTCAATGTCCTGAAAAATCTTATAAGCAAATAAGAGACACATCACTAATTTTCTCACTTGATCTGTATATTTTTTCAGAACTTTAGAACTTTTCAACCGCAAACTTTCTAAAGACAAACTTTACAACTCTTTAGGAGCCCGTGAAAAAATTATTTAATTACATGACATGGTGTTATGATACTTTTGAGAAGGCCAACAAATAACACTGGTCTACATCAATTTTGCTGACTTGAAGACAACATGTGATCTTTATGTATTTTGGTGTGCTGAATCCAAAAATCACACCCATTTCCTCCCATCACGTCCAGTTTTCCCGCAAAACGCTGTTTACTGATTTACTGTTTACAGTAATAACATGGCATTATGCATTATAATTCTTTAGCTATATTGAATATGCAAAAAGATAAGGATGTGCAAAAAGCTATGCTTAATATGCAGTGGACATAACTATTTAATAACACAACAGTTTAATAGGCAGTTTTAAACTGCAGACGTCAGCATTTTATGGATATAGGCCTATATAAGCAGCGTGAAACCGACGGCAGCATTCAGTCGTTCATGAGGCTTACAAGTTGCAACAAATGTAACTATTTTAACTAGTTTTCTGTAGAATATGTAAACCAGCACTTGAACACTTCGTGGGTAGTGCAGGAATGATCCTGACAAATTTTGCTACATTTGTGGTTGTTTTTTACAGCACCTAAACAAAGGAGAGAGGTGTTTGAATTTGTGCATAAAGCTTATCATGCATATTTCGCAGTTAAATTGGGTGACCAGGAAAACCTTGGGCACCGCATAAAGTGTGCAGGACATTTGTTGAAAGCCTCAGACAGTTCATAATGTGACTAAAGGTCAGAGTTTTCTCTGTCTTAGCTTTCTCTGGTCTTAGCTTTGGAGTTCCAATGGTGTGGCGAAAGCCTCGAAACCATGCATGTTGATAACTGCTACTTCTGCCTGGTAAATATTTCAGGCATGTCCACAAAGACAAAATCTTCCAACCAGTACCCAAATCACCCCTCTGCTCTGAGACCAGTTGCTCACTGTGACGAAGTTCCTGTACCCTATTTGCACTACTTTGGGTGTTTCTGACAACGATGAATTTAGTCAGTCAACAGACACGAATGGTGAAGATTTCATGGCCTCAGAAGTTGACGCTGGAATGCACCAAACATTCAACCAAGCTGAGTTGTAAGACCTTATATGAGATCTAGATCTGCCGAAGTCGTCAGCAGAGTTACTGGGTTCAAGACTGAAGAAAAAGAACCTGTTCAGTGTTGGCTCCAGGAACCACGCTTATGTATCATGGCAGAGAGAATGATCTTTTGAAATATTTCCATATGGAGGAGGAGTTTGTATACTGCATCAACATCAAAGGACTTATTGAATCAATGGGATGTTATAGTTGTAGACAAGATGCTTTTTACGACCTGATTACTGACTTACTTGGCAACTTAAGAGTCGAGAATTATGACCTTTCAGTTCAAAAATTCGAAGATTGCTTTTCGAAGACTGGGAGCAACATGAGTGTCAAGTTGCATTTCCTTCATAGCTACCTGAACTTCAAATCTTGGAGCTATGAGTGAAGAACAAGGAGAATGCTTCCATCAAGACATCACGACCATGGAACATAGATATCAAGGCAGATAGAACTCAAACATTGTGGCAGACTACTGCTGGTGTTTACAGCGTGACAACTGTGACCATAACTATACCGGAGCATCCAAAAAGAGAAGATTCCTTTCTCAAAACTTAAATTTAAGCAACTAGCTATTGCTCTTATTGCTCTCTTGGTTAGAAGACAGACTCATTTTTTGGCTGAATAAAAAATATTACGTGTTATCGGTTCTTCAGAATTTCCTATTTTCCCTTATGTTTGACTTTAACACCTTTAATTAAGCATTCCTCATTTGCGAAAAAATTTGACGTATTGCATAATTTTTGACTTCATATCTGGAATCAGCACCTCTCAATTGGGTAAAATCAGCAAAAATACTTAAGTCAGCAGAAAATTTTTTTTAAAATGTAGACCAGTGTAATAAGCGACAAAAACATATAATTAATTTATGTTTTCACTCGGAGAGATCATTAGGATTATTGTAATAATAATTTTTAATAGAAGGTGACTTTATAGACTTTATAGTTAAAATCTATTAGGCCTAAACAGTAAATAGCAAACAGTATAACACTATATATTAAGAAGACTGTTAGATTGGTGGATATCTGCGAATCAGGAGAAGCCAGTTGAAAGGCGAAACTTGATTGACAGGTAGCCGCTGGATATAAGCTAGGGAAGAGGGCGAGGCAGGACTCTCGCCCGGGAACAGTGAAACGAAAGACTGAAATTAAACCCGGAGAGGCGAGAAGTCGAAAATATAGCGTGAAGAAATCGTAACGCATACCTAGAGAAATGTTGTCGGAAAATAAGAACTGTTTGGGACGAAAGATATGTTAATATCTGCTAGGAGGGAAAACAACTGCGTGTAACGATCTGTTTCGGTTATCCATTAAATCTTGCGAAAATCCAGTTGAACGGTGTTTGTTTGGTGACGTCGTACGGACTCATCGCGTGCCCCCCGAAGAGCGCGATTTTAAGCCAGGCCACTCGGACAAGCTGATTCAATAGCACCGCTACCACCAAGATGTCGAAAAGGAATGTACGACAACAAACTTTCCACATTACACATGGTCATGTTGCAAGCATCGCCTATATTTTCATGAACACATACCTGGTACCTAAAAAATAGTTGTAAAATTAGTTGCAAAAAGTTCAACTATAGTTTTTTAGTTTAGGTAACTATTTTAGAAAGTTAATTTGCAACTAAAAGTTTAACTACTTATTTATAGTTTAAATTTAGTTGTAGTTAAACTAATGTTTTAGTTAGTTGCCCATCACTGGCTATTAGGGACTAGTAGCCAAAAGAATTTAGAAATAGTGATTCCAGATAATTGGAAAACCATATAAGACATTAGCACGGCTCATCTAGAATACTGTGCTCAGGTATGGAATTCATTTTTTAATTTAAAAAATAGAGCATTTAGAAAGTGTTCAAATACGAGCAACATAGATGGTCTTACCATGGAGGCTGCCTGCCACCCTCGAAGGGTGGCAGGCAACCTCCATGGTAGGCCTTAAACTGACCGCTTGTGCCTTATTGCAGCGGAATAAGATTGTTACAAAACAACGTGAACTATCGAGAACTTATATAAATAGATTTGTTAAAATTGTAAAATATCGGTTATAACTTGTTCAATTATTTGTTTTCTTAATGAAATAAAAAATTTAGAAAGTTTAAGACCGAGACGTCAAAACCGAGGTGATTAACTATCGCATGATTAACTGTCGCGTGATTACTGTCGCATGATTAAAATTATGTCCACGTGATTAGGTGTCGGTGACTAATTGACTCGTGATTAAGTGTCGCGTGATTAAATGTCCATGTGATTAAATGACCATGTGATTAAATGTCGCGTCATTAAGTGTCACGCACACCGACTGAACCTCTCTGCAATGAAGAAGATAAAATCAACTTCTGCTGACAGGTGCGCAACATCTGTTTGATCGCGGCAGAAGATCTAGGCAAAACCCTTATCTAGCTGTTACATCAAAATGAGAATGCAAATTCAGAATTTCAAGATGACATCAATCCTGTTTCGAAGAAAAAAATTACACAAATCAGAAATTATTATAAATACTAGCTGTTAATCCGTCCAAAATGACGGAGAGAGTGGCTATCTCCTTCCCGGATATTTTGCAAAAGTTCGTATTATGACATATAACAATTTTTTTTAAAATCTGAAAATGTAAAGTGAATGCGTAGATTATCACTTAAAATTTTTCCTATGTGATCACTGATTGGTCTTGCTCCTCCCCACTAGAGGGGCTGCACCCCATAACGGAACCTACGACTACGGTTTGGGCCTACGATTCCATTGGGATTTGGTCTCTCACGAGGAATGCGCCCTCCAGTGTTACTTACGGCCCCTTTTGGGCATACGGCTTATTTGGGCTTATTGACCCAAAGGGGCTTTGTCTCCCACGGAGGGATGGGACTTTTTCTGCCCGGGGGCTGTGCCTCAGTGGAGGATACAACCCCACGGGGGGCTGAGGCTAGGTCTCCCACGGAAGGCTGCGCCTCCAGTAAGGCCTACGGCCTCACATGGGGCTGCGGCCCCACACGTGGGGCTGCGCCCCTCAGTGGGACCTACGGCCTCCCTCCAAGGCTTGGCCTGGTCTCCGACGGGAGGATGCGCCCCAGTAGGGCTCTACGGCTCCACACCACGGTTGGGGCATGGTTCACGACGGGAGGCTGCGCCCCCTGGGCCCCTTCCAGTAAGGTCTGCAGGCTTCGGCCCAACACGGGGGACTGCGGCGTCCCCAGTAGGGCCTACGGCGCCACACGGGATACGGCGCTCCCAGTGGTGCCATATGCCATACAACGTGCATTAAATCAGGACGATTCGTGAAGCTGCAGTGAAGACGCTTCGTCAAACGCTCCGTCGATTACAACATGTTTGGTTGCCAATGGCAACAACGTCTTTTAACATCTGCCGTGTATCGTGACTGACAAACAGACAAAGAGAATTATTATTTAAAATATTATAATGAGGACGTCAGTCGCAAGACAGTTTGAATATTAACGGTCAAAGAGTTTATGGAAATTCATCTAATTTCATATTTTCAAGATGACATCAGTCCTGTTTCGACAAAAAATTTGCACAAATTAGAAATTATTATGAATATATGAAAATGTGAACTTCTGTCCGCCGGAGAATTTTGAATATTATCGGTCAAAGAGTTTATGGCAATTCATCTAATTGCAACATTATTGAATAAATATAGCCGAATACAGACTTTTAAGCTTTCTGATCAGTTCATTGTTATTTAAAATTGTCGTTAGCTCGTTCTCACCGCCTTATCATTAGAAACGCTATTAGAATATATATGCAAATTAAGCTGATAAGCTTAGGTGTGATTTGCAAATATTAATGGTTATAAATTCAAACCAATAAAGAGTATAAATAGACGTTCTTGAGAT
Organism: Metaphire vulgaris; assembly: GCA_018105865.1. NCBI lineage: Eukaryota > Metazoa > Annelida > Clitellata > Crassiclitellata > Megascolecidae > Metaphire > Metaphire vulgaris. The sequence continues at coordinate 2,192,201 of CM030857.1, forward strand.
TCACTAAATCTTTGACTATCAACGTTTAGAGCATCTCTGTCAGATCCTCATCCTGTCGAACTGACTGCGACATCCAATGGCGAACGAACAGAAGAAGCTGTGGCCGATGATTCTCACTGTCACCATTCTCCTGTTCCAGTTTTCAGCACTGACTGGTAATACTGCTATTATTATTATTATTATTATTAGTAGTAGTAGTAGTAGTAGTAGTAGTAGTAGTAGTAGTAGTAGTAGTAGTAGTAGTAGTAGTAGTAGTGGTAGGCAGTGGTGGTGGTAGTAGTAGCCCAGTAGTGGTGGTAGTGCAGTAGTAGTAGTAGTAGTAGTAGTAGTAGTAGTAGTAGTAGTAGTAGTAGTAGTAGTAGTAGTAGTAGTAGTAGTAGTAGTAGTCAGTGTGTTGTAAAGTATTTAAATACTTTAGTATTTAAATACTATTTAAATACTTTGTCCAGTATTTAAGAAAGTATTTAAATACTCATCCAAAATTAAGTATTTAAACAGTATTTAAATTCCATAATTATAGTATTTGGATGTATTTAAGAAATGTAAATTCTTTGGATTTATTGCAATTTTCACGTGCAAGACTTTCTACTATTTCGTCAGGCGTCACAAAATACAGCTCATGAATAATTAATTATTTTGCGCAGCTCGACTCCAGCTTCCACTCAACCTAATCCGGCAATGATCTTTCCGGTTAACTAAGTAAACAGTGAAAATGGCTGAAAGTAAAGAAAGTAGTGATTGGTATACAAAAGGAGTCTTTAGTTTGTTTGAGTTTTCTGAAGATGATAAATTGAGTACTACCTTTACTAGCAAAGTTAAAGGTACCTGCTGTCTGTGCAAAACTCTCCCTATACACATTAGCGGGAGAATAAACGTAGGCCTAACGTCAAACTTTCTTTAAACATGGACGGGTAAGCAAACGGTGAAGCCGCCTGTCTGACACTTTGTTTGAAAAGTTATTGCTTTTGAAGGTTAACAAACATTTTTGGTGAACCTTGTTCAGGTAAAACTGACGCATAATTATAACGCTTCTTATAGACTATTCATTTTTACATTTTCTTTACTGATGGTTTTATACAGTTGAACAGTTAAGTAGGTCTACATTGACATTGTTAGAAATAATTTTAACTAACATTTCTTTACACAAAAATACGGTTGTGGCGAATCGTGTCAAATACATTATCAAGTATTTAAAAAAGTATTTAAACATTATTTTCCAGTGTTTAAATACTTACTCTGGTATTTGGGTATTTAAATACTATTTCAATACTACCCAAGAACCAAGTATTTATGAAAGTATTTAAATACTTTCAGTGAAGTATTTATTACAACACTGGTGGTGGTAGTAGTAGTAGTAGTAGTAGTAGTAGTAGTAGTAATAGTAGTAGTAGTAGTAGTAGTAGTAGTAGTAGTAGTAGTAGTAGTAGTAGTAGTAGTAGTAGTACATCTACTACTACTACTACAACTATTACCGCTGTTACTACTACTGCTACTACTACTAGCCTCCTAATACTTCTACTAGAAGGAAAAGACCTAACTGGTATTAACAAGTCAATGAATGAAAGGAGGCTCTCGACACTTAGATGGAGGAATATAGAGGCAGATGATGACCCAATCTGATGTGGATGAACCAAATCAGACAATGAACTGAATGAACACGACAGGAATTTCAGTCACAGAAAAGAAGAAGATTAACAAAGGCGGTAATTCTTGCAAATGTTTTGCGTCTAGCTATTGCATCAAAAGAGTTGGCAGAGAACCTGATGATGATGATGATGATGATGATGATGATGATGATGATGATGATGATGATGATGATGTTGATGATGTCGATGATGTCGATTATTATTATTATTATTATTATTATTATTACACCTACTTATACTATTAATTACGAACGTCCATAGCATCAGTTCTAATGAAACAGGTGTCAATCGCTGGTATTATTAATCCATCCGGAGAATACCAAGTCATTCTAGATAATAGTCAAAGGACAAAACAATAGCACAGTCTAAAGGAGCAAGGGACAGCTCCATTTCAAAATACTCAGTAAGCATCTTCGAGCGCGGTTAATACTTGAATAGGCGACCATCCCGGGATCTACTCGTGTTGCTTGCGGCCAACGAAGCCGTTTATCTCTTAGACGTCCTTAAATTGGCAGTAGAATAAATCTACGAAGATAAAACGCGGGTCTTGAGAAAGCAATGACAATTGCTTGATTAATGGCGTAACCCACCTGCGCCTGATATTGGCTTAAGGTTCTTGTCTAGCAAAATGAAGATCAGCGCCGAAGCCTACACTCCTTCGAGTAGGGGACCAATTTTAAATTTTTAAACTACGCTGGACCTTGAAAATTTCCCGACACGGCGATTCGCCTACAACTTCGCCGACACGGCAATTCGCCGATTCTCCAACATGGCGATTCTCCAACATGGCGATTCTCCAACAAATGTAGGCGAATCGTTTGTCATCATATAAGGTCATCTTAAAAATAGGCGACACTGTATTTAATGGCAAGATTAATAAATATAATAACATTAGAAGTAATGCAAAATATTTTCAATTTTTTAAAATAATAGCCTAGTTTTTGAAAATTGTGATGTACAACTATTATTATTATTATTATTATTATTATTATTATTATTATTATTATTATTATTATTATTATTATTATACAACGACAAGATTAACGTGACATAGTGTCTAACGACTGCAAGGGCACATGCTAATAAAACGTATTTGGATGCAAGGACACAACAAAATAAACGTCAACCCATTATCGTCTTAATTAATTATTTGTCCTTTGCTGACGCGAAAGGGTCCTGCAATTTTGGAACATTTAGGCCTATGCAATATTTTTGAAATTAACAATGTCCCTTCTCAAAATTTAATCCCAAATACCGCTGAACTGCAAATTTACTATTCGCCTACATTTGTCGGCAAGTCGCCGTGTCGGCGAGGAGGTTGTAGGCGAATCGCCGTGTCGACGAGTTGCTTGGTAACCTTTGAAATACTTGATAGAAATGCCTAATGACTATACTACGGATAACCGTCGTGTTAATGATCAGATAACTGGATTAGATCGCATACAGCCAACTAACTGTATTAACAAATTTCATCAATGACTGTCTATGTGGCTTTTAGGGGCGGTGCCATGCGAAAATGACGAGCAGTGCCCACAAGTTTTAGGAAAAACGGTATGCATCAAATTCCAAGGCAGTATGGTGTGTGCTTCGAAGGAGCTGGCAGATATTTTGGGCCAGGATGATCCTCATGATGATACGCAGGTCCTTTTTGAATTTATCCGTTTACTTTATTTAGGAGAACAGCGTAAATCTGGTGATACTTTTCGATTAGGCCCTAATCATTTGAGTTTCCGGTATTTGCTGGACTATAATCACTATTCTGTCAGATGCATAGGCGGATCTACCGCCGAGAGGCACATAGGACACGTTCCCTAATCTCCAAAGTCTCTCTCTCTCTCCAGTAATTGTATTTGTCACTTTCTCGTCATCGCAAAAAGCCGAAAAGTTATAAAAACACGAATAAATAAGTGAGAGTAGTATTTCATTCCTTTCAATAACAATATAACAGCACGTACTATTCCATAAGCAAGATGCAGGACAGGCAGACTGAAACATGGAACGCGAAGTATGCAAGCTGAATTGTTCGATCCGCCTCTGGCTAGATGACAATTGTATTCCATTGTTCCTTACTCAATTGGTTGTTTTTGCAACGAGTCATAGCATTTGTTCGCCTATAGGTCTAGATTCAAGTTGTTGTGATTTGAAAGAAGTATTTCGGTTTAAGAAGACAACGTAACTTCTTGCACTGTATAGATACTCGTGTTTTGGGAAAATCGAGAATAGCTCACAGTCAGATTAGAATTATCATTTGAACCATTAATTAAAACCTACATGTAATGTGAATGTCAAGGTCAGTCTTTACATTGTTTAAATGAGATTTCGAAGATGTTTCATTTTTTCTACAGGAACAAAGGCGACCTCGTCGTCCAACCCAGTATAACAGAGTCTGGAGATACCAGGATCGCAATAATAATGGGCTTATTTGCTAATTTATTTTAAACTTTAAAGCCGATATTATACAGGTACATGGAACTCTTTTAATTTTCTTAAAATTTGTTCCTAAGTCTATTCCGTTACCTGTATCTTTAAAGTTGAAAATACAGATTGGCAAGCATTCGTTCATTTGTTTATATAACCTAAAGCTTCAGAAAGAGCCTTTGTGATCCTAATTAATTAGCTATAATTAATTTTTTCGATTCTAATTATATTTGCGCAGTTTGAATTGGTTTTGCATCATTGATTGTAAGTAGGCCCTACTGTTACGCTTAAATTACGCTTTCATTGTTTATTGCGAGGTAATGAGGCTTGCTATCATCATCATCATCATCATCATCATCATCATCATCATCATCATCACACTGTCATCAAATGCTTGAACAGATAAGACCACAGGGGATCTCGTAATCGTAATAGTGATTTTAGATAATTGGAAACTTTACAGGGCCTTAGTACGGCTCATCTAGAATACTGTGACGACGTAGGAGATCATTTTTTTTTAAACAAAAGAGATGCAACATTTAGAAAAAATTCAAAAACGAGCAACGAAGATGGTCAATGGATTCAAAAATTTAAGTTCCGAAAAAAGACTTCAATATTGTGAATTGACAACTTTAGAAAGGGGAAGAGTGAGAGATGGATATTGTTAAGTGATAACTAGATGCAATCTACAGACATGCTGAGATAACTATTGACTCGTATTAAGCTACTATAACAGTATGCGGCGCTTTGGAATGATCCACGTGTGAACATGCGAAAGATCTCGCTCCATTTCCAAGTTTGTGGCTCTTTTAGAGTTGATCGATGGCATTAGACTGTCGTCATTGGACAATTATACTGTTTTTCCTACCTGGATTCTTGTTTTTTCCAAACTAAGTCTTTGATCTTGCTGAATATTAGTAATTAACTCATGAAAAATTATTCTGATCATAAAGGATCAGAATGTATTGATTTTTTAGTCAAACGCTATTATTGAAGATGCGCCCCCGTACGATACTATAGTCCCATATATGCAGTGGCGGCTCTAGGATTTGGCTCTTTTTAGAGTCATCGAAGGTAAATGGTAAGTGGGGGGCCGTTGGGGTTCAACTTCTGATCAAAAGGGGGCAACCATTTGTTGTTTGATGTATGTAGCATTAAGTATAAGGTCCTAACAAGGGTCCACATTGGTAGGCACTCATTTAGAGTATTGTGCCCAAGCATTGGAGCCCATTCATATATGCGGACACCTTGAAAAATCTGGTTACCGCTAAAATATTTCAAAACTAGTCTGGTTATATTTGATTCAATTTTAGTTTACGCACTATAAATATTACATTAAATTTGATCTTGAATACAAGACTAAACGTTTGGTATGTCATGGGTTAAGCGGGTGCCGCATGGCCTGTTTAAATAGGTCATTCCCGGATTCGGGGTGATTTTTGTGAAGCGGTTTACTCTTTGGTAAAGGTTAAATTTTGTCAGACCCTAGAAGTAGAACTACAAATCATGAAGAGCGAATACATTCAAATGACTCGCCAGGTGCGCTAGTGTACCCGCTTGAGAACATCATTCTAAAAGAAGTTGACAAACCACTAACACAATTTGAATATCTTTGGGGCTGTCCATTAATTATGTCAAGCAATTTTTGGGCAATTTTTGACCCCTCCCCTTGTCAATAACTGTCAACTTTCACTGACCACCTATAATTATGTCAAAAACTTTTGACCCCCGCCCCCACTAAGATCAGTGACGGGTCTCCCTAAAAAGTTTAGAAGATTATTATTTTTGCGGTGATGACCATTTCCCCTTTCTTTTGTTCATCAAGTGTCATAATGTGTTGATGATGACCTTGTTTTTGCGTGTCAGGCTTTACTCCGTTGTAATAAATAGTATTCCATGAAATTTCCAATTTTTATCATTTGTAAAAAATGAAATTGTTGACGTCAACTTCTCTTGACCCCGTCCCCTGTCAACAACTGTCAATCTTTTTCAAACCCCTCCATCCTATTTTGTTGACGTAATTAATCGACAGTCCTTTGCCAGTTTCATGTGGTTATTCAAGAGTTATCGATTTATCAAAAATTAAAGTTTCAATCAATGCCTGTTCCGCTGAAACTTTACAAATAGGCCTTTAATTGCATATAATATCTCAAAACGGTTTCTTGCCGGAGAAATTAGCATATATTTAGAAACCTCCTGTTGAAGTCCAAGTTTGGTGTCAATCCTTGTCGCTGTGGATCTAGTTGCTGGTAGTTTTTCTTACCTGAACTTCTTAGTAGATTTCATGATATTTTCGTTTGATCTGCTGAATGACTTTTTATTAGGACACCTCCTAGAACAGCGGTTCTCAAATTATTCTGATCATAAAGGATCGAATGCCGATTGCCAGGGTCGCCAAGACCATCAGAAATATGAAGATGTCTCTTTTCTTGCTATTGTACAAAATGTCCTCAGTGGTAGTTACGACGTACTAGTTGTTTTACTATAATTGTAATTCGAAGATAGACATGGAGACGATTAAATAATAACGATTTCGAACATTTTGATTGTCGTATAATTATTATTTTTAGCAGTTTACATTGTGAACGAAAATAATTTTACCGTTGGGGGGTCGCCACATAATGGGGAATTTAATTAAAAGGGTCGCGGCACTATAAAGGTTGAGAACCGCTGTCCTAGAAGGTGTTAAAGGTTTTTACCGACATTTCATTTATTTAAGAGAAAACGTTTGGTAAACACGGCATATGATGCTCACGAGAATTTGAGAAACTGAAATTGCGATCAGTTAAACTTGTCACCGAAACTTTAAGCACGATCATCGCTGATTTTAGACTCTGTAATTTTTACATACGTTAGTTTACATTGTCATATTTGTTAATTTTCACTTCTCATCGTTGTAATCAGGTACGTCAGAACGAATTTTTAGCAGAGGGTGCATTTTTTCAGAGGTGTAACTAAAAAATCATCACTTATCACAAAAAACCTGACAAACAAACAAAAATCACCCTTCCTTTATTCGTTATCTTCTTTTTCAAAAATTCTACAAACAAAAAGGTCATCACCCATCCTTTATCGTGTCTTCAAAAATCTTGATAAGCAATAGAGCCTCATTTTCCAGGGGATGCAGTGCACCACTTAATTTTTTCCAGGGGTGCACCACCTGCACTCCCACTTCCTACGGGCCAGCTGGTCGTAATCGTCATCAAGAACAACTAGGCTACAGTGTCGGTTCAACCATGTTGATGACTGGGGGTGCATCCCCCTCCCGGAGTTTTTTTTCCTTGTCAACATATTATTCGTAAATGCGAATTACCTTTTTTGTTTTTTTGCTTGACAACCTATTTTTCCGGCAAGTTTATAAAAAAAATCTAACTAAAAATACAATACTACTGCGAATGACGTTTTTTGTTTGTCAGCCTCTTCCGGCAAGGTTTACTAACATTTAGCGGGGAAAACACTGAGAATTGCCGTTTTTCTCTCATGTATTTTTTATCAACTTTGCATCCCCCGTCAACTTCCTAAACATTTTTATCATCCCCCACCAAGAATTCCTGGAACCGCCACTGTACAGCTAAATCATTCAAAAATAAATTGAATCCAGTATTCGGATTCGGTAGTTTAGTGACATAAGTATTTGCCGAATACCCCCACCCCCTCCCACTATCCGGCCTGAGCGAATGTCCAATGGTTTTCATTCCCTACTTTGCATATTATTTAAAATTTTAATAATTTTTTTGATGCTACAGTGCTAAGCTTTCACAAATTCACAACACAATTCAAAGCATTAGACCTACGCTCAATCAGTTATTTGACTACATATATTCCGACATAATTAATAACGTTATCCTTTCTTAATCACTCCATAATAATTACCAGCATTTTCAGTATTTTTATGATATTTGTTCGCAATGTTTGTCTCTGTTGATACAACATGCCATGAGTCAATAGGCGAGACTCGGTGTAGAGTAGGCATATAATTGACATTGAATACATATGTACATTTGATGATTGCTACACAGCGTAGCAAGTTATATAACGACCCTAAGCACATTGCAGCTGTATTTACGGATGTTTAAACGAGGCGTTGAATTCGAATTCATACGAGAATTTAGAAAGGATCGAATGACGTGTAACAAGTCCAGGCTATTTTAAAGTTACATAAGGCGCTTGAAAATGACCAGATAATACAGTATTATTATTATTATTTTAACAGGCGATATACAAATGCATCAAATTTCCTTTGTTTCGTTTAGCGTAAAAAGCGTTCACCAAAGCATAATCCCCGCTTAGAGGTAATACATGCATTAGCGCATCCGAGGGACAAGGAAAGGTTGAGCTCTAATACGGGTTGGGTTGTAGTGGGATTTGTGCAAAACCATTGATAAAATGCGTCGCGTAGGGGGTGATTGCATAGGGTGATTGTCGGCAGAATATCGATATACTTAGATGCATTTTCAGAAATGTCCGCCCCTATCCGCCCACTATATCCTAGTATACACTAGCTGCGAGAATCGCGCAGAAACGATGAAAGAACGTTATATTATTATTAAGCGACATGTTGAATTATGTTAGACTTTAAAGATTAACCCCGAGATACTGAACCGCTCTGCCAACTCAACTACAGACGATGAAGGAAGAAGGACCTGATGATGATGATGATGGTGGTGGTGGTGGTGATGATGATGATGAAGATGATGATGATGATGATGATGATGATCAGTGGCGGCTCTAGGATTTGGTAAGTGGGGGGCTGTTGGGGTGGCAACTTCTAATCATGGGGGGCCAACCATTTGCTGTTTAATGTATGTAGCATTAAGTATAGGGTCCCAACTGGGGGGCCACTGGGGGGGCCAGGCACTCAATAGGGGAAACGGGCCCCCTTGCCCCCCGGTGGAGCCACCACTGATGATAATGATGATGATAATGATGAAAATGATGATGATGATGATGATGATGATGATGATGATGATGATGATGATGATGATGATGATGATGATGATGATGATGATGATGATGATGATGACGATGATGATTGAGCAGCAAACGTATGAAATGACTGAGCATTTTCAATATGGGAAAACCAGCAGAAGCGATTGTTAGCATTCAGAAGGTTTCGACTTTCAGTTGACTCCCATCACACGAGTAATAACAATGAGTCAATATAAGCCTGTAACCAGCGGCATAGGCGCGGGTTCCGGGAATATAGGGCAGCAAAGAAGCGTTTGCTTGTAAATGGTGAAGTCGTCATTCGTGTCTTCTATCAGTCGGTCGTGATCGGCATTGATGAAATATTGTCAATCATGTCTGGATTCTTTCCTCATTAGCTCATGACCATTCCGTTGGAAAACCTTCAATGTCGATAAATTTCCTTCTTTTCGGCGTTCGCGATCAAAGAAAGCAGAGAAGAAGAATGTGATTTAATTAGTAGGCGAATGTTTTCTGCTTCTCATCTGCCACAAATAATCTTCAAACCACGATTAATTAAGCGTTTTCACTCGACGTCAAATTGCCAATTGCATTTCTTTAACTAAAAAACTGGAAACAATGTTTAATTAACTCCTGTGGCTTGCGGGACCGACTTTTAGACCATAAAAATGTGGTCTTTGGAGAAGGGTGAATCAGAGATTCCTTAGGCAGGGTTTAATCTAGGCCGTTTTCGGGGAAAAATTGCCCTTTCCCCTTAACCCTGAAATTTCAAATTCCCTCCGGAAATGTTGGCATACTACATCAGCTAACAGCAGCCCCTAGCAGAATTCCCCACGGCTTTGTCAGTTTCCCTCCGGCTTTGTCAGTTTCCCCCCGGAGCCCAGGAGTCTAGATCAAACACTGTCCATGAGTTTGGTTAACCCATGGGTTAGGTTGGGTTGGATTGGGTTGAGATGGATCAGACTTTTCTATATTAATAGTGAGTTGGGTTGGATTGGGTCAGAAAATAAGTCATGGTTTAGGAAACTGTAATGTATTAGAGCGGGTTGGATTGGGTCAGGTAAACCTATTATCGGCATGGGTCGGGTTGGGTTGGGTTGGAGATTTGATGGGTTGGGTTGGATTGGGTTCTAAAAAATGAACCCATGGACATCTTTGGGGTGAATCCTTGTAAACCGCATGGGCGCCCACAGAATTTTTCCAGGAGGGGCAAAACATATTTTAACACAATGGACACGGTTAATATTTTAGCAAGGTTTTCAAATTTCAATGTGAAATATTGGTATTTGCATTTTCCAGGGGGGGCAAGTGCCCCCTCTTGCTCCAATGTGCGGGCGTCCATGGTAAATCGACCCACCAAAGATTGTTACAGTTTAATGGGAGATGGAGAGAATGAATTAGAAAGATTCGCCAAAATATGCGATCCTGTAAAAATTAAAATGATTAATTATTTGGCCTATCTGCAATGTTCTCGAAATTAAAGTTTCACAGTTCTAACGATAGATGACAGAAAAATTAATTGAAAACACTTAGTATCAGTTGCGTCTTTGTGTTTCGTCGTGAAAAGTGTCATTTTCAGTGGAAAGGCCGTTAAGTTATTTTTTAAAACATTAATTGCGCTTAAAAAATTAAAAATCCGAAATTTCAAACCAAAATTAGTTTCAAACCTATAAACACGAGTGGCGCTTTAGCTGTAGGAAACAACGTGGAGGATATTGCATTGAAATACTGTACGAGCGAGGACCTTTTTCCTCTTTTTTGCTTTTCAAGACTCTATATGGCTTGCTTGGCAGCCCCGGGCGCTGACAACCCACGCTACCCCAATGGTTAGGGATTATAGAGTACTGACCATATTCACCTAAATACGTTGTCAGTCTTTCTTCTTGGAGTTGAGAGCAAGATTCACAAAATAAAATTTTTGAAAGTCAGTCAATTTTTAAATCTTTATTTTCCTGGAAATAGCAAAATAATATTGATTATGTCAGGCACTGTATCCCTCCTTCTAATTTTCCCTCGACCACGGACAAACGATGCGACTAATTACAGCATGTCTGATGATCGATTCTGAAGATTATTATAGAGACCAAGGTTTCCATAAAACGAACCAGTATACCTAAAAGCAATCATCTTTGTCCGACTTACAAATATTCTAGCGCATAGTTTGGCATCCGGGCAGACAACGGTCAGCGCAACTTGACTCGCACGTTTACACAGGAGCGTCGGGTTCGATAGGCGCTATATAAATTAACGCTTACAGAACAAATGCGGTTTGCTATCTCGAGTTACAGAATGACAAATATTTAGAAACAGGAACAAGATAGGAGGCTGTGTGTTGGATGAATTTTCCGTTTCTAGCAAAAGTTAACGACGAAGTCCAGTGATCTTGAATATCAGATATCTACTTCGCAGCAACATTAACAGGACGTTTCTAAACGTCTATTAAATTAATTCGATTATAATTGTGCCGTAAATTAAACAATCGGCTTAACAACAAAGCAAAAATCAATACTTTTACTGGTACAATTCAATACCTAATTAATAGTTACAAAGATATATGTCAGTGAGTATGAATTTTTAAAATACAAAAGCGAGCACAGAGATGGTAGGCAGAGAGAGGAAAGAGAAGAGGACATCATCATCATCACCATCACCATCATCATCATCATCGTCTCATCATCATCACCATCATCATCATCATCATCATCATCATCATCATCATCATCATCATCATCATCATCATCATCATCATCATCATCATCATCATTGCTCTCTGCCAACTCATTAGTGGCAATAGCTAGTCAGAAAACATTTCCAGGCTTTTTTGTCCGATGTTAGTTTTCCTCCTTCTACTTATTGTGTTGTTTTTACTTCAGATCTTCTTATATTTTGTCTCCTGGGCCTTGTCTTGTCTTGTCTTCAGCCATCCATGCTACGAGGGTAGACCGCATTTTACACAAATTCAAACTCGCATCCATGTTGCTTTCGGTAGTGTTGGATGGTAGGTACCAGGCTTTCCATCCCGCAGTTAGGTTAGGTTAGGTTGAAAAGTCAATTTATATAGCGCAAAACCATGAACGAAGGGTCAAAGGCTAGAGCTCTTTACACCAATACGATATCTCGAAGAAATAAGTTTTAAGTTTCCTTGCGAACGATTCAAGATTGGACTCTCTAGTCACAGATGACAGACCAGTTCTGAGCCCGCCTCTTCCTTTTTACGTTCCTTGTATGTTCATAGTACTTTTGAGAAGTCTTGAGTCTTCCATCCTATTTACATGCATTTTGCAACACAGTGACCATGTAGTATTCGGCGGCCATTCTATTGAAGGGGTCTCTTGGTACGTACTGATAAATTCCCGTATGTCGCGTCCAACTTACCCGTCTTCTCTGTAGGAGCCGCGAATTTTGCGATCTATTCTGGTTTTCATTTTACAACCCCTTATCCATTTCATCAGATCTTGTTAACGTTTATTGTAGCTAAAATTTGTCGTCTATAAAACCGGAATTGCGTCACACGTGACGTCTGGCGAAAGTTACCCCCCCCCCCACCTCCACCCCGATGATTGTTGAGGTTGTAAAGCTCGGAGACAAGACAAGGGGACCTAACGGCGATGCCATCTGGCGAAATTCTAATTCTGCACCGCCAGACGATGATTTATTCAGATGATCGGTTGAGTACTTAGAGAAGTATTTGCCCGCTGTTGTAAGTCGCCGCCGCCGCCGCCGGAGGAGGAAGATGGTCCAGCACTTTAACAACCCGCGACCGACCAGCCGTTGGACAACGCTCGATGTGTTGTTGCTGCTGTTGCTGTCATTTGCGGGTATAGGACATCAGGGCGCTCGCTCGAAGACTTACCGATTCTTTGTTTTCTCGAGAGCGCAGTCGTCGTCGCCATGTTTGCGTGCGTTTTCGCCGCTTCTGTTTTATTCATGTTCGTCCTCAACTTTCGAACAGAAACGCGGCCGGCCGCCACGGCGTGGGCGATAAAGAGGGACGAAAATGGCAAAAAGAGACTTTTACGCTTTCTTGGAAATAGTCTCTGCTGCGAGAGACAACGGAAGGAGTTAAAAATAAATCATCTGGGATTTAGACTCGCCTTTTACTGGACGCCGGTGTGCGTTCAGTGCGAGGCTATTGATGAAGATGACGGATCGCTTGTTTGAACATTGAAAAATCATATGTCCCACCGCTCTGCAAGACCTGACCGAAAAGTTTGTCACTCTGGTGAACATCCCTGCCTTTGTCCCGGACTTCTATGCAGGGTTTAATCTAGGCCGTTTCCGGGGGAAAATTGCCCTTACTCTCCCCGGAAATTTAAAATGTCCCCCTGGAAATTTTGGCATACTACATCAACTAACAGCAGCCCCTTAGCTGACTTTCCCCCCGGCCTGTCAGTTCCTCCCCCCGGAGTCCAGAGTCTAGATCAAACACTGTTTCTATGGATGGATTTGGAGCATCGTCAATCGAAAACTTGTCATCTCAAATCGGCGCTATAAAAATGCATACATGATAGCGTCGTGGGTTCGAAACCCTTTAATATTATTTCAACCTTTGCTTGTCTTATTAATGGAACAGAATCGAAAGAGTTCTTATCCACAATGAATTATTATTCGAGTATATCTTCTAATCATCATAATCAATAATAATAATAATAATAATAATAATAATAATAATAATAATAATAATAATAATTGTTATTATTATTATTATTATTATTATTATTATTATTATTATTATTATTATTATTATTATCATCATCATCGTTTTCATCATCATCATCATCATCATCATCATCATCATCATCACCATCATCTTTCCCGATGCGAGGTTGGACTACACTATGTATCACATCTCTCCGTATCTGTCACTCTTCTGCTTTTCGAATCGCGCGCCTGTGTGTGCTTGTGTGTGTGCTTGTGTGTGTGTGTTTGTTTGTTTGTGTGTGTGTGTGTGTGTGCGACTCCTTTCTCAGCCGGGGGCTGTTTGGAGTCGGAGATTGGGAAGGCCTTTGTCTCCTGATCCAAAATTCCGTCATTTTCGTCGTATTAGTGACCGTCGTAAAACTGTCTTTCTTCGTCTCTTCGTCGTCCGTTCATCAAAGTAAACCGACGCCGTCGACCTATTACCGGCAAATCGCCCCCACCCCCACCCCGGGGGAGGGGTCGATGAAGGCGAAGATGGGGAGATGGCCGTTCGCTCCTCGACCGAAGAGCACACTCGAGCCGCCCTGGTTGAATGGGACAGGGGCGCCTCTGTTTACGACCCTCCTATCATCCGATGATCCGACCTACCCAATTTCCGCTTCTAATTTTATTCATTTCCGGTTGTCCGATGGTGGGTGGACGATTGTTCGAGTATGGGGGTGCAGTTTAGGGGCCGCGAACGGGCGCCCCAGAGATGGCGATGAGTTGGGCTAACCCATGAGTTGGGTTCGGTCAGACTTTACCATATTTATGGTGGGTTGGATTGGGTCAGAAAATAAGTCATCGTTTAAAGATAAGGTATTGCAATGCATTACGGTGGGTTGGGTTGGGTTGGGTCATGTAGCCGTATTGACGGCATGGGTTGGGTTGAAGAGGCATTTTTGATGAGCCGGTGAGGGGTGGGGGTTGCGTCTCCTGTCATCCCCAACGTGGAACCGTCTCTGATGGCAGATAGGACAGGACAAACAGGAGAATGTAGTTGTGCTGGCTGTATACGAAGTGACGTGAGCACTGAATTACTCCAGAGAGGCTGGAGCCAGAGGGCGAAAAACAACTACAGTAATGCCAGCAACAGTACCACATTGTGGAACAACAAATGAAAATAGTGTTAAAAGAAATTGGTGTTTCGCAAAACACTTCCAAATGTTAACAGAAAATTACTTTTTTTAGCCAAAGTGCAAAACTTTTTCACTCCTGACACCCGCTTGCGATGCACTTAGACGGTCGACATTGAGATCAGCACCCTCCTCTCTCGACCTCGCTAACCCGAAACCACTAAAGATTCCAACCCTCGGTGATCGCGCCTTCTCCCGAGGCGGACCACTCCAGTGGAATACCATCCCAACTGAAATTAGGAAGATCAAAGCTCGGTCCATCTTCAAAAACAGACTGAAAAGCCATCTGTTTAGGGAGTCATACCCCCTGTAAAAAAGCGCTCTTGTTTTTGGTCATGCTAGTCTTACGGCGCTATATAAATATTCCAGTATACAATACAATACTTTCAAATGTTAAAAGAAAATTACTTTTAGCCAAAGTACAAAACTGAATCTTTTTGGGCACTGGATTGTTTCCAATGATCTGAATAGAAGTGCAATTAAACGGTCGCTGGTCACTTAATTAGACCTAATCAGCCCAAGAGCATTCGAATTTTTCTCTGACATTTTCGGAGAGTCATCTTAGATTCTTAACTTATCCAGTAATGTAATGTACAGTAGCATCTGCATGCATAGCGTCTCTTGTGTTTCTACTCAGAGGCGCTCCTGGCATTTTGGAGTCGCCGTAATCGTGAATATGGAGACATTGCGGTTTTGAAATTAATCTTATCTTATTAATATACAGTAGCATTGATATACACTGTAATGCTAAAAATATTATTGCTATTAATATTGTCACTGTCACTGCTGTTGGTACTACTACTACTACTACTACTACTACTACTACTACTACTACTACTACTACTACTACTACTACTACTACTACTACTACTACTACTACTACTACTACTACTACTACTACTACTACTACTTTTACTACTACTACTACTTATTATTATTATTATTATTATTATTATTATTATTATTGCTACTGCAATTTCATAGGTAATAAACCGACTATTTATAAATCCAATTTTAAATCCTTTTCCTCCTTATATCTTTCTGTGTCATCGTTTGCCCAGTTCTTTGGCTGTTTGACTTTATTTGAATTCACCCTAAAATTAAAACCCTAAGCGGGCAAATAATGGAAGACAAATTTGACTCTTGATACCTTCTCAGAAGCGTCCGCTCTTATAAAGCATATAATAAACACCGAATTTACTGGAAATCACTCTTTGAGCCCTTCCCAAAGGCACATTATCCGCATCATCTCAGCGGACATTCTTATGATGAAGAGAATAAGTAAGTAAGTAAGTAAGTAAAATCTCGTGGATTTCTATAGCGCCTTGGAAAGCAGCACAACAGTAGCTGCTTATTCTTAGGCGCTCAGAGTCTCCGATCATATGTACATGTATATATCAAAATGGCTATGGAATTGCTCGTTTGGTGTCGAGGTTGTTTCAGATAAAAGCCTTATAAGGCCAATTTGAAAGGACTTAACAGTGTATTAACAGGCTTGAACGGACGCTTTTAACACATGAGCGCTGCTACCAACTGAACCATTTAAAATCCAGTTGTTATTGTTATTATGCATTGGCTGCAATTGTTGACAGCGTCGTTGTTACAATGTCATACAGTATCTCCATATTTTCTCCTCAAAGTGTTTTTCGAATAGAACATATTGTGAATCACGCTTGCAAGATTCGAATGAAAACATAAGAACACAATGTGATCGAATTGAGAAACTTAGACTTATTGAGACAGTTTTCATGCCCAAATAGGCCTCCCTTTTGGGCAGTCGTGGAATCAAATCAACCGCCGCCTCGTATCAGACATGTTTAAATCGCTAAGATTATAACATTTTCTCTATCTTTCCGATTTTAAAAATCTTGAAATATAACAAATTTATGTAGCGCTTAACCGTGTACCCTCGTGACTAATCATGCATATTCTGGTGAAATACTGACATTGGATTGAATCCAACTTAACGGGCATAATTTTAAAAATCCATACAATAAGGGCTGTTTGCAAAAGTTTTTCGATGATTCTTAATTATGTCTCTATGCGTAGGGTTCCTTCTCTGTGTGTGTGTGTGTGTGTGTGCAAGTAGGTTTATTTAAAGATTCATCATTCTAAATGGGCGTTTGGCTACTCCTTTCTCAACCGGCTTTATTATTATTATTATTATTATTATTATTATTATTATTACTATAGCCGGCAATATCATAATATAATAATAATATAATTATGCACTTCTATAGCACCAGTTCTAATACCCCAAAGGTATCAATCAATCGATGGTACTTCGAATCCATCCGCAAGAGACCAGGTCATTCCAGCGATCAGAGCCTATAGTGGAGTCTCTCCGGTTCCCCGTGTCTCTGCACCGTCGTTTCCAGGTGGCGACTGTGGAGGTGCGTCGAGGTGTCGAGAGGTCCGCCGTAAGTTCCCGCTCTCGTCGTCGCTCGAACGCATTAACATAATATCTCGATTGGTCTTTCACAGTTTCTCTCGCGGGAAACATCTGTCGGTAAATTTCATTTTCGTCACTCGTACCGAGTCAAGCCATAACACTCGCATATGTATACACATACACACGCACACACACACACGCACGCACATACGCACACGTGTTTGACCTGCAAGACGCGAGCAGTGTGATGTGTGTGTGTGTGTGAGAGTGTCCTGGTCATTGCTTACTAATAGAATTCTCCTCCCTCCTTCCCTCATTGCCCTTTCCCTACTTCTTCTCCTTCCCCTCCTCCCTCCTTCCCTCCTTCCCTCCTTCCCTCCTTCCCTCCTTCCCTCTCTTCTCCGCTTACTGGTCAACTCTACGCATAACAAGTGGGAGTTTTAGAACACCCTGTCACTGCCTTACCTATAGGGCCTAACTGAGCTACTTAGCATAACGGAGCAAATTCAAGCAATGAAAAAATCTATTCGTCCGCTGATCTGCACGACCCTGAAACAACAACACATTGGATACGAAGGCGCAGAGAGGCTAACGGAATCTTGACGAGCATTTTCTCGGCTTTCCTGCGGAACGATTTTGCGGACAGAAGTCAATTTACCCCTCAACCGTGTATTTAACTGTAACTCAATGTAAAATGGACGGATATATCCGGGATCCCCAGTTAAGGGGTTAAACGATCTTTTCAAATTATTGCTTTCAAGATTTCGTCAAAATGTATACGAGCAAAGACGCAGGGCGGTTCCACGTTGGAGATGACTGGGGATGCCCCTCCCCCTCCGGCCAATCACAATAATTGCGTCTTCAATGGAAGATGGTCGTCTAAACGGATTAGCCCTTGATGTATATCAGCAAAGATATTGAATTCTCTTCCAGCAAAAGAAAACTCGATTTTGCACTATGACTGTGTACAACCACACTAACATGGCTTTTATACATCGTCAATTCTGAACATTATATTTTATAAATCGAATCTACAGATTTCTTTTAATTACCCTAAACCGTTTACATAGGCCCTATAATTCCTTTGAAAATTGGCGGGATCTTCCTAGAAATTCATTGCACCCCCGACCGGGAGTTCTTGGAACCGCCACTGCACATGCCAAGCACTTTGGATATGATTTTAGTTTAGCATTGGTAGCGCACATCAGCTGCCATGCTAATAAGATATTAACTACGAGTACACTGCGATGTTGAATCTAGCACCAACGTCCATAACGCATCCATCAGAGAAAAACGTGCGTTTTGAAAATGTTTCACGAAACGAATACAGGGGCGTAGCGACGGGAGGGGGTATATCGGTATATATAGCCCCTAAATTAGTCTACCTTAAAGTTTTTTTGTATGATTTACATGTTGTTATATGTGGTTTATAGTAAAGATTTATTTATACCCACCCAAAATATCTATACCCTCCCAAATCAAATTCCTGGCTACGCCCCTGAACGAATAATCTCATTAAATAAAGAGTAAAAATATGAAACTATTCAATCAATCAATCAACCAATCAGTCAACATCTCTGGCGCCTTTATCAAATCAATCAATTTCTATGACGCCACTGTCACAATGTTGATGGCACAACAAATCCAAATGGACCAGATGCCGTGAACTTCTGTCTTCTTATCCGGGAACCAATGCCTCAACTATGACAAATCAAAAGCTGTTTCTTTGGAACGTTTTTGCTGATTTTCTACACACATATTTCGGAATATTCTGCCTCTACATCATTTCAACGCAACGAGCAGGGGCCATCTTTAGAATTTTGGCCGTCCTAGGCAGATTTTCATTTTCGGAAATTTTCGCTCATTCACATCACATACGGAAAAAGTCTGACGAGCAAAATAAACAGGTTGTCGGCCCTACGAAATAGCCTGACAAGCAAAAAACGTTATTCGTCCATGGAAAATTTTCATCCTCGTTTTATTTCGCCCCTACGAAATTTTTCGCCCCTAGGCAGTGCCTAAACTGCCTGGTGGTTAAGGTGGCCCTGGCAACGAGTGTCATTGCTGGCATCCTCTACTGGCCTCTGGTGTTGGCAAACCATAGGAGAACAAAAAGCGTCCCCGATGAACACCTATGTGTTTGAAACGGACGATAAAATTAAATTAATAATAATAATAATAATAATAATAATAATAATAATAATAATAATAAGAAGAAGAAGAAGAAGAAGAAGAAGAACTGCGCTTTTGATTTCCGGCTAATCTCAGACATTTATCCCCCTATCCCCCTCAAGAATGGGGCGGGAAGTTAGCAGAGTGGTATCAACGTTGGACGATGAAGCTGGAGGTCGCTGGTTCGACTCCCGCAGGAGCTCTATTGTCGACTCAGCCTTCTTTCGCTAGATGGCGATGGCAAATGAGTAGCGGATTAATCTGCGGAGTAAACAGGCGCGTTGCGTGAGAACACTGGCCCCGTAACATTTTAACTTGCACCAGTCGCCTGGCTGAGGACCTCGGAAACGGAGATCAGCGCCGCCCTATAAGCCTTGAGGTTAGCCTTGAGTGCTAGGAAAGGGCTTTACTTTTACATTACCCCCCCCCCCCAGGAATTCAATGAAGCAACATGCATCACTGGCCATTGAATTGCCTGTCTCTGTTTATTATATGGCGTCTTTCACCTCCTCCTACTCTTCTTCCTACTCCTCCTTATTCGCTTCCTCCTCCTAATCCTCCTTATTCGCTTCCTCCTCCTCCTCCTCTTCTTCCTCCTCCTCTTCTTAATTGAGAAATGGATCTTATTTCGTCTTCGAGTGAATCCTCAATCTCTTTCTCGTCTCTTTCCATTCATTAGACTAAATGACTTTTAACAATATATTGCTTTCTAGATTCCCTGTTTTTAAAAAAATAAAATTCCAGCGATAGACTTTTCCTCTTCGAGCTAAAAATATTTTCCTGCTTGAGACTTATTATGAGTATTTAAAAACTTTCTTAAATACTGGACAAAGTATTTAAATAGTATTTAAATACTGAAAGTATTTAAATACAACACTGGATATAATATTGGTTTAAACTATTGCCAACATGCGCCGAAATATTGGAGATGGTTGGCCCAAAACAGTGAAAGTGGTGACGCCATTGATGTTGATCTTTCATTGCAAAGTCTGAATATTCTTCGAATCAGGGGCGCAGCCAGGAATTTGATTGGGGGGGGTATAATGTGATTTGGGGTTGGGGTGGGGAAAAAACCATCTTAAAAAACCATGAAAATCTTTAAAAACACATTAAAATTTGTAAGGTAGTCTGATTTGGGAGTTATATATACCGATATACCCCCACGTTGCTATACGCCCCTGCTTCAAATCTTAAATTCTTCTGCTCGAATAACTCACCGTCTTTCCATGGGCGTCCGAAAGGGGGTGCAAGGTGGTGCATTTGCACCCCTGGAAAATTTCTGAAGTTATGAAAAAAGTAGAATTACTGAAAAAGTAGCTAGCTATAGCACTAAGTTAAAATATGAATCTATATAAGAATCCGACTAATTTCTTGTAGCGCTAAATAATTTGTAATCATTCCAATAAATCTTGACAGTCTTGTACAGTACTTTTCGTTTCTGTCGTCACATGACCCCATTTTGCATCCCCCCGTGGAGAAATTTCTGTGACGCCCATGCGTCTTCCTCAGCAAACGTCGAATTAAATGACGAATTCTCTTCACAGGGAACCAGTCATCACAGGGAACCAGTCATCACAGGGAACCAGTTTAAGATCATATCTCTCTCTCTCTCTCTCTCTCTCTCTCTCTCACTCACACACTCTTCTGTCGCTAAATTCCCTTAAATGCAAGCGCCTCCTTAAGCCCAGCGCTCAATTATTAAACGCCGTTCTGTCACGATATCTTTCTTGTTCATCGCTCTGCAGACAGTTTTCACTTATTGATCCCCAGAGTCAAAGCCCTTGTTCTGCATGTCAGGGCAAATGCTGCTGATGGCATTAAACTATAGCATAGCCGGTGGCGGTTCCACCCTGTTGATGACTGGAGATGCATCATCCCCCACCGGGGTTCCGGATGACCGTTTTTTGCTTGTCAACCTATTTTCCGGTGAGTTTTTAAAAGAACATTTAGTGAAAAGTACTGCAAATTACCTTCTTTTTCTTGCTTGTCGGCCTTTTTTTGGCAAGGTTTCTTAACATTTAGTGAGCAAAACACTACTAACAATGACCTTTTTCTTTTTTTTTCTTGTTTTTCAACTTCACTTTGCATCCCTCACCAACTTCCAACAATTTTTTTCATCCCTCCCCACCAAGAATTCCTGGATCCGCCACTGAGTATAGCACCTCTTCATCCTTAGGCCAGCAATTAGCCAGCAACTATTGACAACTAATCAGACATTGACTCTCTTAACTATCAGGCCTGAGCCTCCAATGTAGTCGGAGGCTGGCCCAACTCCCAACTGACCAATCGCCACAGAACCTACTTTATTGATTAATTTTATACGGCCAATGACTGGTATAAGAATTTGCAATGTATTACGGGGTTGGCTGAGTCGAGGTCAAGTAACCCAGTGTTTCTCAAACAGTGGGTAGCGACTAAAAGTGGATCGCAGCGAACAGTCTAATGGGCCGCAGGGTAGCGCGAAATTATATTAAAAAGTGTCATTTTCCAACCAATTCCACAATCTCACAAGCCTTGAATGTTGCAGGCAGGCTTAGTTTTTAATAAATTTATTAAAACCTAATTTATAATATATATATATATATATATATATATAATTTATATACTTATGTAATATAATTTCTATGTCTGCAATCATTCATACACGGCGTATATTAAAACGATTAGTCTTTTTCCAATTTTAGCTGACAATTAAGTTAGCAGGGTCGCGGCATGTTACTAAGCCGCTGACGTGAGTCGCAGTTTCAAAAGTTTGGAAAACCCTGGCCTATGGTACTTTTAAATTAATATTATTTCGCAAAAAGCGTATTCCGTTCATTTTGCTCTGAAACTCCACTAACAACAGGGAATCCCTTGAACATGATGTGCAGACACCTAGCGGTTAAACGATTTTGCCTTATTAATAAGATTTTAAGAGGCGTAACAAAGGTGTGTTCCTGGCAAAATTTTTAAAAAGATAATTTTCAATGAATTTCTATATCTATGTCTCTTCTTTCGTCTTATTTGGCAAAAAGATGAATAATTCTGCCAAATTTATCATTCCAAGTGAATCACAGCTTTTGTTTTGCCATTTATTCAAACCGCAGACGATTATTTTGAAATAACGTTCGTCAGATGGCCTAATGCATTTTAAAGAAATATTACATGTTATGATTAGGGTCGCGGCTCGTTACAAAACCGATGAAGTGGGCCGAGGTTCCAAGATGTTTGGGAAACCCTGAAGTAACTTATTCCTTTCGTGGGTTGGGTTGGGTCTAAATCATGATGGGTCGGGTTGGGTTTTAAGAAAAGGACCCATGTCTGAGTCTGGTGTGGTGTGAAGCTGTGGTCACCTGAACAAAGTTTATTGATACGTGACTCTTGTGTTCGGAGCGAATTTCCAATATCTTTATTCTTAGATTGGACAAACACGAGGTTTTTTTAGAACACCGTTTATTTAAATGCGAATTTTGTAACTCTACGATCAGTTCATTTAATTGCGCAATCAGCATCAGAGAATGACAGAAGTGCAATAGGCCCATTCATTAAAGGGTTCGGAATTTATGTAGCGCATTTATTAAATGCTGGACCTGAACAGTTCTGGGAAATCGGTCGACGAACGAAACTGATTTGCTGTAAGAAGAAGGAAAGAGGAAGTCCCGTATTCTGTCATCTGACGGAAAGGTCATATGAAGGTCATATAAAGGTCATATAAAGGTCATATAAAGGTCTTATGAAGGTCGTATGAAGGTCGTATGAAGGTCGTAAAGGTCGTATGAAGGTCATTGTGTATCCGGAACGTCATCTCTGATGCGGATTTCCGACGGCCAGCAGAGGGTCGTCTACCGCCCGAGAGACTTACGGCGGAGACCCTGCGACCGACCGAGACGCAGCATGCCCATCGACCGTTTGTCTCCGGCCGCAAGAGGTCGGCTCCGTCGACCGAGACGGAGGATTCCCATCGACCGCTTCTCCTCCTCCTCCTCCTCCTCCTTCTCCTCCTCCTTCTCCTCCTCTTCGCTTCTGCCGAGTCTCAGCATGCCCATCGACCGCTTCCTCCAGGCCGCCGCCGCCGCCGCCGTCTCTGGGACGACGGAGCGACCGAGCCTCAGGGCGGCCATGGTCCGCGGTCTCTTGCCGACGACGACCGACGACCGGCGTCCCAGCCGCAGCATCCCCATCGACCGCTTCAGCTGCTCCTCCTCCTCCTCCGCCGCCGCCGCCGCCGCCGCCGCCTTCGCTCCCTCGCCGTCGTCGTCCCTGGGGCTCCCGGTCTCTTCTAGATCCTCTTCCTGGTACGGGTAGACGGCGTTCTCCTCGTCTTCTTCGTCTTCGTCTTCTGCGTGGTTCCCGAATGGCCGCGCTCCGTCCCTTGCCATGCCCGACGGGCGATCGCCGTGCGGGTAGAAGAGGCTGCCGTAGAGGGTCGAGTAGTCGGGTGGCGACGCAGCGGCGGGCGGTGACCCCTGACCTCGGTTGACCTCTGGAGGATTCGAAGGATTCGAAGGCGTCTCGGCGGCTCCAAGGGTGTCAGACAGGGTTCCGAAGCACAAGACCACTGACAACAGACAACGTCAAAGGAATATACAAAATAATGGTACAGGACAAGAGAGAGAGAGAGAGAGAGAGAGAGAGAGAGAGAGAGAGAGAGAGAGAGAGAGAGGAGGCGAAGGGACGATTGGGGAATGAGCGAAGAGGTGACGAATGGTGGAAGGGTGAAGGAGAAAAGAGGTGAAATGGCGAAGGTGTGAAAGGGTGAAGGGTAGAATAGGTAAGGGTGAAAGATTAAACGAAGAAGCGAATAAAGGGGTTACAGGTAAGGAGTGAAGGGAAGAAAGAGTGGAAAGGAGAAGGGAAGAAAGGGCGAAGGATGAAGGGAGAAGGGTGAAAGGAAGAACAGGTGAAAAGGAGAAGAGATGAAAGAGAGAACGGGTGAAAGAGAGAAGGGATGAATGAGCGAAGAGATGAAGAGTTGGAGAGTGCAAGATTTCTTGCAAATGCAGGATATAGCACGGTTGAACCTGAATGATTATAATATTTGTTTCTTAACATTTCTGGGAAAAGCACTTCTAACGAATAATTTATTCTTTCTTCGCCTAGATATAAGCACCAGCCTATTGAGACGTCACAACCGGAGATGTGATCGATTGACTCCTTTTTCTTTGAAAAATTTCATCGTTTCTTTCCTTTCATTTACCTTTCATGACCTCCACTTCATCATCTCCTCCTCCCTCCCTCCTTCCTTCCCTCCCTCCCTCCTTCCTTCCTCTGCTGGCCTTTGTGCCAAATCCTTTGGTGAATCGAGTCCTTCGTCCAACTCTTTGCTCGCCTCTTCTACTTTACAGTGTCCTCTGTCCCCTGTCCTCTTAACCCCTTAACTGGGTACTTAACTGTAACTCAATGTAAAATGGACGGATATATCCGGGGTCCCCAGTTAAGGGGTTAACCTCCGTCAGCAGTTCTAGTTTATTTTCCAACGGAAGTTCCGATGATCTAAGACGCCTTTAAGCCTCTTTAACCGCGTTCGTAGAAGTTCGCTCCATCTTCAAGGCAAGCAGGTGTTCCTCAAACTAGTTCCAGCATTCGTCGTCAGAAGCTGCGGTGGCCAGAAAAACTCCGAGTATTTTACTGGCTTCGCTTAGAGGAGCGACTACTTAAACACGGTAATAGCCGGTGGATCTACTAGTTTTTAACCGGACGATTTACTGAAAATATTACAGTATTATAATATATAGTTGTGTTGGCTTCATGGTCATCGAAATAGGCGGACAACATATGATATAAGGCAGTGTTTATTCTAGGCCTTCTTAATAGACCCCAATTGAAAATCCCTTGCCCACCAGCATAGATGTTGGCTGGGTTGGTGGAAATTCCCCAAACGTGTGGAAACTCAAACCTTGTCCCCAAACATTTCAAAATCCTCCCCCCCCCAATGTCAAGGGGGCTAGAATAAACACTGGATATAAGGTAATAAGCGCCTGTCAGTAGCACAGTCCAGAAAAGGCAGCAACCAATCACAAATTCACATTCGGAACCTAATGAATATTCATGAAGAATCTAATGAATTTTCATAACCGAGATGAAGGGAAGCCATTTTGGTTTGCTTTGAACGGACTAAAAAATCGGGGAAAAGCGTTTTTTCGTGTCGCGAATGAGCCTGCTATATAAAAGCGAGGCGGGTCGAAAATATGGTTAGTAGCCTATTTTGGGATTTTGAGTTAAAAATAATTAGTATTTTGTGATTTTGGGGATCTTATGTTTAAAATCATTGTGGTTTGGACTAAAAGGATTATATAGGCTTAGGGCTTTAAAATGGGTTAGGATTAGGGTTTTATGGTCATTTGGGCTAAATGGAGTAAACAACGGTCCAAAAAGGAGTTTTTTTTCGTTATCTTAATGTCAATGATCCTGCTTGTCAAAGTGGGGCGGGTTAAAAATTAGGTTATTATTTTGAGATTTTATGGTTAATTTGGACTAAAATGACTAAAAGTATAGTTTGGGTTAAAATGGGCTCGATTTAATGATTTTAGAGTCATTTTGTACTAAGAGGACTGAAAATAGCGTTTAGGATTAGATGAGACTTAGGCCTTTTGCCATTGGTCAGCGCCTTTGGGACTGTCCATTAATTACGTCAACAATTTAGGGGCAGGGGGTTTGAAAAAGTTTGACAGTTGTTGACAGGGGGAGGGTGGTCAAGAGAAGTTGACGTCAACAATTTCACTTTATACAAATAATCAAAAACTAGGAAATTTCATGGAATACTACTTATTACAATGGAAAAAAGCATGGCAAAAAAGGTCATCACCACCACATTTTGACACTCAATGAGCAAAAAAAGGGGAAAATGGTCATCACCACAAAAATAATAACCTTGTTATTGGGACCTGTCATTGATCTTGGAGGGGGAGTTAAAAGTTTTTGACGTAATTATGGGTGGTTAAGTGAAAGTTGACAGTTGTTGACAAAGGCGGAGGGGGTCAAAACTTGCCCAAAAATTGTTGACATACTTAATGGTCAGCGCCTTTTCTGACTCTTCTTCTGTGATGTGCTTGTGACAACATTACGGACAACATCTCGCCATGTTCCATCATAACGAAACAACATGGCGCTATATAATTGGGTCGAATTTTCTAAATAGTCATTCATGCTAAAATGATGGCTGGAAGCAAAACGAATCTCAGCTTAATTCTGATCGTCGTTGATTTGCGTTGGAAGAAATATTTAAAATTTTCTATAAAAAATTAAAACAAGAATTCTTTAGGCCTAATTGAAGGGTATTTTAAAAGTTAGAACTAACAAAAGGCCTACTTTAAACTGATTCGACGATACCCCGTAGAATGATTGACCCCCCTCCTCTAAAACCAGTGTAGGGGAAAATGGTGAAATTTCTGGTCACAGTTTACCGACTTCCCCCACTAACGTGTAGCATGGAAAAGTTTTATGCTATCATTGCATCATTTAACTAACTTATTTCAGTGTTTATTCTAGGCCTTTTCAGGGGAAATTTCTCCCCAAACTTTAAAATCTCCCCCCCCCCAAATGTTGACATTTTGGCAAAAAATGGTTATCACCGCAATAAATAGGCCTAGTAACCTTGTTATTGGGACCTGTCATTGATCTTGGGGGGAAGGTCAAATGTCTACTACCCCCCGCCACCAAAAATGAATTAAACTTCACCCCTCCGATGTCTAGGTGGCTAGAATAAACACTGAATTTAGTTAGCATAGTAAAGCAATTAAACATATCCCCATTGGTCCGACTCGAATGTTTTCACCGCCGTCGCTTTTACTGCATTTCTATTATTCGAAGCCTCGCAAATAATTATCGACTGTACTAACAGTTTCTCATCCAATTCACTCTGATAAGATGACCATTATTTGGCACCTATAAGGTCACTCGAGACACAAATAATGCCTGCACCGACTACTGTCAACTGTCAACTGTCACTCCCGCTGTCAACTGTCATTCCTGTCACCACGCTCACCCCTAGCCACCCCCCCCCCACCACCAATTTACATGACCAAGGTGGGGAATACAATGCAGGGGATCGTAAAAGCACGAGAAACTAAAGAAAAAGAATATAATTTGTCAAACGCTGTACGATATGGAGCATATCGATCGAGGTCCGTGTCAGCGCCGCACTCCGGTGCATTGTTTCAGACTGACACTTCGATTGAAGCTGAGAAATGACGAAGGGACTTGACTGCTCATTATAACCGTCGGACTATCTGTCTGTCTGTGTGTGTGTGTGTGTGTGTGTGTGTGAGGGCGTTATAAGGCGCTATATAAGTGAGAATGGCGGTTGTCGTCGAGACGCAGTCATGTGGAACCAGGGAATAAAATCGAACGACGAAGGATCAAATAAAGAGAACTGCTCTGAAAGTGCAACACAATATCTCGTTTAAACGAGCTCCAACAAAGCCTTCACTTTCTGTCACCCGTATACGTGTCTTTCTGTATGTCTGTCTGCCTCTCTCTCTCTCTCTCTCTCTTTCCGCATTTCTCACTTTCCGTGTCTTTTCATCCCGTTCCCTGTCTTTCTTTGTCCTCTCTTGTCCTCTCTTGTCCTCTCTTGTCCTCTCTTGTCCTCTCTCTCTCTCTCTCTCTCTCTCTCTCTCTCTCTCTCTCTCTCTCTCTCTCTCTCTCTTCTGTCTGCCTGTGTCTCTGTCTGTGTCTCTCTCTTTCCGCCTTTCTCTCTTTCTGTGTCTTTCTATCCTTCTCTCTCTCTCTCTCTCCCTTCCCCTTCCCCTTCCCCTTCCCTTCCTTCCCACTCCCTGTCTCTTCCTCTCTGCCTAACTCTCTGTCGCTCCCTTTTCCTCTCACCACCAGGGCCGTCATTTCATTGTTTTCCAGGGGTAAGACTTTCGACTGCAAGGCAGACGGTATTTTTTAAAACACCTCTGCAGTATGCAAATGGGCTTTTGTCCATAGTACATGCTAATCGTATTACTACATAGTACATACCATCTATCATATTAAAATCGTTATCTGTATGTCTCTCTGTCTGTTACCTTCAAGCGTTCTGATTGGTTGACTATTGGTAGACCGTTTAGTCCTTACGTCGCGATGCGTTGGTGGACGATGTTCGAAGACGACGTTGCTATTGGTAACAATTGTTCGTAGAATCGTAGTTTAACACGGTTTAGTCGAGTCATTGCAGCGTCAGAGGGGTGGGCGTGCGACGACGTTGCTATTGGTAACAATTGTTCGCAGCCTGAGGTAGTTGCGCAATTTTAACGTACATTTTAACGTACACAAAAAATACGCGTACAGCGTCACAAATGGTCACAGTTGCGTGATTTTAACGTACATAGGCCTAATTATTACGTGGCGCAGAGCTTGGCTAGGTGGCGATCATTGAAATGTTGTTGAGCATTAAATTTTCAGACGCTGAATTCAATGATTGGGTATTAGGTATAGGTATTGGATTAGTATTATCCTGCACTGCGAGCAAAAGCGAGCGTCCACTTTAGCCTAAAATATCACCTCTCATCTTTCTAGTGATTGTAATAAAATCATAAAAATAATTGAGAACACAATGAATTTAAAAACACTATATATGTGTGTACAACTGTATGTGTGTGTGTGTGTGATATAGGCCTACTGTAATATATATACTGATTTTTTTTGAGGGTTGCACCATATATATACCGATATACCCTTCGTCGCTACGCCCCTGCTAGAGGCCTTATAGAAGTTTACGCCTATGATAGCTATTGAAGCAGCATCCAAATGGTCAGTCGTGGTAGAAATCCCTCTACCCTATGACTAATCAATTTATGACGACTCAAACGCGGCACGTGATCACTCGTTAAATATTCATTAGAAGAGTCTGCACAGGAACTAAGGAACTTCGCCAATGATTGACGAGCAAAAAAAGAAAAAAGCTCGCCGAGTCAATTCTGCCAGCCCTCCCCACCCCCCCGATCTGGTCGGCGCCCGGAGTCACCGCCCGCCCCACCGGTCCCCCTCTGTACGCCACTGCTCCGGAGAGCTTAAGACCCGAGGTTTTCATTTTTTCTAGTTCATTGATATCATGAGAAGTCGACGCCTCTTGTCTGAAATCTCGAAGTCATAAAAGAAGAACTGGACAGAGATACAGAATATAGGCCCTTAGAAGTATCAGCCGAAATAACAGCTAGGCTATATAGCCTCCTTGAGGTTACATTCTCTGGCACTTTTCCATGCAGAAAGCGCTCCAAGCATTCTTGCATTGCTTCTCCCCCGTCATAAAATGACCGTCCCATATGTCACACTATTCATTTTTGAGAACAATGGTTCGCTCCTTTTGGGCAATTGCATTGGATATTGGAATGCCAATAATTGGCTCAGAGTGTCCACTAAGAATACCTCGTGTGACACAGACCGCGGCTCCATTTGGTTGGGCGTGTCACCAAAACAATTAAGTGGGTGGTCACCTCCTGCTCCTGCAGCTGCACCTGCTCCACTGGAGACGTAGACAATTTTCATTTTCGCAACTCGTGGTTAACGCTTTTAGTTTCGGAATCCTCCCACGACCGCAACTCGGGGTTAACGCTAGGAAGGATAGCGGATGGACTAACGGCAGCTGGAATACAGGGTACTCTCAAACAAATTAAAATCCAGTTGTTAATAATGATGATAATGATAATGATGATGATGATGATGATGATAATAATAATAATAATAATAATAATAATAATAATAATAATAATAATAATAATAAATAATAATAATAATAATAATAATAACATTATTATTATTATTATTATTATTATTAGTAGTAGTAGTAGTAGTAGTAGTAGTAGCATTATTATTATTATTATGCCCTATTATGCCCTATTATTATGCGCTATTAATATGCCCTATTATTATGCCCTATTATTATTAGGCTATTCTTCTACTTCATCATCATCATCATCTCTTTCTTCTTCTTCTTCTTCTTCTTCTTCTTCTTATTATTATTATTATTATTATTATTATTATTATTATTATTATTATTATTATTATTATTATTTCCATGAGTTTTCGACGTTACAACTGACAGATGGCGAATAGCAGCGACTTATGACTGGTTTCTTGTCATGAGTACTGATCAATCCATCTGTATACAGCTGATGACGGAGTGTCGAGTCACTTCGGACGATGTCATGCCCGGCGAAGAAATGCCACAGGTATAAACAACAGTCGCTGCCAGCGATGATCCATGTCACCGACCTGCAGCATTTTTATAGCGCCGCAAAAATAATCAATCACACGGTTTCGACATTCGTCATTTAAAAAAGCCCTCGTCGAAATTTTTGAGAACGTCATTCGAACTGATTCCCACAAATCACCAAGTAACCAACCATTCATACCCCCCTTCCCCGTGACCAGGGATATTTTTTCACACACCCCCAAATCCCCAACACCCCCATTTTAGACCGACACCCCCGAACGCCCCCCCCCCCCAATTTCAGCTATGCGATGACCTTTTTGGCAGGGGACCCTCAGAATGCATCGACACTCCCAACTTGATAATCCTGGAAAAAGCCCTTCCCTTGACACTTCGCTTCGGAATCGTTCCGGTGTTCTAGACTTCTGCAGGGTCAAATTAAGCTTTGTAGGTCCGTTTCACAGATAAAACAAATTAATAGACCCTCCCCCAACCCAAAAGGATTGCCTTTCACAAAAATGTCTTTATATTGAGAAATAATAGTAATATGAATGTATTTTTAATCGTTGCGTTGCAATGGCATCTTCAGACCAGTGGCGGCTCCACAGGGGGGCCCCGGGGAGCCCGTGCCCCTATTGAGTGCCTGATTCCCCTGTGCCCCCCTAATGAGATGATGAGACAACTTTCATGACGGCCAATGTGCGAAGATCCGACGTAACAATAAAATTAATAATAATAATAATAATAATAATAATAATAATAATTATTATTATTATTATTATTATTATATATGATTTAATGTTGTTTAGAAGGCTAAGTAAGGCTGTGTGAAAACCAGTGACGTAGCCAAGGGGATTTGGGGTCAACCCCTTTTGGCTGCCGACGATTTTTTTTTTAAAATGTGCTTCCATACATTTTTTATTTTCGGACGCTGCTTTGGGGGTCAAAACCCTCTTGGCTGCCGACCCTAAATAATTTGTAGGCGCTATAGAATGTAACGATGCAAGATGACGACCTTTTTTCCTTGTCAAGATTTTTCGAAGTTGGTTATGATCACAACCAAAAGCCCCTTCCGGAAATCCTGGCTACGCCACTGGTGCAAACCACTGTAGTAACTCTCTGCATTCAATAACCTAGTTTTCCGAGACAGTGGCGTATTACCATTGGGCCATTTGGGCCATGGCCCCCCTTTGGGGTCTTGACAAGCAAAAAAAGGTCGTCAACTTTTTCCCAAAAACTTGTAACTTGTCAGGTCGAAAGTGTCTGCCCCTGCCCCCTTACCAAAATTCTAAATACGCCACTGTTCCGAGATAACCTTTGAATCCGTTTACTGTTTCAACTGTCACTACCACATCGTCCAAGCTGTTCCATCTGTCCAAAACCCTTGCACTAATACAATCCAGGTGTCTTTAAGATGCAATCGAAAAGAAATCAAAAGACTGTATTAAATGTAGCCCTGTTATTTTTATTTATTCGAAATCTTCCCGTCTATTTTCACTCCCTGCAGCCATATTTCAACTTCAAAATATGCTCTGAGGGCTGCGATGACTTCTTGCACTCCTAGCGCTCAGTGC
Source organism: Metaphire vulgaris (assembly GCA_018105865.1). Classification (NCBI taxonomy): domain Eukaryota; kingdom Metazoa; phylum Annelida; class Clitellata; order Crassiclitellata; family Megascolecidae; genus Metaphire; species Metaphire vulgaris. Next base: position 2,224,258 of record CM030857.1, read on the forward strand.
GATGTCTTGCTGCGCACACGGGTGATTCATCTCACGAGCTCCAGCCACAGGTGAGAAGTGAGTAGTGTAGCTCATCAACAATTCGTATCCCAAATGTTCTGGCGCCATACAAATGATGAAGCTGCCGTCAAATTATTAAATTGAGTGGCGAAATCCCAGGCGAGCATGTTCCGAAGAGACTATTGCACCGGATGCAGACAGACATTTTGCATCGTTTGATCGTATTGTTGCACTACATATCGTGGCATAGGGCCATAGGCTAATGGTTAAGACTGAAGGGAAACAATTAAAACTGAGTTAGTTACATACAGTAGATTAGAGGCCTAAATGTTAGGCATTTAGCTGTTTGTGATTGGTCGATAGCTAAAATTAAATACATTCAACAGTTGTATTACAATCAATCAGTGGCGTAGCCAGGATTTCCGGAAGGGGGGGTTGAAAAAAATTTCGTCGATAACCGCCAAGAGGGGGGTTCACCCCAAAAATCGCCAAAAATCGCCTACAAAATAAAAATTGCATGGAAATACATAAAAAATATGTCCGCCGTCCAAGGGGGTTTTAACCCCCAAACTCCCCCCGTGGCTACGCCACTGGAATTAATTGAATCAAAATACAGTGTATTCTTTAAGATCATATATAATGTCAAGGAGCTGGTTCAAGAAGCACGTTTAGCCTGTCCCTCATACTCCACCTGTAAGAAAAACTGTTGCGCTTAATAAAATTGATTTTTAGCGAAAACTTACGAAAAAGCATGATAGGCCTACTGTAATTTAGTTTAGAACCGTAAAAATCAATTTCAGATTTAAAAAGTGAACGCATTGCGACCGGCGTAATAAGAACCTTCATGGATGGCAAAATCGAGACGGTTACGTTACATTACAGTTATTTGGAAATTTTGGACCCTGAAAATTTTCAAACAAATGCTAAAACTACCGGAGGTTAATTTAGACAGGAGAAAAAACCAAAACTTCGTATGCAGATGTGTAGAAAATCAGATTTCCCATCCCTGTATTCCCAGGGTTCGAAGACACGAAGAGGGTAGGAAGGCAGGCTTGGAAAGATTGAAACACTCGTGAAATGATTGAGAAGAATTAGCGGAGAACGAAGAGATTCATTCATTCATTCATTCATTCATTCATTCATTCATTCATTCACTCATTCATTCATTCATTCATTCATTCATTCATTCATTCATTCATTCATTCATTCATTCATCCATTCATTCATTCATCCATCCATTCATTCATCCATTCATCCATTCATTCATTCATTCATGGACGATTTCTATAGCGCTGCAACAAGACTGAGGCCCACAACAAAAGCGCTTTAACATCTCAACTATAGGCCCCACCCCAACCCAAGAGATGGCGATATATTGAGAGGAAAAGCAAAAAGGAAAGGATTGGCGCTAAAGGAATGCGATATCAACGACGATGCATGAAAGGAAAATGGAATCGAGGAAAAGGTGATTTGAAAAGACGAGATATCGGATTCTGCCTCTGTTGTCACAGACGCGTATTTGTATTGTGGAGAAAAGAAACGTATAGTTTTGCGATGTTCCTTAATAAAGATATTTTGAGCGTGATTCCGCTGATATGTTTGACGCTTGCATCGTCTGTCTTTCAGCCGAACCCCCAATCTACTTATTTCATTTGTCTGTCGTCGGCGCGAAGGAAATACTGCACCCTGTCGATGACTGCACCCCCTCCCCACCACCACCACCCCCACCACCCCAAGATCCCATCTCATACTCGTGTCTCGTTTCCTTCCTCGGTTGACTCGATTTTCGGTCTCCAGATAGAGATCCCTTCCGCGGACATTAGCATCGCCCTCTGCGGGTCTCTCAGAGGAGGTCAGAGGTCAGACATCGAGGCGACTGCTGGTTCCACGCCGCCGTCGTGTCCGAGGGAAGTGGTGTGGCAGCTGGTTCTCCGTTCACCATTCGATTTCCACTTTTCCAAAAGTGAACGCCGATTGACGATAATCCTGTTTGACGTCGTCCAGATGCGGTCACTGGATGACTGGAACAGCGGAGAGCGCCCTCTCCTTCAGGTCAGTCCTTCGTTCGATACGCGAGGGACGAGGGAGAGGGAGATAGAGAGAGAGAGAGAGAGAGAGAGAGAGAGAGAGACAGACAGACAGACAGACAGACAGAGACAGACAGAGGCAGAGAGAGAGATAGAGAGAGAGAGAGGCAGAGAGATAGATAGATAGATAGATAGATAGATAGATAGATAGATAGATAGATAGATAGATAGATAGATAGATAGATAGATAGATAGATAGATAGATAGATAGATAGATAGATAGATAGATAGATAGATAGATAGATAGATAGATAGATAGATAGATAGATAGATAGATAGATAGATAGATAGATAGATAGATAGATAGAGCGCACCCAGTTGGGATGGGAACCCTGTTGTTTGCTTTCTTCTCTGTGATGTTGTGACTTAGACTCTTCTCTGTGCGTCGACGTCAGAACTGTTTTGCGCAAAATGAAACTGACGACAGGTGACGCTACGAATCGCATGACTGCGAAATTTTGCGTTGAAAATAATAGTTGACTACAACCAAAGGAGACTTCGTAGAGAACTTGTTGGGAGAGGGGACGAAATTAAACGAGCTTTTTCTGTCTGTCTGTCTGTCTGTCTCTCTCTTTTTCTCTGTCCCTCTGTCTCTCTATCCTCCCTGTCTGTTATGTCTCTTTCTCTGTCCGTCTGTCCTCTGTCCCTCAATCCCTCTGACTGTCTGTCAGTATGTCTGTAGTCCCTCTGTTTGTCTGTCCATCAGTCCCTCAGCTCCTCTGTCTGTCTGTCTGTTTCTCTGTCTGTCTGTCTGTCCCTCTGTCCCTCAGTCCCTCTGTCTGTCTCTCTGTCTGTATGTCTGTTTTTCTGTGTGTCTGTCTCGGTGTCACATTGTCGTTCTTCTTGTTCCCGATCTTGCTCTTTCCACAGAGGTGCTCATTCGACGGGATCGGTGGAAGAGAATTGATTTACAAAACGCAAATGGAAAGGATTGAGAGGAAACGGAAAGGGACCCATTCGCTGAAAACAACCGTTGAACACGTGTGAACAATCTGCGTTAGCAATTCCCAGACCAACAACGGGAATCATTCGAGTTTCAAAACTGCCGATCCTAAGAAGACGCAAACAACGAATTTACGATTCTCGCAAATGCATCTGGTTTCATTTTGCCGATTCACGCCATCTTACTCGCCTCTTCTTACTCACTTTTTCATTGTCCTGCGCTATAAAAAAATAGCATTTTCTGCGTGCTAGGAATTTACAGGAGTGAATTTTAGAGTTTATCGAATATCACAGGTTAATAATAATTAATCTTCTAACAAGGCGCATTTCAGCTGTCATGCGTCACCCACGGGGCCTTCTGTAGTCTATCGTTCTCAAAGTCGAGTTCATGGGGGTTGTCGCCAGCGTGACCGGACAAAATGTCAGCGGACAAATTGTCACGGACAAAATTGTACGGTTTAGGGTCAGGGTTAAATTTTGTCCGTGACTCATCTGACAAGAGAGGATCGAAGGTGCTCGAGGGAAGGGAGTAACATTTATCTTAGCTATTCATGAAAGCGTATGAAAGTTTCGAATAAATTAAACTGTGAATCTTTGTAAAAAGAAAATCACTTTCTGAGGTAATTTTTGCCGTGCTGAACTTGAACAAAGTGTTCTGTGTGTCCATTCTCTTATAGTAAGACTGTCGTAGCGTAAACTGAACGGCGTTTTTAATGCACAACGATATTTTAAATATCGAACTTACACTAATATTGGATTCGACAAATGGGCGATAACGATCCAAATCAAGGAGCGACCATCGACTGATTTCAAGAACAGTATCAAAATGGCGCTATATGAGTTGAATTGTGATAATGGTGATGATGACGACGATGATTAATTATGTTAATTTCGGTTTCTTTTTAAAGGTTCGCGGATTGAAATAATTGAATTCGATAATTATCGAATTCGCCACAAATCGAGTTTATTCGCGTCACGTAGAGATTTGATTTTCAGGAAAAATGTCCTTTTCCTTCTTGAAATCAGTCTCTCATCCTGGAAGGTCCACTCCACGGATCTTAGTAAGTAAGTAAGTAAAATCTCGTGAATTTATATAGCGATTTCCGAAGTAGCTATTTTTTTCTTAAGGGGTGTGATAGCCGCAGTCGCAGAAAACCTAAAATAGATCAAAGACTCCTTTCAGGATCGTCGGTGATCTCGAGAATACAAACAGTACCTCGTTTCACTTACTTACTTACTTACTTACTTACTTACTGATTGACTCATCTCGGTTGTTCTCTGGTAGCGCACAATAAACAGAGCTGACGTAGACAGAAGCACGAATCTCTAGCATTAGATTTGACTGAGAGAGAGAGAGAGAGAGAGAGAGAGAGAGAGAGAGAGAGAGAGAGAGAGAGAGAAAAGCGTGTGATTTTCCTAGTTTGTCTTAAGTAAGTAAGTAACACGGAGAAAATGACGACAGTGCGAATTGCATTTATCTAGCCCTTTCATTTCGACAATTCGAAATTAAGTGAACCGAAAATGTCACGTGACGCGCATGGACTGGGGACTTGACAGGACCTGTCGAGCAGTGGCGGCTCCAGGATTTGGCAAGTGGGGGGACGTTGTAGTGGCAACTTCTAAACATGGGGACCAACTATTTTTCATGATTGATCACATACAGGAAGAATATCACTTTTTTGATGTGGGGGACAGACATTCAATAGGGGCACGGCCCCCCCGACCCCTGTGATTCAGCTTTTCACGCAATTAAATGTGTTGGAAAGGTATCAAACCACAGCGTTAGTGCGAATTTCCCACAAATGTTTTAATAACGATTTTGTGGGGGTGGGGGTGGGAGTGGACAATCATTCACAAATTTAAAAATCGACCAAAAATTTGGAAGTTCATCGACAATATCTATCGGATAATACAGTAGTTAAGTAAGTGAGTAAAATTTCGTGAATTTATATAGAGCTTTCGTTGGCATTACCGCAGTAGCCACGGTCAACATGTGGTTGCCAGTCAGTCAGGCAGGGCCATTTGGTAGTACAAATTTGGGACTAGAGTTGGGACTAAGACATATTCTGAAAAGAGTCTACTGGGATTGTAAGTAAGTAAGTAAGTAAGTAAAAAAATCTCATGAATTTATATGGCCATTTCTAAAATAGCTGTCTTTCTGATGGAATAGAGGTACGCGAAAACAAATTCTGAAGATAGAGTTTACTGGGATTGAAGGGAGGAGGGAGGTTAGGATTAAAGTATTGATCTTGACTTCTTGAACGAACTGGTCGTTCTTTCCGAGGCAGGAGCGGAAAAGTGTTAGAAAATTGTTAAATTAAACAAGAATTATTTCTAATAGAGATTCAATTCGTTGGTGAATTCTAAAAACCGGTAGAACGATTGACTGAACAGAATTCGAGATTTTTCTCTAATTTTCTCGTCTATAAAAATTATAATCGGGGGGTGGTCTAGTGGCGGTTCCACGTGGAGGATGAGTGGGGATGCATCTCCCACTGGACTGCCGAACTTTTTTTCGCTTGTGAAACACCTATTTTTAACCCATTTCTGGGTAAAAGTCTAGTATAACACTACGGGAAAAATCTGCGGATGACTTTTTTGTTTGTCACCTTATTTTTTCGGTAAAAATGTCGTAAAATGAGGGGAAAATTCCCTTTTGTCAGCCTTTTTCGGCAAAGTTCTTTTGATTTTTCCCCTTCTCTTTTCCCCCCCACCAACTTCCCATGAATTCATTTTCCCCCCACCAAGAAATCCTGGAACCGCCACTAGGGTGGTCCATGAGTAAATCTGCATTCAGTACACATCTCGCTGCGCCAGCGTTTAGATAACAGGTCGGAAATTATTGTGACCGTCGATTTGGTTTTCATCCGTCATCTCTCAGACATATAGACAAGCAGAAGTAGAAGCGTGTTTCAGATGAAACCCAGAGAAACAAACCTCTGTAGTCTATAGCGTAGACCGGTCGTTTAAAAGCCTCGAAGAGAGAGAGAGACAGACAGAGAGAGAGAGAGAGAGAGAGACAGAGAGAGAGAGAGAGAGAGAGAGAGAGAGAGAGAGAGAGAGAGAGAGAGAGAGAGAGAGAGAGAGAGAGATTATCCACAAACTGCAGAGAGGCAAAGAGTCGTTTTGAAAATAATTTCTTTTAATTAAATGAATCTTTTCAAAAAGACAAATGGCTCAATGCATTCCTAAAGGCATCCCAGAGGAGGAGGAGGAGGATGAATAGGAGGAGGAGGCAGTGGCGGCTCCACCGGGGGGCCAGAGGGGCCCGTGCCCCCTATTGAACGTCTGCCCCTCCCCAGTGGCCCCCAGTTGGGACCCTATACTTAATGCTACATACATTAAACAACAAATGGTTGGCCCCCCATGATTAGAAGTTGCCACCCCAACGCCCTCCCCCCACTTGCCAAATCCTAGAGCCGCCACTGGGAGGAGGAGGAGGAGGAGGAGGGAAGAAGAGGATGAGGGCAGGGACGAGAGGAGATGGATTATGACTGAGATTTTAAATCCGGCAGCTGAGCTTGTCTTACAGGTCATTTGGATGTCCTCATCAATAATCTTGTCTGTCGATAGATACATCATACATCGAGCAAATCTGGCTTTCATCGCGCTGTCTGTCTCTGGCCCTCGGCGGACCTTGTAAAAACTTAATCTGGCAAGTAATCCGTCCTGCTCGTGACTTGGATGTCTAGTGTCATCTGTGCGTTGCAACATCTCTTGGAATCCAAGCTGATTTGAAGAATTGTCGTGTTTTTAAAAAAGAAAACAACAGCAGAACTGCGTTATAACGTACTTAGCGGGTCGGTAAAATTGAATTGATACGTTATATCCGATGCCATCCTTTAATACGATGGCGCATAACACGGGACCGTACATTGCGGTACTGTACGTTATAACCGAGGATTCGTTATAACCGAGGATTCGTTATAACCGAGTGGGCCTATACGTTATAGCCGAGTGCAGGGCAGCCGCGACCGAGGATTCGGTCTGCAGGGGCCCGGGCCGGTAACCATTAGAGAACCCTGAAAAAGACTGACGAGCAATAAAAGATCATCATCTTCGTCATGAGCACATGCAGGAGCCCGGCGAATGTGAAGGGGCCCGGGCCGATCATGTTTTAACATCTCCTAAACAACCCGACAAGCAAAATAAAGGTCATCGTCGGTTTTTAACGAGATAGATAGATAGATAGATAGATAGATAGATAGATAGATAGATAGATAGATAGATAGATAGATAGATAGATAGATAGATAGAAAGAGAGAGAGAGAGAGAGAGAGAGAGCGAAACGGAATAAAGTCATCAACAGTTTTTGACACTTGTTAGAGGCCCGAAGCTACCCTTTGCACAGGGGCCCGGAATTTCTCTCGGCGGGTCTGGCCGAGTATACGCTATCAGTGGCATAGTCAATGGGATTGGGAGTTAAACCCATTCTTGGTTTTCTAACCAAAAGTTTTTATTGCGTGTTATTGTGTTCTGATATCTATATAATTCACTTAATCAAGCGCAAAATAATATTTGACGACCCTTGTTTCTTTGCTTGTCAGAATTTTTCGAAGTTGAAAAATCGTGGGAACCATACCCCTTCGGAAAATTCTGGCTACGCCACTGTACGTTATAACTGTCGTCACTGTCGGTGATCGAGCTTTTCCGGTAGCTGCTGCTGCGCGCTTGGAACTCACTTCCTGCTGACATCCAGGAGTCTCCATCACTCGACACACTCAAAAAACGTCTCAAATCTTGGCTATTCAGAACTAGTTACTGTATTTAGTTTTTTAGTTAAGTAATGTGTTCACGCATTCTATCGACTAGTCACCACATTAATCTTGACTTTACTTACTTACTTACTTACTTAACTGAGCATACGTCATAACCGAGTGTGTTATAACGAAAGTTCTACTGTTACAAGACAGATCTACGCCTGAAAACGAATATCATAGCGTAATATCATGATTTAACATCTAACGTCCCTTATGGAAATGCATTCATGACACTCTTAATGACATTATTAATATTATAGGTCCTGCCAAACAGAGCGCTGTACGGAAATCCACGGTTTGCCGAGCAAACAAGGCATTCGAACTGCTTTCAAAATGTTTCGCTGCATTCAAATGCTTTCAAATCTATCAGGCAAACACCGGCTGAGGATTCAATATGATGTAAGCAACAATGCAATACGTCTGGACACATCTAGTGTCACATCCATCGTCCATCAATCGGTGCTAACAGACACGCAGAGACAGAGACAGAGAGAGAGATTGAAAAAGAGTGAGAGAGAGACAGAGAGACAGAGACAGAGAGTGAGAGTGAGCGAGAGTAAGAGAGAGACAAAGAGAGTGAGAGTGAGAGAAAGAGTGAGAGAGAGAAAGAGAGACAGGGAGAGTGAGAGTGAGAGTGAGAGAGAGACAGAGAGACAGAGACAGAGAGTGAGAGTGAGCGAGAGTAAGAGAGAGACAGAGACAAAGAGAGTGAGAGTGAGAGAGAGAGTGAGAGAAAGAGAGAGAGACAGGGAGAGAGAGTGAGAGAGAGAGAGTGAGAGAGAGACAGAGACAGAGAGAGAGAGAGAGAGAGAGAGAGAGGCAGGCTAATGACTAGATTTCATGGCACAATTAGGAGTAATTGATTTGCCTGGGTTGATCGTTGTGCGTTGTATGAATTGTGATAAATGGTCTCGCTAATTACACGGAGAATGATTTGAGAACAATGAGACCGTTTTAATTTCAAGTAATAATTATATTCTGGGGATAAAGTTCATCGATCTATTGATTAGCTTGAGGAAGTCGAACTCTCGTGCTGGAATATAATTTCTGTTCAATGCATTGCTGCCTTTTCAATGCAAAATTCAACTCAAGCCGATCGCTCACAACGAAATACAATAGAACTTCTATAATATTATATGAGTCTACTAATAATACAATCATTGATTTATATTTGATAAGTAAGGAGCTATGTACCATGTATTATTATGCCTTGTGCCTTGACTTTGAGTTTTGTCAAAGTTGATTTACTAAAGCGACCTTGTGTATTGTATAGAATTTAATTAATTAATTAATTATCAATAGAACCGTCAATGGAGTCTCAGAGTGAAGCCAGTTTTCCGCCATCTTGCATGCAATCTGTATCAATTAAATGTCTGCCCTGTAGATATCTCGACGGTGGCTACCATCACAACGGTAAATATAAAATGGTTGCAAACTGGCTTCAACGTTCGGCTGTCTTTACCATTAGTACATAATAATAATAATAATAATAATAATAATAATAATAATAATAATAATAATAATAATAATAATAATAATATATAATACTGTATAATATAACAAGGTTTAAAGTGGTTCAGTAGGGACTGCCCCGTGTGAGAACCACTGTTGTTCCCGTCCAATCTAATATCCTAAACTACTGAGGTTTATTTTAAACTCGTTTACAGTTGTAGCCATTACTATCCCCTCATCCAGTTCTTCCATCTGTCCACCACTCTTGCACTAAAAATGCTGTTTATGTCTCCCAACCCGTTTCTTGAACAGTTTCATGCTGTGTCCTCTGGTTCGATCATGCATTTCTGCGAAGGAATAATTACCATTACCATTTACCATTGCTGCGATGGATTTATTTAATCAATTCAAAGAAAACCATAGATATATAATGAAGCAAATATCACGGACCGTGTTAATCCGATGTTATGAATTGATGCAAACTACGGTGTCTGCAAATTGGTAGACTACTTCCGATGAGTATCAATTTCTATGTTTCATGGAACTTCATCTAAATGTAATATTTGATTAGCACCTAAAGGAATCGATCATGGCTGCCGGATTAAAAGTCTCAGGTCTTCTGGTGCAATGTTTAAACCGTTTGGGTCGTCTCAATGGGTAGACAGTAGACACATGTCTAGAATTCGTGTAGAATTGGTCCAGAAGAAGCTGGAGACGAGACCACAGAACAGCAAGAACCGGAAATGAAAAGGAAAATGACCGATGGGAGAGAAAATTGAAGACAAACAGATATTGATCCACCATTCGTCTCGTCTCTGACCATTTAGAGACCTATGTCAGGCAACAGATAAATGAAGCGGAATACATACACACACACACCCATATATATATATATATATATATATATATATATATATATATATATATATATATATATATATATATATATGTTAGTCCGAGTCCATTATAACGAAGTTCTACTGTATATTCGATATAAAGGTAACGTTAGTATAGTAATCGAACGTACGGTCCAGCGCTTATATATATATATATATATATATATATATATATATATATATATATATATATATGTGTGTGTATAAATTTGTATTAGGCCTATTAGGTTTCTGCTAGTGCCAATATTGGCGGAGTTTAATACTGATGACTTACACATCGTCATAATCCTAATACATAATATTATATTATCAATTGTATCTGACCTTTATCTGAACGCTCTATTTTGCACAAAACAATTAACTAATAATGCATCCATTTTATTTCATATTTTTATTACATTTTTGTGCAAAGCATCGCCACCGAATGCCTATTAATTTATCTGTGAAACGGGTCTACAAAGGTTTAATTCGGCTCTGTGCTCTGTCTAGGATTTGGCACGACCAATCATGTTTTTGTTTAATGTATGTAGCATTAAGTAGAACTTGGGGGCCAGGCTTATAACGTACTTGTAGCGGGTCTGCAAAATTTAGTACGTTATAACCGAGGTACGTTAAATAAAATACCATCCAATACGGTAGCGCATCACACGGAGCCGTACATTGCGGTACTGTATAACCGAGAATACGTTATCACCGAGTCCGTTATAACGTACTTCTATTATGTACATTAACATAAATGTAACGTTGGTACCGTAATCGAACGTACGGTCCGGTGCTGATCTGCGGTTACGAGGCAAGCAGGTGGCTAGAGTAGTTGGCCACTGATTTCTAGAGACCCGAGTTATACCTTCGCAGCTTGCGACCTCTTTGATGCATAGTAAACTACCGTGTAGCAAGGAATAGGTCAGAAGGAAAGGTCCATTCAACAAAGAACCTTTCGAACGCAGCCAAGGTAACACGACTTCCGGTTAGACATATCCCGAAATGCATCAGACCTAATGCATATGCATGCAGGTCATCGCATCGGCCAATCACAAACGTGGAAGCGTAAAAAAGCTGCGCTGTTTTTCGACAAATACCAGAGACGACAATAATTATTTTGCGGAATTATTGTTATTGTATATTGGGGTTTTTTGTGTGAAAAGAAAAAAATGAACTCGAGTAAATCCCAAACATCACTTGAGACTGGTTCTTTCAATTAAATGTGGCGCATTTGTGCAAACATTCGTTGAATAGGTTTGCACTGAAATTGCACTGAATTCCGCGAATCTGTTTGCATACACTCGGCCGCAGACTTGTCCTGGGCCGGATCCGAGCCGGATTAAAGGGAACGGTCGCGCATACCTTGTCCGCAAAAACCGTAAGACGACGGAAGGGATCGTCCATAAACTACGTCACGCACGAGGAGGGGTGGGTCTAAGGCAGCGTGACGGTTTATGACAGAACCAGAGGGAGGCGAATTAGCAATCGAAATGTCGACACCTACGGGTATACACCCCATGGAGGCGGATGATGACGACGACGACGACGACGACGATGATTATGATGACGACAACGACGACGATGGTGATGATGACGACGATGGTGATGACGATGATTCAATTAAATTGTATTTTGTGTAAAGCTTTCAGAGGTTTTTAACGCCGATCGTAAGGATGCTTATACGTCCTGATATCACGCACGGTTTTTACCCAGCTTCGATCACTCAGAGTGACTGGATCCTCTCCTGGAATGCACTGACTTCATCCATTCGGGCCTCATCCATTCCTAATCCCTCACTCTCTTCAATGCGACTGCTAAAGAAAAAGTCTCACTATTTTATCTCGCGACTTCAAAGCCGGAAGCGCCTCTGACTAGAAACAAAAGAGGCGCCAAAGAAATGCAACATTACGTTACATTGCAACGCCATTCGAAAGAGGCGTCGACCGCGTGGAAATGTATTTTTCCTCTGTTACAGATCATGAAATTGAAGAAAGCGAGACAAACACTCGGTGACTAGCTCAGGATGGACTCATTGGTGATGAGAAATGAAAAGGATTTTTCACTGGCTTTCGCTCATGCGATGATGCCAAGAGGTTAAACAGTATGTCTGTCATCAATGAAACAACTGCAATCGATGTCAGATGTTCAGTGGCGTAGCCAGGATTTTCGGAAGGGGGTTTTTGGTTTTGATCGTAACCAACTTCTAAAAATCTTGACAAACAAAAGAAAAGGTCATCCTCATCTTGCCTTCTTGTAATTTTTCCTCTGCAGATGGTGATAAGCAAAAAAGCTCGTCATCTTACATTCTATATAGCACTTATAAATTTTTGGTCGGCAGCCAGCCAAGAGGGGGTTTGACCTCCAAAACCGCGTCCAAAAATAAAAAAATGCATAAAAACATAAAAAAATTTCGTCGGCAGCCAAGGGGGCTTTAACCCCAAACCCCGCCGGCCCCTTGGCTACGCCACTGCAGCTGTTAACAAAAGCCTTACAAGTCGAAAGATCTCGGGAGACAGTACCGCAGGACGTTGACACTGAATTTACTTCTGTTAACTTTTCTATTTTTTCAATAATTCTTTTTTTGGGAATTGCGTGGAAGTTTGCGAATAATTTTGAGCAAAAATTTTCTCTTTTGGATTTGAGACGCATTTAAAGTAGCGAGGAATTTTATTCGACTGCAGTTTACAAGGAAGAAAATGGTTTTACGACTACATCAATTGAAATTGAAATTAAAAATACGAGACTAGGAATTCGGTACTTTTCATGCTCTAACCCATTTGTAAATAAGAGATGGTGCTTTTGATGTACAGTATAGCGTCTCAAAGTATTAGTATAAAGGCAGCTACAAACCTGAATCATGAGTCGAAACTTCGCGTTGCTCTAAAATTTAGCGTCCTATTTTTACCTTCCCAAGTGCCAAAAAAGTATTTCTGGAAAATCCCCGGTCCAGTGTTTATTCTAAGCCTTCTCTGGGGGATTTTCCCCTCCACAGAGTTTGAATTCCCCTCCTCCAAATTTTTTTGGACATTTTGGCAAGTAGTAAGACCTCCCCAATGTCTGTTTCCCCAAAAATTTTAAACTCCCCCAATGTCTAAGTGGCTAGAATAGCCACTGTCCCCGTCACAAAATGAAATTGGCCCCACAGATATTTTACAAGACGTCACTTTATAACATCACGGACGGCAAATACCAGAATGTAGAGGTGTAATCCAGTTTGTGTCTAAATCGTCGCAAACTGTAGCAACAAACGACTTCTAAGTGCGATGTTCACTATTCAAGTGATTGTCTACCGATATATTCAATGAATTCTCTATCATTCATTTTGACGGTATTAAAAATTCTGCCATGCAATTTAACGTTTAGATTTATTTATTGATGTTTCGCCTTCAAAATCTAACAAACTTTATCAATTATTCGGCAAACATCACTTTTAGTCTATGTCTTATTTCTTTTTTAAAATCTAACTAAGTCAGGGACTGTTTTAAGAAAACTGTATCACTGCACTAAACTCAGACAGTTTGTGGACATCCGCGCAAAAATACAGCAAAAAAGGTCGTCCGGAAAATTTATCACTGCACAAAGCACAGAAAGTTGTATTGTACCACAGCACATTTTTTGTATCACTGCACGTTAAAATAGGCCCTGGACCGTTAAGCCTCACTCAAAAGAAGCAGCGATAGGTCTTACCCTACTATGGATACAAATAAGAAATAATTAATTAATTCGACAATTGTACCGGCGATCCAGAATTTCACGAGCTTCGTTACGGACACGTTCATCTTCATCTTTGACCGTCAAGAGACTTTGAAAAAAGGCTTTTCCTGTCTTTGCGTCTTTTCCTTTCGTCTGAGAGTTCAAACAATCTTTGGCATAAAATCGTCGATGGCTGCTATACGCTACAGAGATCTCTGTCGTCAATGTATCTTCTGTCGATCGGACGTCTCCTATATATAGGACGAAAGGTCTTCGCAACGATCCCACCGGTCCATAGCAGCCGGCCATAGAACTCCCACACAGAGCAGCCCCATTCCCTTCTTCCCTCCCTCCGCCCCTCCCTCCTTCCCCCCACAAATCGAAGCACGTGACCATCTACCTACACACGAACTCTCTTCTATAGTTATTTCCGCACGGATCGTTCTTTCCGAGAACCAGGTAGACTCAAGACTTTAGTCAGTTCCTAACCACTTCAGGGCAGGTATAGGTATATATATATATATATATATATATATATATATATATATATATATGCGTTTCTTATGTCGAGTGGAAGAATTCGAACCGTGTCCGCGCCGATCCAGGTGAGCCACTAGTGGCGGAAAAGGAGTTTTCCAGTTCTAAAGAGGTAGCGTGTTTCGCTTAGGGACCGTCCATAAATGACGTCACGCACTTAGAGGGAGGGAGGGAGGAGTTCAAACATTTGTGACGATGTGTGACGACGGGGGGAGAGGGGGTTTCCAGAAATGTGACGTCACATAATATTAAATATTTTTATGTTACCGCAAAATTGAACGTATTTACACTTGTAATTATTATTATACTTCATTTTAAAGAAAAATTTGAAAAAGTTTATGAACTATAATAATTATAATGAATATTCTCAAACGAAACATTGATTTTAACATTGGAAAGACGACAAGATGACGGGGAGGTTAACGCGCTGTGACGTCATGTTTGAGGGGGTCTGACTTTTTGTGACGACGTGTGACGAGGGGAGGGGGCTCAAAGACTGCCTAAATCGCGTGACGTCATTTATGGACGGACCCTTTCTCCTCCTCCTTCTTTCTCTTCCTCGTCCTCCTCTCTCCTCTCCTTCTTTCTCCTCCTCCTCCTCCTCCACCTCCTCCTCCTCCTCCTCCTTCTTGGCAAACAATCTTCGCAATTATCTCGATACGGTCTTAATAAAAACTATTAACTAATAGCTGCTGATACTCAACAGTAGCAGTTATCAGAGGACGTGTATCGATTGCGGTTAACGACCAATCAAAGTAACAGAGATTAGGTAAGTATGAAAGATTACGATCGATCTAGGGTGTCTCGATGTGTGCAGATACGTTCGCTACTCCATTGCACGTAAAGACGTAGAATTAGGGGATATATGGGCAACGTTCCCTCTAATTTTTTGTAGTTTGTGTTAGCCTGAAATTTCTTGTGTGCAAAATTTTACACGGACAGTCAACTTTTGCTGCCCGCTCAGAATCTGTCCCTAATCAGCATTACTTGTTTGCTAACAAGTTAATACGTTTCAGAACACTCTTGTCGGTCAATGATCCACGTTTTACAGTTTTCCTACCATTTTAGAATATAAACACATGCACTGGCGTAAACTTGGATGAAAAAGTGGTGGTGGTGGGGGGCGCAAACCCTATACCGTCCTCTTGCAAGTAGACTTACGTCTTAAGAAATTTCAATGCATGCAATCCTCCATACACAGCTCATATCAAAATGATTAATGTTTTATGAAACTTTTATTCAATTTTAGTCGACAATAAGTTTGCATGGTCGCGGCATGTTACAAAGCTTCTGAAGTGAGTCGCACAGTTCCAAAAGTTTGGGACACCCTGTCCTATAGCACTTTTAGAAATTTACTTTATTTCGTAATAAGGCAAGGAAAGCGTATTCCGACCATTTTGCTCTGAAAATCCACTAACAACAGGGAATCTATATAGGCCCCACAAGGGCCTGCATATTTCTTACCCACGTAACGGTTAAGCGATTTTGCCATACTCATAGGATTTTTAAGACGCGTAACAAAGGTATGTTCCTGGTAAAGTTTTAAAATAGATAATTTTCAAGAAATTTCAATATTTATTTCTCTCATTTCGTCTTATTTGACAAAATTATGAATAATTCTGCCCAATATATTTGCCACGTTCTTCATTCGAATTTAATATCAGAGCTCTTTCTTTGCCATTTAATACATTTAATCAAAACTCAGAAGATTCCTTTCAACCAACGTTCGCCAGATGGCGAATGCAATTTTTTTACATTACATGCTATTATTAGGGTTGGGTCATGACACCTTACAAAACCGCTGAAGTAGGCCGCAGTTCCAAAGTGTTTGGGAAACCCTTCTCCAGGGTTATTTCTAGGATTGTGAATTTGGGGTGTCGGGAAAATTTGGGATGTCGGGATTTGGGGTCTCTGCCGAAAAAGTTTGACAAGCAAAAAAACCTTATCAAGTCTCCAAAAAAGCCTGACAAGCAAAAAAGTCATCCCTGCCTCAGATTGGGGAGTGTTAGGGGGTGTCGGGTCTCAAATTCGTGGGGGTGTTGGGGAGGTGTTAGGGTGTCAAAATATCTCTGGATTGGGGATCTCGGTCTCATATTGAAGGTGTTGGGGTGTTAGGGGGTGTAAAATATCCCTGCCCTTCTCTAATTTATTCCGTCTCTTGTTCTTCAACATATTCATTAAGCTAAATTGCGGTTTACAGTTTGCGCTGAATGTCAAACATGTTCCTCCTATATCGATCCATTCGATTTTCTAGATCTTGAAACTGCAGTGTTGTTTCAGTTATTGATCATTTTCAGTTACAGTTACAGTTAGAGTTATTGGAATTATTTTTAAGTTATAGTTACAGTTAAAGTAATTGTCATTTTTCAGTTACAGTTTCAGTTACAGTTATTTATTTTCAGTTATTTTCAGTTAATCGCCATTGAACATATTAATGAGATTTCGACGTTTTTTCTTAATACACAATCACCCTGCTCTCTCTCTCTCTAATTGATTGAAAAATCTAATGATATGTAAATATTTTCATATGCATGTCCATCAAAACGTCCATCAAATCATCACATAAAAATATTGTAAGCATCCAGCCATCCACATCTCTCGGAAAAAACCGGAAATAGTACGCAGCTATATATTCATATAGTTAAATTGTCTCAGGCTTTTTCAGGCTGTGCCAGGCTTTTTTGGAGACTTGATAAGATTTTTTTATTTTTTTGCTTGTCAAACTTTTTCGGCAGAGGCCCCAAATCCCGACACCCCAATTATCTTTCAGTTATTTCAACTATTTCAGTTATTTATTTTTCAGTTACAGTTACAGTTATTGACATTTTCAGTTATTACAGTTTCAGTTACAGTTAACTTATTTGCTATTTTTCAGTTAACTGATATTTCAGTAACAGTTAAAGTTAACTGAAACAACACTGTGAAACTGTTCACAATCAAGGACAATCATGAACTCTTAAATGAAGTCGCTGTTCTTTTTCATTTCAAACATAAGCTTAAACTTCTATTAGGTCTCTAGGCGCAAGCCCTAGATTTTTGAGAGGCTACAATAGGGAACGGAGAAGGTAGGCCCACAGGGCTCGGCTCCCCACTTTTTCTTCCACGTTTACGTCAATGATTTCAAATCTCTATTTTAAGACATTTCTTTTGCTGGCTTTCTGTTCTTTTAATCTTATCGATATTTGGAACCACAGTGCTTTGCACAAATTATTAATTAAATAAAAGACCTATTTTGCCCATAGTCTAGACCAGAAGTTAGTAATTGTATGGAGCCGTTATAAGTTCACAACAACAAAGCGTGAAACTTTATCATTAAGTTCGTGTATGATATGCAAGAAAATGGAAAAATGTTTTCAAAAATTTGTGCGCTCCATGTTTTCCTATGTGCGCTTGCTTTGCGACCTCTGTGAGCGCACAAAGCTTAGAGGGAACGTTGGATACAGGGCGACAACCCCACCCTCCCTGGACGATTAAAACGGCGTGGTTTTCAAAACAGTAGCTGCAATCTTACTTTTCCCACCCAGCTGTGTACCTAGGGGCATGGTAGGTAGGGAGGAGGTTCAGACATTTAAAAACTAGAATATTACCTCCACGGTGGCGTATCCAAGGGGGTGGGGTTGGGGTTAAAACCCCTTTGGCTGCCGACGAAAAATTTTTATAGCGTGTTTCCAAACATGTTTCATTTTCGGACGCGGTTTTGGGGTCAAACCTCCCCCTTGGCTGCCGACCCAAAATAATAAATAATAATTTGTAAGCGCTGTTAAAATGGTAGAATGCTTAGATGTAAGGCGACGACCATTTTGCGCTTGTCATCCACATCTGCAAAGGAGAAAAGTACAAGAGGAAAGACGTGCCTGACCTTTTCTTTTTTTTGCTTGTCAGGATTTTTCGAAGTTGGTTATGATCAAAAACAACCCCCCACCCCTTCCGGAAATCCTGGCTACGTCACTGCATCCGGTGTCGTCCTCTGCCAACACCGACCGGAAACCGCCGAAGACCGACAATACAACTCCGATCGCGGTCTGGCGCCTACAGTATACGGTTGTGTTTAGTGCGAGCCATGGATCGTCTATTTTTTGACATTGTAATGCGCTTGCCAACAGCATCTGAACAAACGCAATAGAAATAATTAGTTTACTTACTTACTTACTTACTTACCTACTGGGTTGAATCACCTCCTACTCCCCTACACCCCCACACATCCGGTAAATTGAGGAGACTGGGCGATCCTAACTAGTCGAAGAGGTTCAGTTGTCCAGTATTTTTGGTAGCGTATAAAAGAATTTATCAAATTTTCGAATTAGCGTTTTCAGTTTCTGATTTTCCTGATTTTGACGCTCGATAATTTCCCGAACCATGTATTCTTGTTACAGCAATTTCGTATTTCGGCGTATTAATAATGTAAAATTATTTATTATAAATCTATTGTAGCGGACCTCGTGGGGAATCTGCAGACAAAAGTGGGACGTAATACTTGTTTACGCTTCAACGGTAGTTTTTCTCAAGAAACCAATAATTTTCGGGCAGAATTTTTGCTACCGTAGGCCTATATACTGTTTATCGGTGCGGAAGAGAATATATATTTCCCCGGCAAGAAATATGTTCCAGCTCTGATTTACGAAGGGTTGGTACTCCGAAGTGCTTTACCTGGGGGCCGTCCATAAAATACGTCACGCCATGTTTTGGCAGTTTTTATCCATCCCCTTGTCACAATCTGTCACAAATCTCGGACCCAGTGGCGGTTCCAGGATTTAGCAAGTGGGGAGGGGCGGCGTTGGAGTGGAAACTTCTAAGCATGGTGGCCAACTATTTGTTGCTAGGTATGTAGGCCTAGTAGTAAGCGTATAGGGTCCCAACAAGGAAGGCCACTAGAGGAGACATTCAATAAGGGGGTACGGGCCCTTCCGGGCTTCCAATGTGGAGCCACCGCCGCTGCTCGGACCCTCTTTGAAGGCGTCGTCCATAAATTACGTCACGCACATTTTCTATTTAAATAAATTCTAGTTTCTCGTTCAATTTTCAGCCGCGAAACTTAGAGATTTTCAACTTCCGTCAATGATGAGTTGATGACGAATTTAATCGAGATCCAAAATTCCATGTCCCTAACATATAATGTCATTACTATACACCAGTGACATCTTCTGTTAGAATACATCGATCAGAAGAAAATGCGAAAAAATATCACGCATATTTCCGGTTTTATATAGTAGTAGTAGTAGTAGTAGTAGTAGTAGTAGTAGTAGTAGTAGTAGTAGTAGTATAGTAGTAGTAGTAGTAGTAGTAGTAGTAGTAGTAGTAGTAGTAGTAGTATGTGAAAGTTCCATGAAAGGCGACTGCGTTAAATCTCTGGAGTGTCACGGATGTTAGTTGTAGGAGAAATGGATGACCTTAAATCTTTCATCTCCAGACATATTATTATTATTATTATTATTATTATTATTATTATTATTATTATTATTATTATTATTATTATTGTTGTTGTTGTTGTTGTTGTTGTTGTTGTTAGCGCACGTTAATTCATTCACAAAGGGAAGAATCGCAAGTCCGAACGTGGTCTATTTGATTCTCTATGACTCACACACACACACACACACACACACACACACACACACACACACACACACACACACACACACGAATTGGATTTCCGCGTAATTCGACTCTTCCCGAAGTCCACAAAATTAGTTTGTTCGCTTGAAGCGCGACGCTCTTCAGATGTTCCACAAATACCGGACTTACTTCAGCAAGCTTTGGCCAAGGTCATTGGCCCACATGTACTGTACGAGTGTACATATACGCTCAGCCGTCAGTTTCCGACACCGGAAGAAACGAGGCGTATAATTGCATTTAGTTTGCATTATCCAGTCCGTACTAAGTATGACCGAAGATGCTCACAGCTCATTAACCCCTTTGCTGTGTCGATTTTCCGTCTTCTTCTCCGGGGGATGGGCGGAGGGGGTAGAGGAATGAGCAGATTTTCATGAAACGTCATCACGGCGCTTCCCCGAAGTCCTTTTTCAATCAGATTTAAGATGCAGTGTTTATTCTAGCCACCTTGACGTTGGGGGGGCTTTTGAAATGTTTTTGGGGCAAGGTATGAGTCTCCACATTTTTTGGGGAAATTTTCATCCCTCCAGCCAACATATAATTTTTTTTTTTGGGGGGGGGGAATTTTAAAACTTGGGGGAATTCCCCAGAGATGTCCTAGAATAAACACTGTTTAAGATGGACTTAATAGGGATTGTGTCCCCTGTTCTGGAATCCTGGGTACGCCACTCTTTGGTCAGTGTGGTTAGGCCTACTTGCAGGACGAAAGGTAACATAGTGAAACATAAATATTACAATCGACATCCATTACTATTTCAAGGCAACTCATACGGACGGTGCATCTTCAGGCACTTCAAATCATTTAATGTCCATCCACGAGTTATTTTTAGGTCAGACTTTTCTATGTAAATGGTGGGTTGGTTCTGTCAGAAAATATAAGTCATGGTTTAGGAGTTGCAATGTATTGCGTTGGGCTGGGTTGGACTGGGTCAAGTAACCATTAGGCCTATTACCGGCGTGGGTTGAATTGGGTTGGAGATTTGATGGGTTGGGTTGGATTGGGTTCTAAAAGAATGGACACCCTTGAACATCTTTGCTTCAAATGCATATAATCGTGAATAAGGCGCCTGACACTGACCTGAAAGAAATCCGAGGGCCGGACGCCCGGCCGCCACTAGCTCTCTCTGTCTCTCTATCTGTCTCTCTCTCTCTCTCTCTCTCTCTCTCTCTCTCTGTCTCTTTCTCTCTCTCTCTCTGTCTCTGTGTCTGTCTGTCTCTGTCTCTCTGTTTGTCTGTCTCTGTTTCTGTCTGTCTGTCTGTCTCTCTCGACATCTATAATAATTACGGTGCATTGTCGAGTGCTTTATCCACTGAAATTTCTCTAAATAATCGTGACGCTAGTGAGCACTGAGCATACGCTCATGCTCTTATTACTATTTCAAAGCAGCAAGATTCTGACGCTGAGAAAGGAGGAAATAGAAGAAAATATCATAGGGCAGTTAAAGAATTTTACGTGCGTTGGAGGAGAATTTATTACAAGTGATGGAAGACAAGAACAGGATATTTAAATTGAGATTAGCAAATGGATTACAAACAATGGGAAGACTTCGTCGCATTTGGAATGCAAAACAAATAAAGATCAGCACCAAAATTCAAATATTCAACACAAGATACAACGGAATTCATATAGGGCCCAGTGGCGGCTCCACCGGGGGGCCAGAGGGCCCGTGTCCTCCTATTGAGTGCCTACCCCCCCCAGTGCCAAATTTTAGAGCCGCCACTGATAGGGCCTAGGCCTAGTAACATTCTACCAGTCAGTATCGTGAGGCATACAAACTGCTTTCTTTGCCAATAATTAATAACGCTTTCTATTGCGTTTTCGATTAAGTTTTGATGCTTCTGATCATATAAAACTCAAAAAACTTAGCATGATTTAAAGTGGTTTAGGGGCTGTCCATTAATTATGTCAACAATTTTGGGCAAGTTTGACCCCTCCTCTTGTCAACAACTGTCAACTTTCAGTTAACCCCCGCTCCATAATTACGTCAAAAACTTTTGACCCCCCCCCCCAATATCAATGACAGGTCCCAATATAAACAAGGTTATTATTTTTTGTGGTGATGACCATTTTTTCCGTTTTGCTCGAGTGTCAAAATGTGGTGGTGATGACCTTTTTGCCATGCTTTTTTCCATTATAATAAGTAACAATTTCATGAAATTTCCTATTTTTTGATTATTTGTAAAAGTGAAATTGTTGACTTCAACTTCTCTTGACCCCCTCCTCCTGTCAACAACTGTCAAACTTTTTCAAACAAACTCTTCCTAAATTGTTGACGTAATTAATGGACAGCCCCAGGGCCATCTTATGCCTGAATGTCCGCCCATTCACAGAAATCGATTACGATAACACACGACACCATGCATAGAGATAAAGGAAAATTGAAAATACGCAGACATGCTCTGTGACTCTATCTATGCTCAGTGTTCTTATTTGATTTGAGCATAGGCCTATCAGAAATTTTGAAATTGTGGACATTTTCATCAATAACTCCTTCTCGGACATCTCCTTTTTCTGCTGTTCAGCGCGTCTTTTAGCTCCAATAACCTTCCTTTAATATGGAACCCCACATTTTTATCTTAATTCTCTGCAAAGAATGCAGTACACTATTATACACAAATTGTGATAAAATGCAAATGATTTGGGGAAAAACCCAGAGAGAATTGCAAAATCTAAACAAACAGTATGATCTTAGAAAAGTTGACTGAATTTAATTTTAACTAAGAAACACGATTACTTGAATTTTATTTTAAATATTGCAATGCGTGAACCCTATTTCGTTCGTGTGACTGACCGCAGAGATCTTTGCGCCAACTGAGGGAAGGGAAATTGAGGCTTCGATTCTGTTCACAGTTCACAATCTATTGACATTTTGTCTGTGGGTCTGACACTCGCAGCCCAGTGTTTTCCAAACTGCGGGTTGCGACCCAAAAGTGGGTCGCAGGGCTCAGTCTAGTGGGTCGCAGGGTAGCGCGAAATTAGATTCAAAAGTGTCATTTTCTAACCAATACCACAATGTCACAAACCTTGAAAGTTGCCAGTAGGCTTAGGTTTTAAGAAATTTATATGCCTACAATCCTCCATACACGGCTTATATTAAAATGATTAGTGCTTTATCTAATTTAGTTGACAATATGCTTGCAGGGTCGCGGCATGTTACATAGCCGCTAAAGGGAATCGCAAAGTTCCAAGAATTTGGAAAACCCTGGCCTATAGGCTATAGTGCTTTTAAAATTAAAAAATTAATCTTATTTCGCAATAACGCAAGGAAAGCGTATTCCGTCCATTTTGCTCTGAAACTCCAATTAACAATAGGAAATCTAAGTATGAGGTGCATGAAAACCTGGCGGTTACGCGATTTTGACATACTCATAGGATTTCTGTGACACGTAATAAAGGTATGTTCCTGGCAAAATTTTAAAGAAGATAATTTTCAAGAAATTCCAATATTTATTTCTCTCATTTTATCCTATTTGGCAAATATATGAGTTATTCTACCTAATATGTTTGCCATTGTTTCATTCGAATTAAATCAAGGCTATTGTTTGCCAGTTATTCAAAATTGAGAAGATTCTTTTCAACTAACGTTCGCCAGATGGCCCCAATGCATTTTTAAATATTACAGGCTATAATAAGGGTCGCGGCACGTTACAAAACCGCTGAAGTGGGCCGCAGTGCCAAAACATCTGGGAAACCCTGCTATAGCCTATATAGGCTATAGTTATAGCCTAATAGTGTTGCTAATCTGGGCAGTAGACAGCAGTGTAGACTGTGTAGTGCTATTGCACCCATCCACCAATGACCATTGACCATTTTGATAAATTGCGTCTTTAGCCAGCCGTTTGGCATTTTGTTTAAAAATGAAGGTAGGCCTACCCACTAATTTTAGTCTATGTGTTATGACTAACAGGATTAAAATTATGACAAGAACAGTGTTCATGTCAGTGAAGTCATGCAGCCCGCTATTATTTATGCCAAGAAATAGCAAAGAAAAGAATATTAAATTAGGCCTATATTCATTCATTCATTCATTCATTATTCTATCAAAAACGCACCTCAAAAATTTTGTGTCCCATTTTATTTCGCCCCTAAAATTTTTTCGCCCCTAGGCAATGCCTAAACTGCCTAAGTCTTAAGGTGGCCCTGGACAGTCCCTTAGGAGGCATTACTGCCTGTGTGAAAGCCACTAGGGGCACTAACGGGGCTTGAACCCGCTCCGTCAGCCTGACGCTCCAGCACGTAACCCACTCTGCCAACTTCCGCCCCCAAAAGAATGGAAATTCAAATAATTTTCCAATTTTGGGCGTAAATTTAATAAAAAAAACAAATGAACAGGGTCTGCCATAAAATTCATATCTTGAGATTTTGGGTATATGTCAGGGTGTGAGACAGTATATCGGAAGATCACCTTATCTCCCACTAGCATGACTAGTGATACAATTTTGTCGTAGTTTCTGCACAAATCATGCCACCAATCTGGACTGGAAAAGGTGTTCCCGGTCACTCCGTCCCTCCTGGCGGGCTACGCCAATAGTCATCACCTGCCCTAGCGGGACATGAGATAGAACAGGGTTTCCCAAACATTTTGGAACCGCGGCCCACTTCAGCGGTTTTGTAACGTGGCGCGACCCTAATCATAGCATGTGATATCAAAAACAAATGCTTTGCGTCATCTGGCGAACGTTATTTGAAAAGAATCTGAGTTTTGAATAAATAGCAAATCAAAAACTCTGATTCGATTCGAATAAAAAATGCGGCAAATACATTAGGCAGATTTATTTATATTTTTGCGAAATAAGGCAAAAGAAGAGAAATAGAGATCGAACTTTCTTGAAAATTCTCTTGTTGAAAATTTGTCAGGAACATACCTTTGTTACGCCTCTTAAAAATCCTATATGAGTATTGCGAAATCGCTTAACCGCTTGGTTGTAACTCAGGCAATATTGTAATTGCCAGGGATTTCCTATTGTTAGTGGAGTTTCAGAGCAAAATGATCGGAATAAGATTACTGTCATTTGAAAAAAGTACTTTAGACCAGCGATTCTCAACATGTGGGACCACCAGTGGTCCGTGACCATCTGCCTGGTGGTCCGCGAGCAAAGCCTAAATTTGAAGTTGAAGATGAACTTATGTTGAGTCTTTCAAACATCACCCCACGCTTGGACAAATTGCCTTCAAGTATACAAGGTCAAGGCTCGCATTAAAATTAAGTAAATATTGTTTCTAACAATAATAGTTATTTATTATAAATGCGAAGGAATGTGTAGCGAAAATCCATGCATTATTAGGCTATTTTAGGAATAAGTTGACATTAGCAATAGACCAACAACAAGCTTGATTTAGTCACTTTTTAGTGGCAAATACAACCACATGCGTTGGTGACTAGGGTTCCCACAGACAGTATTTTATACAGGCCTGTTAGGAGGGGAGATTTCCCCAAAACCTCAAAATTTCCCTCAAAAATCCCAGCACTTACACAAATTTTGCATTGAACTGTGCCTTTTCCCATCCAACCAAATCGATTCCCCCCCGAAAGCCTCAATCCCCCCCCAAAGGCCTGGAGTCTGGATAAAACACTGCCCACAGACCCCGGCGAGGGAGCTTATGATGCTCCCGCAGACTCCCTACTCGCGTGGACGAACGTCTTAGGGACTGCCAGTGGAGGTGGTCCGCCTGGCTCCGCCATGTAAGCTCAATATCTCCAAGTGGTCCTTCACCAGAAAAATGTTGAGAACCGCTGCTATAGGCCAGGGTTTCCCAAACGTGTTGAGACTGCGACTCACTTCAGCGGCTTTGTAACATGTCGTGACCTTGCAAACTTATTGTCGACTAAAATTGTATAAAAGTTTCATTTAAACACTAATCATTTTAATATACTGCAGACCTAAGCTGTGTATGGAGGATTGCAGGCATATAAATTTCTTAAGATCTAAGCCTATACTTGCAACTTTCAAGGCTTGTGACATTGTGGTATTGGTTAGAAAGTGGCACTTTTGAATCTAATTTCGCGCTACCCCGCGATCCACTAGACTGAGCCATGCGACCCAATTTTTGGGTCGCGACCCACAGTTTGGGAAACACTGAGCTAGACCATAGAGTCATAGACTGTGAGCTGTGGCGCATAGGCTACGCACTTTAATTGTCGTTCGTTGCTGAATGCCCAAAGCTGTAATACAACCACGTATGGCCTATATCGAATTTGTCGACAGCCCTCCCCCACCCCACCCTGAAAAAGTTCTCATCGGCTTTGCGCAAATCCCGCGACCGGTCCAGTCAAAATGGGGGGGGGGGGGGTTGTCCCGTGCCCCTCGGGGCTGCGCTATTGTCTATAGGCCTATGCCAAGGTACTATAACAGAATGATTCAGTGTTGTGATTTAATTAACTGGTTCTAATGTCAAATCGACCTAATGTTGTTATTTTATCATGTATATATACTGGGCGTAGTCAGTTGCGGCTCCACCGGGGGGAGGGCAAGGGGGCCCGTGCCTCCCCCTATTGAGTGTCTGCCCCTCCATTGGCCCCCAGTTGGGACCCTATACTTAATGCTACATACATTAAACAACAAATGGTTGGCCCCCATGATTAGAAGTTGCCACCCCCCCACTTGCCAAATCCTAGAGCCGCCACTGGGCGTAGTACATTAGAACAGTGATTCCCAAACTTTTTTGTCCGTCGTACAGTCTCGTACTCCTTCAGAACTTTTCGAAAATTCGCGTACCCTTAATTTTCAAAGTAAATTTAGTTCTTTCGTGACAGCGTAGACCACTATATACACTGTACAGTTAGTGCGTCGTGAATAAATGGCAATAAAATTGATAGGTGTCCATTTCGAACGCCGCAGAAAAATACTGTTAGGCCTTCAGGTTATGTTGATTTTCTAGTAGGATTCGAAGCAATGGAGATGGGGACAAAAGGAAATATGGTTTTCGTCAGAGAATTCAGTCAATACAGCTGACATTTCTGCATCTTGTTTGACTGTTCAATATTCCTTCCATTGGCCTTTGTCACGCAGCGAATCAATTTTAGAATTTTTTGTTGTCTATAAAACCTGTGATACAAGGCACGGCTCATCTCTATAGAGGCGTAGCGTGCCAATGGCTATTGTGGCTTTAGCCACGGGCGGCACACGACTGGGGGCGGCAAATTTTGAGCAATTCACACGGTTGGGGGGCAGCAAATTTAGAAAGCGACGACCTTTTTTGCTTTCGGGTGATTTCCAAATACGGATTTGTTGTGGCGATGACTCCTTTTTTTGCTTGTCAGCAAATTTTCGGTTGCCAATTTGTTATTTTGTTATGAGGATGTTTAAATTTTCGGATGCCGATTTGTTGTGAGGAGTTTTTAAATGGACGGATGCCATCACTATCTTTTTTGCTCGTGTGGGCGGCGGATATGGTCATGGGCCATGGGCGGCAAAGGTGCACGCTACGCCCCTGCTCATTCCTCGATCGACCTGCTTGCCATTTTACAAGATACTCGGCAGAAATTTCGTTTATTGATTCCCTCGTTCTCGTACAGTCATTGGAACTAGTTGTTCCTCATAGTCGTCCCCAAGCTTGTAAAATTGATTATGCGACAAACAAACTAGAGCGAAATTTCTGTTTATAATCTTTCTCGCTAATAATATAATTATTGCCTTGAACTTTTGCGATTTTATGCAGCATTAAAGCTGCTCACCGTCTTATCAGAACTGATATTCAAATTTGTGCAAATCATTTGTGCCTAGGCTAAGATTCGTGTGGAAAGAGGAAGAGTTATTGCTATCTGTGCTGTGGCTGTATGTAGCTTTAACCTTCCTAGCGTTAACCCCGAGTTGCGGTCGTGGGAGGATTCCGAAACTAAAAGCGTTAACCACGAGTTGCGGTCGTGTATTGTCTACGTCTCCAGTGGAGCAGGTGCAGCTGCAGGAGCAGGAGGTGACCACCCACTTAATTGTTTTGGTGACACGCCCAACCAAATGGAGCCGCGGTCCGTGTCACTCGAGGTATTCTTAGTGGACACTCTGAGCCAATTATTGGCATTCCAATATCCAATGCAATTCGCCCAAAGGAGCGAACCATTGTTCTCCGCTGAATAGTGTGACATATGGGACGGTCCTTCGGAAGCAATGCAAGAATGCATGGAACGCTTTCTGCATGGAAAAGTGCCAGAGAATGTAACCTCAAGGAGGTTAACGTAAACCTTATAACTGATAGAATTGAATGCTATGTATGATGGAAAGTGAAATCAGAGGACGCTTTTGTATAAAGATCCTAATTACTGTAGGCATTCTTATTTTTCACGAAGTCATAAACAACTGTAGAGGTAAGATTCGAATCCGAAAAGAAAACGCCGTATATAATTGAGAAAAATAATTATAATGTATTCACTTCAGTACATGAACAACATAAAGGTCATGTAATGTGATCACAGACCTTCAGTGGCGGTTTCACCATGTTGATGACTGGGAATTCATCCCCCAACCGGGGTTCCGGGTGACCATTTTTTGGCTTGTCAACCAACGTTCCCTCTAATTTTTTGGGGTGCTGTGAAAATTTTCAGTTGGTCTGAGCAACTCAAAAATGCTGCCGTGCAAGGTATATATGAGATTTCAAAGATTTTTGAAAATTGTATTGCCTTGTCCCATACGCTAGGGGCTGTCCATTAATTATGTCAACAATTTTTGGGCAATTTTTGACCCCCTCTTCTCCTTTGTCAACAACTGTCAACTTTCACTTACCCCCCATAATTACGTCAAAAACTTTTACCCCCGCAAGATCAATGACAGGTCCCAATAACAAGGTTATTATTTTTGGCGGTGATGACAATTTTTAACCTTTTTTCTCATCGAATGTCAAAATGTGGTGGTGATGACCTTTTTGCCATGATTTTTTCCATTGTAATAAGTAGTATTTCATGAAATTTCCTATTTTTTGATTATTTGTAAAAGGTGAAATTGTTGACGTCAACTTTTCTTGACTCCCTCCCCTGTCAACAACTGTCAAACTTTTTCAAACCCCCTAAATTGTTGACTTACTTAATGGACAGCCCCCTAGTCAAGTGAAGACTGAATGAAGACTGATGTCCAACAAAATAAGCTTTTCCAAAAATTGCAATAAGACCTAATTAATAAAATGAACTTGATATTTCTTAAAGTCGTTATAAGTAAGTCTTATTGACAAAACATCACATCATGTACAGTGGCGGCTCTAGGATTTGGCAAGTGGGGGCCGTTGTGGTGGCAACTTCTAATCATGGAAGGGCCAACCATTTGTTGTTTAATGTATGTAGCATTAAGTATAGGGTCCCAACTGGGGGGGGCACTGGGGGACAGGCTCTCAATAGGGGGCACGGGCCCCTGACCCCCGGTGGAGCCGCCACTGATCATGTACGGCTTCATTGTCATCGAAATTCTAACGTAAAGGCAACAGCTTGCTGACATTTTGCAAAAAACAAATTCATCGCTATTTTAAATTTGAGCTACATACTAACGTAATGGAAGTTGGATGCGCCGTCAGAAGCCAAGGTCAGAAGGCTTTGGCGCCATTCACGAAATAGTATTATAGAGCTTATTCACATTTTTTTGGTCCGTCATTTTATTGTCCTGCACTTTCAGCGCCACTCACGGAAACGCTTTCGAAGTGGCGTCTAACATGGAATGGAGAATTCGAAAAGGAGACGCTACCTTATATAGGGACCATCTCAAATCGGTTTATCTAGAGGGGAAGGTCGTTTAACTCCATTGGCGTGCGTTCCACGGACGGACGGAAAACAGACAGACGGACAGACAGACTGTCAGAGAGATAGAGAGATAGAGAGATAGACAGACAGACAGATAGGAGAGACTAGAGTGAAAGATGAGGAGGAGGTGGAAGAAAAAGATGGAGGAGATGACGAAGAAGATAGAAAGAAGACATATGAGAAGATGAATAAAGAGGAAGAGAAGAAGAAGGAAGTGGAAGATTAGGAGGATGTGGAAGAAGAGGAAGACGAGGAAGGAGAAGATGAAGAAGAAGAGGAAGAAAGAAAAGATGAGGAATATTAGGAGGAGGAGGAAAGAATGAGAAAAAGAAGAATAAAGAATGAGAAAAAGAAGAAAAGAGGAAGAAGAAAGAAGAGAACGAGGAAGAGGAAAAAGAAGAAGAAGAGAAGGAGGAAGAGGAGGAAGAGGAGAGAGGAGGAGGAAGAAGAGGAGGAGAAGGAAGAGGAAGAAGTAAAGAAGAAGGGGAGGAAGAAGAGGAAGAAGAAGAGGAAGAAGAGGAGGAAGAAGAAGAAGGGGAAGAGGAAGAGGAGGAAGAAGAAGAAGTAGGGGAAGAGAAAGAGGAGGAAGAAGAAGAAGTAGGGGAAGAGGAAGAAGAGGAAGAAGAAGAAGGGGAAGAAGAAGAAGCTAGAAGAAGGAGAAAGATGAGGCACTTAGGCCTCTTCATTTTTTCGTTTTTTTTGGTTGAGATTAGGCTGAAAGCTTAGGCCGCCTTCGTTCACCGGAAGCTCCCGCGAGCTGTCACCGGGCGAGTCAGGCTCCATGGCATTGGCAAACCCCGATACCGGCAGAACCGACCGATATGAGGGAGGGGCGGAGGTACCTCTCTCCACCCGCAATTACTACCAGTGCCGAAACCCGACTATACTACAAAAGCCACAGTGACAGCAGCGCAGGGTGAGAGTGAATCACCGGGGTGTCTTCGCTTTCAGCTGCTTCCCGTGAAGAGACGACAGCAGAAGGCCTTGATTTACAGGAAATTCGCTTCGATTCCGACAAACGCATTGGCTGCGAGCATTACAATAATGAATAACTGATTGTTACGACGGCGAATTCCATAAACTTTATTAATATCACAAGACAGAGTCTATGGTATTAGAAAATGACGCCATGTTTCAACCATTTTACATGTAGTACAGTGCCGTAATGGCGTGTTTCAATTAATTGTATTATACTGCGAAAAGAGTAAATAAGAAGATTAGAGACCCTTGAAATGTGGATATTATGGAGAAAAATGGAGAAGATCAGCTGGACAGAACATAAGACAAACGAGGAAGTGCTGAAACAGGTGGAGGAAAAGAAATAAATGATGATCAACACAATAAGAAAAAGACAAAAGACCTGGATGGGACATATAGTGAGAGGAGACTCACTCCTAAGGGAAATAATAGAAGGACAACTAGAGGGGGAAAAGACCAAAGGAAGACGACGAGAGATGCTACTTGACTGGATGATGGAAAAGGACTATAAAGACTTAAAGGAGAAAGCTATGAACAGGAATGAATGGCGAAATTGGAATACAAAACCTGCCTAAGGGCCGAATACTACGAAAAACACTGCGAATGACCCGCTTTTTTGCTTGTCAGCCTTTTTTGCAAGGTTTATCAACATTTAGTGGGTAAAACACTAACTTTTTCTCTTTTTCTTTTTCTTCCATACTTTGCATCACCCCCGCCAACGTTCTACTTTTTCATCCCCCACCAAAAATTCCTGGAACCGCCACTGCAGACCTTCATTGCGTCCTGTTCTGAACTGCGCATATAAGGTCGAAATAGAGAAAAGCCCTCTACCATGTGGTGATCTATACATGTACAATTTTACATAGGCCTAAGTGATATTATCTAATCAGGATACTTTTCTTTGCGGCGCCATGTCCTGTCATCGCAGATGGCGTCTCTGCTGTTTGTCATTAGGCCTACTAGTCTTGTCCATGCATGGCAGTTTGCGAGTTTTAATACGGTCCAGTTGTTCGGAATTCGTATTTGATCACCCTGTAGTCTTATGAGTTTTTTTCTGTTTTTTATATTCACGGAATTTTCAAGAGGTTTCTAACACACTTATTGTCCGGTGTAGCATAGTATGCGCACCAGTAGTTTGCGCACCTGGGAGTTTGCGCACTAGGAATTTGCGCACCAGGGTTAGGGTAAGGGTTAGGGTTAGGTTTAGGGTTAGGTTTAGGGTTAGGGTGAGGGTTAGAGTCAGACATGGGTCAATTACGTTTTACGCAATTATAATTACATTACAATTATACGGATTTTTGTCAATTACAATTACAATTACAATTACAGCCAATTACATTGGGATCAATTACAATTACAATTACAAACGTGTCAATTACAATTACAATTACAATTACTTTTCATTACTCTTTCTGCTTCTTTTAATAAACTTAAGTGTCTAAAATAATTAACGTAAATTAGTTCAACAAAGTCATATGCTACGGCCTATTTAAAAAAACCGTAACAAAGTTTCACAAACCTGCAAATAAGTCAACAAATTCGAAGTAACCTTTTTCGAGCATGACACTAATTCACCACACAGCCGGCACTTCACTTTAACATTTGCATTGGAAACAGCATTATTAAAGTCATCAGACTTTTCAGAATAATTCCATAATACTCCTGCTTGATTTACGCTCATCTTTACTGGCATTAAACTTTCATTCACAAAAAGCGCAGCCGCAGAACACAGGAAGTAGACAAATGATAAGCTGGTTCCCTTCCAATTTGAAGGGCAGTAAAAAGTTAATAAGTAAATTTTTGCATGGCAACTGACCAGATCAGTGAGTCCATTTACCAATAACCGTTGTGCTTTGACAATTCACTAACCATCCAATGTATTCACTGCCATACATTCATAGACTGACAAGACTTCGGCTCATACATGCTAATACGCTATTAGAACTTATAAAACTCACATTCCTGTAATTGGGTAAATCAATTACAATAGCTCAATTACAATTACACAAATGACAATTACAATTACAATTACATGTAATTGAACTTTCCACAGATCAATTAGAATTACAATTACATTGGCGAAATGTAATTAATTACAATTGAATTACAATTACAATTGAAATTGACCCATGTCTGGTTAGAGTTAGGTTGAGGGTTAACTTTAACCCTAACTCTAATCCTAACCCTGGTACGCCCCTGGTGCGCAAATTCCTAGTGCGCAAACTCCCAGGTGCGCAAACTACTGGTGCGCATACTAATCTAGACCTTATTGTCCGATGCAGTTGTGGAAGGCGCGATGATTCAGATGGATACTGCAGTACTGTTGAAACAATCGGAGAAAATAAAGAGGATGGCAAGCGAAATAAAGTCGATCATGGATCAGATGAAGAAAGCTGACGATTCAATCGCGACACTATCTGGCAAATTAAACGGCGTCGAAGACTGCTGTAACAGGCAAGAAAAGGAAATAAAGATGAATCAACAACTTCTGAAAAAGATCCAGACGATTCTTGCAAACAAATTTAATTGCACAATGCCGATTGATAGGAAAGGTGTGCCTCTCCTGAATTCATCAAGTCCAGGTAAGTCATTGCAACCACTGATCAGTCGATAATAATCGATGCGTGCAGTGTTTATTTTAGGCCTTCGTACGAAGAGAATTCCCAAGTTTGAAAATCTCCCCCAAATTTTTTTAGATGTTGGCTGGGAATGGAAATCCCCCTAACGTGTGGAAACTCAAACCTTGTCCCCCCAAACATTTCAAAATCCCCCCCCAGTGTCAAGGGGCTAGAATAAACACTGGATGCGTGCATGTGAGTTCTTCTCTGTCTGTCAAATATTCATTTCCAAATGGGACATCCCTTCCCGTGACCAGTCAGAGTTCAATGACTATGGCATCGTGTGGACAATTAAACCCAATAAGCAGAAAACGTCCGCGCGACCTATATGGCCTATGGCCTACACTTCAACCTTCAAAGTCTCATATTGGCAGCCCAAAGTAACTTTTAACCGCCCCAAGTTTAAAGCAGCGAACGAGTCATTGGATAATAATTATTAATTATCAATGCTGAATGGCGATCTGAGGACAAGGATACGATGCTTAACCCCTTAACTGAGAAGCTCGGATATATCCGTCCATTTTACATTGAGTTACAGATAAATATACAGTTAAGGGGTTAATGGAGGTGAAATGCGTTATGAACGTAAATACATGTGTCCAACTAAATTTGTGGTTGACCGAAGTACAGTACTTTCGGAAGAGATCCGACACAAACGGGTGACTATTCCGATGACAGGCTCGGCAATATTAGATTGTGATTTGTACACTGTACACTTGATGAGAACTGCAATAATAAAGATGGTCGGACTTCAGAATATAAGCCTGGAAAAGAGGATCGATGGCGCAAATGTGGCGGCGGGACATTTATTTATTTATTTATTTATTGACAATTTATATAGCGCAGTAAACAAGGCTAGGGCCTACAACAAGAGCGCTTAACACAGTTCATATCCAATATTAAATAAATGAGTTTTCAAATTTCTAATGAAAAGTCCAGCTGAGACTGCTCCAGTCACATTGTCTGGAAGAGAGTTCCACAGGGCGGGATTCCCCCGCGCGAATGATCTTTCCCCAAACTTAGGGGTCTTGGACAGGGGAGGAACCAACAACTGCACTCTCCGACTGACATTGCCAACATTGGCATGCCAGAACGGAGAGGAAATGAAGCCCTTAATCGAGTGAGGATTATAGAATAGGGAAATGACAAAGTGCCCAAGTACATCGAAACTCAGAGATACAAATAGTAATCATTTTGTGTTCAGTCTCAAATAGTCAAATGTACCTTATGAATGATGCAAACTCATGTTATTTGTTTTGTTAGTTAAGTTTTAGTAACAACTAACAAGGATTATTAACTCTTTGTAATAATATTCCATCTGTATCGTATGTTATAGGCTTAATGTTAGTGAATTTTGTTAAATACCAATATGTGATGATAGGAGATGAAAAAATTAGCACGATAAAGGCAAGCCTATACTGGTGGTCTAACACATACAGAGCACACTTCATCTACAGTCGCAAATGCGAGTGAATGGGCGGTCAATATGAGACACCCTGCTTCTGAGCACCCGTTTGAACAGGAGCCGCGAACTATTTCCCTGACTTTCTTATGCCGTCTATAATTACACAATAGGCAACACTGGGGTGTCATATAGTTCAACATTATTTCAAGTCGCTCTGGATTTAGAAACACGTTTAAGATGTTTCACTAAGTCGAAAGATTGGACGAATTTTAGATGGGAGATTTGTTAGATTGTGATATTTGTATTCATTGGTGTTTCCTCGATATTTGCGAAACCAATAATTCATTTTTATCGATTGATAGGGTTTCCTAACATGTCCGCAACACCTATACCATTTGGTTACAAGGAATGTTCCGAAATCAGCCAATTGGATCATTCGAGCGGTCCATATCTTATCAGCCTAAACAATAAAGCGATAACAGTCTACTGTGACTTTGACACTCCGGGCGGTAATTGGCTGGTATGTACCTGTGGAATACACGCTGTTTATACAATGTGCATTGACTTTTTATTACTCTCGGAAGCGCACTAATTAATTTGAGCTTCGTTATTTTGCTTCAAATCTATAAGCAGTTAATTAATTAATTAACCATTTTACGCCTAGCGTTGCGAAAACGCGGCGCTATGGTTTTGAAGCTGTAGAAAAGTTTTATGCTGAAAAGTAGCCATAACAACAGTTTTACTTGCTTATTTAACCCCCTTTTTATTTATTTTGACATCCTTTTATATTCTTTGTTGGCAGTGATGGGCAACTAGTTAACTAATTAGTTACTAACTAAAAGTTTAACTAGTTTAATTAAATATAAATAGTTTAGTCGAAATGCTAGTTTAACTGAAAAATTTTAGTTAATAGCTAAATAGTTTAACTAGAAGTTTTTAGTTGGTGTCCCGAATTCGCAATGACAGTCCCTTTTCAATCTATCCTTTTCTGGGTCATTTTTTCCAAACAAACTTGACAAACTTGTGTTCCTGCAGTCTTAAATATTAAATAGACAATAAGTAATGATTTCAATGGTTCATTGACTGATATGTTCATGTTGCGAGCATCGTCTATAGTTTCATGAACACATACCTGATACCTAGGAAATAGTTGTAAAATTAGTTGCAAAAAGTTTAACTATATTCTTTAGTTTAGTTAACTTTTTTAGAAAGCTAGTTTCTGACTAAAAGTTTAACTACTTATTTCTAGTTTAAATTTATTATAGTTTAAATAATGATTTTTAGTTAGTTGCCCATAACTGTTTGTTAGCAATACATGTCAAACGTTAGTGATTTTGAACGATATTTGGGTAGCCTATATAACTTTAAATGCCTACAAGTTATTCAGGTAGGCTTGATGGATTATATTAGAATCCTGGCTTATAATCCATCAAGCCTCGCTATAACTGTCTTGTTACTCAGCTACTGCTACTTGCTAGTATTGACGTATAGTTATGGTACTGGACAACTTCTATAGCGCCTTAGCATGGCGAAGGCCAAAGTCAAAGGCGCTATAAGCGTATGTAGTATCGCAACACTGACCCTGCCTAGAGCTAATTCTAATAACTCTGAAACGCTGATCCTACGCAATATGCTTATACTTTTGCTTGAAGGACTCTGTAGACATATTGTTAGGCAGTGACGACTCCAGGATTTGGCAAGTGGGGGACCGTTGGGGCGGCAACTTCAAAGCATGGGGCCAACCATTTGTTGATAGGTATGTAGTAGTAAGTATAGCCTGTATAGGGTTCCAACAGGGTGGGCCACTGGGGGCCCAGACATTCATTAGGGCAGCGGTTCCCAAACTATGGTCCGCGGACCGAAGGGGGTCCGCGGAGAATATGGCGGGGCCCGCGAGAGCCTCCCAAAATATTTAGTAGCACTTCATCGTTTTAGCATTAACAGTCTGTGTTCTCAAATTCTGTGTGCCGGTAGAGCCACCAATAACAATAATAATTAATATAAATCATAAGATATAATATACTAAAGCCACATAATAATATCTAGGTATAGACCTACAGTAACACCGCCAGCCGGAGTATGACATTAGCGGGGAAAGGGGGAAAACCAAGCAGGCCTCGCGAGAGCGTACCAGAGGGCCCAGCGGATGACCTCAGTTTATTTAATTGAAAGTCCTTATTAAGAACGCTATTTATAACAGAATTTGTTTCATTAAAGAAATATTTCGCTCCGTGCTTGAGCTTAGTCAGTTACCAGCCGCCTAGCCCTCGAGAAATAAAGAAGAAATTAGAGGCGTGCCAGTACTTTCTTTTCGTATAATTCTGACACACAAATGTCCCTGGCCGCCACCAGACCACCTAGTGGCAAGAGCTGCATCTATCAATCATAAGCAAAGACCGCCAGACCTCAGCAACAATCAGAAATAATAGTCAAGAACACATGCATAACTATTTAGAGTTATAGAGTTTAGGCAATTGAGAAAATTTTAAAAAATAGTAAAGAACACGTCAAAAACACATAAAATCCTCGTAAGATGTTAGTCTCTTAGCCATATTAAATATAAGCTTAAGTTTAAAAAATGAAAACGAAGTATAGAGTAGATCGAGACTTTTCGTTGAAATTGAGTTGCGTGCATGCGTGCTTGCTTGTCAAAATACAATCAAGAATTGACAGTTTGTGCAAAAAAGCAAGCACATCCACCTCATTAATAGTAATTATATATAAGACAAGTTTGCGAAGCAGCTGATTCTGGAAAAATAAACGTGTTCAGTCTATCTGCAATGTAACAACGTTTATTCAGTGTGTGTTTAATTGTAGGCCTGTAATAATGATTGTATTAATAATAATAAAACAGGTAATACAGTTCAAATATTTAGGAAGCATCTTCACAAGCGATGGAAGAAGTGAAAAGGACATTGAAACCAGAATAGGTATGGCGAAGTCAGCCTTCATACAACTCAAAAAGATTCTCACAAATAAACATATTTCAACAACAACACGGCTCAGAATTCTTCACAGCTACGTTTGGGCGGTTCTGATGTACGGCTCGGAAACATGGACGTTGACAAAAACATCAGAAAGGAAACTGGAAGCTGCAGAGATGTGGTTTCTCAGACGTATGCAAAAAATTTCATGGACAGAAAGAATAACCAATGAGGAAGTACTAAAAACTTTTGGTACAAAAAGAAAATTGCTAAAAACCATAAGAAAGCAGCAGCTTGAATTCTTTGGACATCTGATAAGAAAAGACGGATTGGAAAATCTAGCCATAACAGGAAAAATAGAGGGGAAAAGAGCAAGAGGAAGACAAAGAATAAAGTTTACGGACAGCCTAAGAGAAGCGACAAGAACTACAGACAACATCGAGCTGATAAGGAAAGCCAGAAACAGAGAAGAGTGGAAATCCATGGTCGCCGACGTAGCAATACATGGCACACGAAGAAGAAGAAGAATAATGATTGTCCGCATCTTTGCATGTCGTCTTACGGAAAGCGCCGCTAGCCAACTGGTGCTGTGGGAATAGTCTGACCGTTATTTTAATTAAATATTAACTGTAACTTTTACTTGTAAAATAATGTGGTCCGCGTGCTAAGCTGGGGACAAAGTAGTGGTCCGCAATTCAAAAAGTTTGGGAACCTCTGCAATAGGGGGCATGTGAAACCGCCACTGTTAGGTATCGAGCCGATATAGATTAAGGCAAACGCGGAGAACGGTTAGTTGCGAAATAGTCAGCGCTATGTCAATTTCTAAGGCAGCTGGCTAACTCTATAATCTTTTAACATTTTCGTCCAATAAATAATTTAAAATCAACGACGAAATTATCAAGTAGACGTCGCAACTCACCAATACCATCTTCAACAATCCTCTCGACAGACCAGACCAGCCCCTCAACACATGCACCAAATCTTAAGATTTGAATCTAATATTGCCCCCAAACTGTTTTCATACTTCAAGCCCGTTTTGGGCGCTATCCACGCTCCCGCACGACCCATATTCGGGCAGAGACTGAAATTGTGGGTGAGTAGAAGCCCTGGGGCTCGGCGTAGGCACATTCCGGAACTATGGCAAAGCCAATGCGTGGCAGTGCATACGGTGGTTAATTAAGAATCTGTTTATTACTCGTTTTCAATGTTTCAGGTATTTCAACGTCGCAGAGACGGATTAGTTACTTTTCGCCAAAACTGGACCGCGTACGCCAACGGCTTTGGAAATGTTGCCGGGGACTTTTGGCTTGGCAAGTGTTATACAGTACATCTAGAACGTCAATTAATTATTTAAGAGTTTCCGCACCTAGCAAGAAAAACAGAAATACAAAAGACATTCTTCATCACAGAATACAAAAACTTTGCAGAAAAGCAAAGGCAGACTTTTGCAGAGAAAGGTGTCAAGATTCGAAGGACTTCCACTGAAGACACAATCCATTGTTCTATGAGAAGGTAAAAGATATGACACAATTCAGCAACAAGATTTCAACAGGACTGAAAGACAAAAATGGTAATCTCTCGACAAATGAAAAGGAAAAATACTAAACAGATGGGAAGAACACGTGGAAAAATTTGTACACAGACAACAGAGGAGAAGAGACTTGGAATCCAACAAATGCTCAAAATCTGATAACAACCGAAGAAGTGGAATTAATAAGAAAACTGCAAAAAAGGAAATGCCCAGAACCAGATGAGATACCGGTAAAGTTTCTGCAGGACTGGAACAAAGAGGAATAGAGATAATGACAACCAACGCTAATAAACATAATATAGCCTTCAGTACAGGAGAAATACCAGACGAATTTCTAAAACGCATATTTATTCACATCCTTAAAACTAACAAGGCAAAAGAGTGCAACGACTTTAGGACAATAAGTCTGATCTCACACTCTTAAAAATTCTGCTGCACTTAGACCTAATAAAAGACAGGAATCAATCCAATATTATTATAAAAAGTTAAAAACCTCATTCCTGAAAATTAAACAGGATTTATAAAAGGCAAAGGCACAAGAGAGACTATCTTACAGCTGCAAACTATATGCGAAAGAAAACTATATAGGAAAAAGATACCTACATATGCTTCGTAGACTTTCAAAAAGCTTTTGATAAAGTGAAACATAGCAAATTAAGGAAAGGCATGAAACATGCAGGGATACCAGACTTGGAAAGAAAGCTGATAGAACATCTGTACTGGAACGAATAAGTTTGTATCAGGACTAAATCAGGAGAAACCAAATAAAGAGGAGTAAGACAGGGATGCATATTTTGACCCATATTGTTTAATCTGTATAATGAATACCTACCTTCAGAAACCCTGAATGGATTGTGCTGTTCTGTTCTTTAGCCATCATCCTTTATACGAGGTTGGGCTACACTATGTATCACACCTCTCCATATCTCTCATTTTTCTGTTTTCTGAATCATGTTTTGAAAAAGAGTCCAGTCCATGTTGTTATGTTGTCTGGCCAAATTGTTCTTGGTCTTTCGCGTGATCGTCCGCCGGATAATGTTCCTTGAATAAGTTCTTTTTCTAGACAAAAGCCTTTTTTCTCATGAAGATGTGTCCGAAATAACATACATTGCCTTTTTAGTTGTTGTTTAGCAGACTTTTTGTCGTGCCTGCCTGTTCTAGCACCCATTCATTTGTTCTTTTTGCTGTCCATTAAAACTCAGAATTTATCGTAATCTTTTCATTTCAAAGGCTTCAATTCTTCGCTAGTCTTCTTTATTCAGTGTCCAGCTTTCTGAGCAGTATGTAGCAACTGGCCAAACCAAAGCTTTCCACAATCTGATCTTTGTATTGTTTTGCAGATTATGACTCTTTCTTCCACAGTTTCAGTAGCGCTGCGTTGACTCTTTTTCCTTTATTCAGTCTTTCTCGAATTTCCATTGAGCAGCTGGCATTTGCATGGATTAGTGAGCCTAGGTATTGGAATGAGTTAAAATAAGAGGATACGATATAAACAATATAAGATATGTAGATGACAGCACCTTATTCCATTTTGTGGATTAAATAGATTCGTTTAAAATCTCTTTAAAAACTGCTGTAGAGAAATGTTTTAATAAGTCACTTAAAATTTATATATTTGCTTCCACGTCTCCCTTTATCAATTTGATTATATTGGCAAGAAACTGTCAAGTTGAAATGGATCAGCTTGACTGTTGTGATATTCCTGAACAGTATAGCAAAATGCTTGATATCGCCACAGACGTTGCAATCTACTTTGGTAAGGACAAATAATTCCTTGTCAAAGTAATTAATTTAACACTATTCTTTAATGCTATTCTTCTACTTGAATACTGTATATGTTATATGTTTATGAAGAAGTATTGACCCAATTTTCATTTGCTTATTATTATTATTATTATTATTATTATTATTTGATAGGAAACGAAAACCTCTACCAATTGACTTCCAATCGTAAATACAAATTGCGAATTGATCTGGAAGATTTTGACAATCAGAAACGCTTTGCCGAATATTCGTCCTTTTCAGTTGGTCCATCATCAGACTATTACCGGCTGCACGTTGGAAGCTATTATGGCAATGCAGGTAAGCATCTGAACTTCTGAAGCCGAAATTCTGATTAGCCAGTTTGAATCGGTCCAGATTGGTCCATAGAGGCTACAACCGTTTGTTACGCTTTTTATTTAGCCTCGAACAAACGAGTTTATTTTTAGGTGTTTTTTAATATTTGTAACTTGTTACTTCCATTTTGGTGAAATTACCGCAGTTACAAGATCCCATCTGTGGTCAAATAGTGCACTGATTTCAGTTCCACTGAACTGCTTAGCTCAGCGTAAGTAATGTGCGATTATATATTGAAAGATAGAACACGTTGAGAACGTTATGTTAACGCCTCTTTATATTAAGCTAGGACATCGAACTTTTCCCGTTCAGCCATCGTAGTTCACCGCGGATAGTTGGGTTCTCGTTAGATAGTTGATAGTTATTAATATTATTCAGCCATTGTCTGATCAAACCGAAAGATTGTCTTAGGCCAAACTTTATCGATAAAGTCAATCATGTCCAGGCACGCCCGAAGTGGGGGTGCAGAGGGTGCAGCTGCACCCCCTGGAAAAATGTAGGGGGTGCAGTGCACCCCCTGGAAAGAGGATGGTCTGCACCCCTCTGCACTCCCGGCACCTTAAAAAGTGTGCAGATTTGCTAAAATTGGCTCAAAAATTGCCAAGATTTGCTAAAATTGGCCCAAAATTACCAAAATATGCAAAAAAATTGCAAAAAATCGCCCAGAATTTGCTAAAATTGGCCAAAAATTGGCAAAATTTGCAAAAATTGGCCCAAAAATTGCCAAAAATTTGCAAAGATGTGCCAAAATTTGCAAAAATTGGCCCAAAAATGCAAATAATTATCTCGCCCCAAGAAAAGTGTGAAATGACGTTACTGCTTTTACCTGGAGAAAATCTGCACCCCCTGCTGAAAATTCGTTCCGGCGGGCCTGATCGTGTCAAGATTCAAGAATCCTATACCACTATTCCACCGCATCCCCTAACGGCCCTTCTAGTTTCCTTCGTATTGACAATAACTTTGGTGTTAACAGGAGATTCGCTGACAATCCATAATAATTTGCAGTTCAGCACCTTCGATGAAGATCATGACACATTAAAGAGAGGGAGTTGTGCCCGCGTGTTTCGAGGAGCCTGGTGGTATGGGGAGTGTCATTCTTCTAATCTGAATGGCATTTTCTATCCTGGCTTACACGAA
Source organism: Metaphire vulgaris (assembly GCA_018105865.1). Lineage (NCBI taxonomy): Eukaryota > Metazoa > Annelida > Clitellata > Crassiclitellata > Megascolecidae > Metaphire > Metaphire vulgaris. Next base: position 2,266,644 of record CM030857.1, read on the forward strand.
TCATACGCCGATGGAGTCGAGTGGAGCACTTGGCATGGCCTAAATTATTCACTGAAATCGGAAATGAAAATCGCTCCTTTGAATTAGAGCATCTCTGCTGATAGCAATTATCTAATTTCAATTCTTAAATGTTTTATCTTTTAAAAAACTATTCCGAGACTCTATACGCCGGATGTGCACAATGCCTCGAATTACTCTAGATTATTCATTTGGTGAAATCGATGATAATAATTAAATGCTATAATAATACTAATTGGGTTTTTAATGATAGATCTCATGATCTATGTTTAAAAAATGTCCCTCAGGCGCCATCTATTCCACCTTACAGTAAATCCAATGTTTATTCTAGCCACCTTGACATTGGGGGATTTTGAAATGTTTAGGGGGGACAAGGTTTGACGTCTCAAAAGTCTTGACTAGCAAAAAACGTCATCTCCCTATAAAAATGTGGTGACGAGCAAAAAACGTCATCTGTCCGTTTTCTCTTCTTAAACGCTCTGTGACAATCTTCCTTATTTTTCCCTCTCCAAAATTTTTTTTAAAAACCCGTCGCCACACTTTTTTTGAGGGGGAAGTTTCCACCTCCCCATGCAACATATACATTTTGGGGAATTTTTTCATTTGGGGAGAATCCCCCCAAAAAGTGCCTAGAATAAACACTGCAGTAAGTCTGTCGAGTCTGCTACATCTATTGCCTTTAAGTTTTCAAATATAATAATTATAAATAAAAACTAAATGTACATATTTCACTATTTTCTCTTTATAATGAAACGTGTTCCTAATTGGATCTTTGTAAAGCTACTTAACATGGTCTGGGGTGGAGCCCCTTCCGGCCAAATAGTTAGGATGATATTAAATTTAAATTTAAATCGTGCATATTTTCAGACTGTTTGAAAGCATATCGGCGATCACCCTAACTTCCACTAGTGATGCACTTTTGTCATCGTTCCTGCACGAATCATGCGACCAATTTAGGCCGGACAAACTTTCCTGGCCACTGTGCCCCTCCTGGCGGGCTACGCCAATAGTCATCACATACCCTAGCGGGATATGCGGTTGAGTCCCAATCCACCCCAGACGAACATTCGAATGTTCTTATCAGTCGTTTCCTTCGATAGGACTATTCTATTTAAGCATGAATTATTATTATTATTATTGTTGTTGTTGTTGTTGTTAGTGAACCTCTATGGCGTCATTTTGGTAATGCAGTTGGCATCAGTCGATGGTCGATCTAACGTAGAATGCACACTGCTTCTTCAGCGTTGCTTGATTTACAGATTGCGTTATCTCGCCTCATGTTGCATCCCCTTCCTTTTATATCCTGATTTTAAGATACTGCATCAGGTTGACTGTAATGTAATAAGTACTTCTTTAGCTCTTTTTCTGAATGCGCACTCACTGCCAAGACCACTGCGATAGGTTTGAAATGGAAGGGGTAAATTCTTAGGCGGCCCATAAAAAGAGGAAAGCGAGTTATAAATACCTTATCTGAAGAATCAACTGTCTGCCACTGACAGACTGAACCATACATCATATACAGAGTTCCAGCAGTGGTCTTATAAATCATCTGAAATTGAGACATGATGATGAAGTAGCGATAATCGACAATATACATGTTCAGCTAATGCTCATAAATATTGTCGGACATTTTGGATTGATTGGCATCACTCTATGACAATATTTAGATCTATTATTGGTTGGGCTAAAGAGTCTATCTCGAGAAATACTTATCTCGATTTAATTAATTCATTAAGATCAAACGAGCTGAGCGAACCGCACAAGTCATCTAACAAGGCAGAGTATCTACATGTAGTTGATTTATGACACCATACGCGCACAGGAGGACCTCGTAAATAATTAACTGAAAAATTATTTTGACTGACTGTATAGGCTTTGAAATAGCGTACTGTGTAATTCTACATTATATCCAAAAAATCGCCATCGCCGCTTTACTGATGATACCATAAATCTAATACTGAATAAAGAACCAATATATGTCCTCTTGTGAGACGAAAATAAGATGAATTGATAATTATATAAAGCTCAACTTAGAGAGCGATAACTGATATACGATGGCATATGCCGCTCATAAGCGACGTTGCAGTTGTCTATACTTGTCCATAACTGAAGAATTTATAAATATCATTTGAAGCACAATCTAGAACTGTCTTTGATATGAAGATAGTAAGAAAGGAAGAGTATCTAGTGAACGAAAAGTTATTGCAAGTGCTAGTTTAATGTGTGGACAGTAGGGTCTATCATTATATGGCAATTTAGTTGAACCTGGAGACTGCAAATATATCCATTGTAGCAACGCTACGCCGTTAGTAAATTTCAAACGTCAATAAAACTATAATCAATGCACAGTGTTTGCATTCTCCTAAAGCAGCGGTGGCCAACCTTTTCCTGCAAGCGGGTCATCATAAATTTTGACTAGTGTGCGGAGAACTGCATTTTAGTGCCTTTTGCGCACCATTATTCTCAACAATAGTAGGCCTACAGTCATCCGAAAGGAAATTTTTTAGAAGGAAAGACATAGGATACATACAGTAGATAGGATGACCTTTTTTGCTTGTCAAGATTTTTCGAAAGTTGGCCACTGTCAAAAGACAAAACCAAACCCCCTTCCGGAAATCCTGGCTACGCCACTGGACATTTGACTCACGTACCAGTAGTAACTGGCAACAGTTACAATTAAACAGCAGTTTAAAGCAAACTGATATTTTACTAAATTAAGCACATGAAATAAAAGTCTTACTCATGACTCAATATTGCATGCACAAATAGAACACAAAATTTATTTGGAAGATGTCACGAGGACCGCCAATCAGCAGTCAATCGCATACGGCCCGCGGGGCGCCGGTTGGCCACTTCGGTCCTTAAAGACAGGTTTACAGCTCCACTTAAAGAACTCGACTAATCACTAGTAATCAGAATGCTATAAAAGTCGAATCAACTGCTGGAGTGACATCGGGCTACTCATGATAACTGCCTGAGTGTCTTTGCTGAACTGCGGTCTCTAGTTCACATCATGTTGTCCTTCTTGTTCGTGACTGTCCTTAGTTGTCTTGCCTTTCGGACAGAGGCTCTGGAAAATGAAGATTTTGCGTCCTTTATTCACCAGAGTCAGCGCCGAGCGGAGTTCAGCAAATCGGCTATTATTCCTCTGTTGAATAAACTGATCGGCGACATAGAAGACATGAAGGGCCAAATTCTTCACGAGGTGCCAGAGCAATTTGCAAAGCAGTCGGAAGACATAAAGAAGGTGAGACTTGATATAGAGATGGTCAAAGAAACCGGTGTCAAACAGGCGGACGAATTAGAGAATGTTAAAAAATTGATAATCGTAGATGCAAACAAGACGGCAATGACATATGACTGCTGTGCCCAACAAGGGGAAGCTATAAAGACTACTCAAGAATATCTGAGAAACATGGAGGCGTCTTCGTTGAATCGTTCCAGGCAGATTTCGGAAAATCTTGACCTTCACTACCAGCGACTTCAGGAATTGTCAGACAAAGGTAAATCGTCACAGCAAATGGAAAGCTGATACTATTTTACATGTGCAATCAATGCATGAATAATTGTACTATGGTTTCCTACTAATCTGTAGGTTCAGATATAGCAGTCTATCTGGGTACATGCAGCGCGTTCAAGAATATTGCAGGCCGAACGCTGGAGTGTAGACCTACCAGGATTATTATTTGTTATATACATGTATATATATATAATTATATATATAAGCCTTTCTCTCTGTTTAAATATACTCCATATACATGGAATCAGTTTCACATGATCAAATACTTTGCGAAGATAATTATTGTCTGTGAAGGGTATCGTTTAACTTAAATACGAGAAAGAGGTGTTAACTGATGCTAACATAGGCGTAAACTTATATTAGACCTCAAAGTTCGAGGGCCCCCAATTTTTGAGATGTTATCATAGGAGGGGAAGGCACATGGGCTGGTTGGGACCCACTTTTTCATACAGGTTTACGTCTGTGTTTGCTAGCATATCGTAGACTTTTTAAAACTGGCCAACATACTCAAAGCCATATTTCCTCCCAGAGAGTAAAAGCGAATATGTTATATAGAACCGCATGTATTTCTGAGTTACGTTTGCTAAAATTTAAGAGCTAGGCCTATATGGCTTCAATTATAGCCAACATCAGAGTAGTAGGCCTATGTCATTTGATGGCTCTGAGAGATCCAATACAGTATAACACACCAAACTATAGTAATAGTAAAACCGGTGCAAGTTAGCCTAAGCCTGAAGCTAAGTAAGTAAGTAAGTAAGTAAAATCTCGTAGATTTCTATAGCGCCTTGGAAAGCAGTACAACAGTAGCTATAACTGTATTCTTAGGCGCTAACATAGGCGTAAACTTATATTAGCCTTCAAAGTTTCAGCCCCCCCCCCATTTTTGATAGCCTACCATATAAGGGGAAGGCACATGGGCTGGTTGGGCCCCACTTTTCCATGCAAGTTTACGTCAATGGTTGCTTACTTGTGGTAGACTTTTTAAAACTGGTCAACAGACTCAAAGCCATATCCCTTGCAAAGAGTAAAAGCGAACATGTTACATTGAACCGCATGTATTTATGAGATAGTTTGCTAAAGTTTAAGAGCTAGGGCTTCAATCATAGCCAACATCCGAGTAGAGTGTCATTTGATGATTCTGAAGGATCCAATACAGTATTAAATATCAAACTATAGTAATAGTAAAACTGGTACAAGTTAGCCTAAGCCTGGAGCCACCTAATTGCTTAACAAGAAAAGTGACTTTTCTTAAAACGATTTAATTACAAAATTATGCAAATCAAATACCATATAGGCCTAACCATACTACTTTGAGTTTTTACTTTCATTCCTCCGCTCTGGAGATGGACGCCCACAGAATTTTTCAGAGGGCAAAACACAATGTTCACAGTTAATATTTCAGCGAGGTTTTCAAATGCAATATTGTACAATTTAGAAGATAGCCAGAATGCCGGATAAAATCCGGACAAGACCAGGTACTGTTATATCTTAATTAAATAGCTTTTTAATGTGAAACTATTGGTTAAAGACCAAAATGTAGCTAGTTACAAAAATAGATTTGCATTTCCATGGGGTAAGTGCCCCTTTCTCCAATATATGGGCGCCCATGGTTCTGGATAAAGTATTTTATCAACATTTTTGATGACGCTCAACAAGGCTAGATGTCAACTATTCAGCCTTGCCAAGATTTATTTTGTTTAGAAAAGACTTTCACCCTTGCTGTAGAACGATGATTTAATTAATTAGCTTCAAATTTACGATTCATCTCATTTATGAATTTTTAAAGGCATTTGCACATCGTCCACGAATCATCCAAGAGACTGTTCCGATATCAAGACGTTGAAATACAAGTCGAGTGGCGTCTATCGTGTCTGCATAAATAACATAGCGCGAGATGTCTACTGCGATTTCGATACACCAGGCGGCGATTGGCTGGTCTGTGTCTTCAGCGATTTCTGTCAATATCATTTCTAAAGATAATTAGCTCAACTTGTCAGTGATGTTAACAAGGACCGACCCCCCAAGGACGAGGATAAGGACAAGGACCGAACCCCCAAGGACGAGGATAAGGACGAGGACCGACCCTCCAAGGACGAGGACAAGGACGAGGACTTGCCCCGCAAGCACAAGGACCACAAGGACTGACCCCCAAGGACAAGGATCAAGGACAAGGACCAACCTCTGTCAGACAAAAAAGTCAGAAAGGAAAAACCAAACACAATTTCATTTCGAATCACAAAATTAGAAAAGCAAAAAAAATTTAAGCATAATGTAGTCAACAGCAATGCTGCATTTCAAATGCGCCTTTGACTTTAGCCACCTATAGCTATGTTACTGCGCTTAAGAAATTGTCAAGTTTAATAATAATAATAATAATAATAATAATAATAATAATAATAATAATAATAATAATAATAATAATAATAATAATAATAATAATAATAATAATAAATGAAAAAGTGTTTCCAACAGCTGATCAGTCATGCACACGCGGTGAGGTCTAATTATGAGACCACTTTGCGAAAACACTCGTTCAACTGGAGCCGACGTCGCAGGGAAACAAAGAATTCTGCTAAAGAATCAACTGGTATTATAAAGGAAACAATGACTAAACATTTAGAGTAACTCAACGCAAGTAAAGTAAAGTAAAGTAAAGTCCTTCCCGAGCACTTAAGGCTAACCTCAAGGCTCATAGGGCGGCGCTGATCTCCGTTACCAAGGCCCTCAGCCAGGCGACTGGTGCAAGGTTACATGATACGGGGCCAGTGTTCTCATGCAACGCGCCTGTTTACTTCGCGGATTAATCCGCTACTCATTTGCTATCGCCAGATGGCGAAAGAAGGCTGAGTCGACCTTAGGGCTCCCGCGGGAGTTGAACCCGCGACCTTCTGCTCCATTGTCCAACGCTGTTACCACTCTACTAACTTCCCGCCCCAACGCAAGTATGTAGCCAAAATATAAATCCACATACTACTCTTACCTTGGAACATAATTATCAGTACAATTGAAAATGGTATACAAGTAATTTGGTCCTTATAAGGACTTTTCAAGGACTAAGTTACAAGGACCAGGACAAGGACCGATCTGCAAGGACGAGGATAAGGACGAGGACCGAACCCCCCGGATAAGGACGAGGACTTCAAATTGGTCCTTAAGGAGTCCTTAAGGACAAGGACCAGGACAAGGATTAACATCACTGCAACTTGTATAATGAATGAATAGGGGCGACGTTGAGCAATGGTAGGAATAGGATCCTAGCCAAGCAATCTGTAAGTAATCGGTTTGAACATGGTCCTATCCACTGCTTTGCGACCTTGAACATGTTGTTTCCACCATTACAGTAATTATTGATGTTACTACTCTTTACATACTCTATAGCGCCAGTCGATATACTACTCTTGAGGCTATCTCTACTCCTTACATATCCTATAGCAGGACTACTCCTGGAAAACGTGTCTTTTCTGTTACCGGACCCAGACTTTGGAATTCTCTGCCGGTACAGGTCCGCCAAACTGATTGTCTTACTACCTTCAGGTCTAGACTTAAAACACATCTATTCCTGACTGTATATCCGCCTTAACCTGGAATCTGGAAGTACGGACTGATCTTTGGATTACAACCTCGATTCACCACGGACAAGATCACGACTACGATTATTCACTGAAGCGACCATCGACTGGTGCAGATGTACTACTACAATGGCGCTAAAGAAGTCTACTACTACTACTATTGTCTCTTAGGAACGTAACGGGAAACGACCTCTATATTTTTTCACTTTTAGGTGGTGAAGAGGCATTATGACCCGCTTTAGGGCCGATAATTTTCATTACCATATCGATAGGGGGCGCTGTTTCAGTCGATCCTCAACGCCTCAGCCCGGCTGATATTTCGGGTCAGGTGGCATGCCCACGTGACCTCGCTACTTAGGGACAAGCTACCAGTGATGTTAACAAGGACCGACCCCCAAGGACGAGGATAAAGACAAGGACTGACCCCCCAAGGACGAGGATAAGGACAAGGACCGACTCTCCAAGGACGAAGACAAGAACGAGGACTTACCCCTCAAGCACAAGGACCACAAGGACTGACCCCCAAGGACAAGGATCAAGGACAAGGACAAGGACCAACTTCTGTCAGACAAAAAAGTCAGAAAGGAAAAAAACAAACACAATTTCAATTCGAATCACAAAATTAGAAACGGAAAAAAAGAATGTTGTAAAACTTTCAAATGCGCCTTTGACTTTAGCCACCTAGCTATGTTACTGCGCTTAAGAAATTGTCAAGTTTAATAATAATAGTAGTAGTAGTAGTAGTAATAATAATAATAATAATAATAATAATAATAATAATAATAATAATAATAATAATAATAATAATAATAAATAAACAAGTGTTTCTAGCAGCTGATCAGTCATGCACACACGGTGAGGTCTAATTATGAGACCACTTTGCGAAAACACTCATTCAACTTGAGCCGACGTCGCTGGGCAACAAAGAATTCTGCTAAAGAATCAACTCTTCAACTGGTATTTTAAAGGAAACAATGACTAAACATTTTAGTTAGATCAACTCAAAGCAAGTATGTAGCCTAAATATAAATCTACATACTACTCTTACCTTAGAACATAATTATCAGTACAATTGAAAATGGTATACAAGTAATTTGGTCCTTATAAGGACTTTTCAAGGACTAAGTTACAAGGACCAGGACAAGGACCGATCTGCAAGGACGAGGATAAGGACGAGGACCGAACCCCAAGGACGAGGATAAGGACGAGGACTGACTCCCCAAGGACGAGGACAAGGACAAGGACTTCAAATTGGTCCTTAAGGAGTCCTTAAGGACAAGGACCAGGACAAGGATTAACATCACTACGCTGGTTACGGATCCCGGAGCGCGTTGCATTCAAGCGCTGCTGGCTGACGTTCCGGGCACTAAACGATCCCTCTTGTCCAGAATACTTAGCGACCTTGATTCGGAGGACGACTACGAATGACCGACGGCTCCATCTGCGCTCCAGCAGCCGGATTCACCTGTACGTCCCACCTCCGTCGAAGACACTCAAATTCGGCGCACGTTCTTTTTCTCGAGGAAACCCTCTCCTCTGGAATTCGCTACAGGCTACAGTATCGGCGTCCACTTCATTAGAGGACTTTGCGATCAAATTAAAGACTCACCTATTTAACACCTCGTTCCCATGTTTCTTGTAAAGCGCCTTTGACTTTGGTCCTTGCTATGCTATAGGCCTATAAATTGTCATGAAAAATAACAGTAGCAATAACCATCGTTAGTGAATGCGTCGGATTTAATGAAATAATGCTACGGAGCAGCTACGTGAAGATTAAAGTAATATTACTGAGCCTAAAATTACAAATGTCAACATGATAAAAATGTTTCGCAGCCAGCTTAATTAATTTAAAAGAAAGTAAAAACATTTCTATGATGTAGGTCTAAGCTACACGTACGGCAATGCTTCGTTTTTATAATTCTGTATTTTGCCTTTGGTAGGCCTAGTAGCTGCTGACGCTTTTCTTTTTCTGATAGAGAGTTCCTCCAATTTCTCGTGTCTATGTTGATTCTGATTATATCCAATGCTTGTCGATCTCAGTTAGGTCTAATTTAGTCTTTTCCATGCATTGTTTGCACAATTCTTTTCGCTGCGCTTGTCTTGTTTTATATGGAAGATTATCATTGACTTTCTTCTGCTTACTTTTGGTCATTTTGTGATGTTGGACTTACACTTGATAAACATGCTCCAGTTTTCCTCTACGACCACAGCATAGTGTTTAATTATTGTGTATTATGTCCAATGCTTTATCCAGACTCCAGGCCTTCGGGGTTGGAATTGACTTAGCTGGAGGTGAAGAGACACAGTTCAATGCAAAAATTGTTATTGCTGGGATTGGGAGGATTTTAAGGTTTTGGGGGAAATCTTCCCTAACAGGCCTGGATAAAGCACTCAATATGCCTTCCATCAGGGACGTAGCGACGGGGGTATATCGACATATATATATAACCCACCAAAATCAGGCTACCTTAACATTTTTAATGTATTTTTAAAATGTTCAAAGTTTTCACAGATTTCTACCCCCAAATCACATTATATACCTCCAAATCAAATTCATGGCTACGCCCCTGTCTTCCATGCGGTTGACCAAATTTTTTTCTCACTATGTCAAAGTACTTTCTTTGACATTTAACGATGAACCAAAATGCAAAGCGCTTTACTGTTATGCAATAGGCTACTTTCTCCCGATCATTCATTCATTCATTTGTTCACATGGACGACAGAGGTCCGTTGTGCCAATCTCGTGTTGCGCGAGTTGTGACCGCGACCGATGGCTGAGTGCCATTCATTAAGAATTGTGGAAGGAAGACCATCGCCGATCTGCTGGGGCCATGTACGGCGTGGTCTGCCTGGAGGTCTTCTCCAGCTCGGAGGAGGACGCGTCTCGGTGCGTCGAGCAATGGCGCAGGCAAGAGCGCGATGGGCCGGAATGTTCTTGTCCTGGCGAGCCACGTGACCGAAGAGCGACAGACGGCGTCGCGTGATAATTTCTGTCACTGGCAGGAGGGCAGTCTGTTTGGAGACTGCTTCGTTGGTCACGAAGTCGAACCAGCGAATGCAGAGAATCTGTCTCTGGCAGCGCATGGAATGCCTGTAGTCTTTCAGAGTCTCGTGTAAAAAGAGTCCAAGTCTCAGAACCATGTAGGAGAATTGGCAGGACAAACGGATAAATACGGATCTTAGTACCGAGCTGTATCTGTCTTTGGCGCCAAAATTTTGAAGAGATCTCATGGCAGATGCAGCTATGCCGATTCTGCGATTAATGTCCCGCTGACACCTTCCATCAGAACTCTGGACACTAACCCAGGTAAGTGAATTCTGACACATTTTCCACCTGGTGTCCATTAACGTGATATGTTGTCCTGCGTCTCCTCCAGAACCTAGATTCTGCAGCTTGGTTTTTGTCCAGGACACATGTAGCACTAGTTTGGAGGCTGTCGACTCAATCTGATTGAGTGATGTTTCTAGGTTCTTAACGGACGTTTCCAGAAGAGCAACGTCGTCAGCGTAGTCTAGGTCGGAGAAGCTATGTTCTGGTAGGGTGATCCCGGTCTGGTCAATAGCATGCTCCAGGATCCAGTCCATAGCCCTGCAAAAGAGTGCTGGAGCCAGGACACAGCCCTGACGGACTCCTGAGGCAGTGAAGAATGTCTCAGATAGCATGCCATTGATGCGCACTCTTGCAGTCGTGCCCTCGTGTGGGTCTCTTTAATTAAGCTCAATAAGAACGTCGGAACACCAATACCTCTGAGTGCCATCCAAAATGCCTGACGGTCTACAGAGTCGAAGGCTGATTTCAGATCGACGTAAGCCACCTGCAACGGTCTGTTAAATTCCCGATGGATTTCGGACAGGAGTCTGAGTGCGAGAATCGCGTCCGTCGTGGATCGGCCCGCCGTGAATCCGGACTGCTGTGGGCGACGTTTCGCTGTCAGAAGTGGATTGAGTCTCGCAAGAAGCACGTGGGCAAACACCTTCCCAGGAACGGACAGGAGGGTGATTGGCCTGTGACTCGAACATTCGGTCTTCGCACTTTTAAAAGATATATTCGCACTGTACAAAGGCTGAGGACCAAAGACCGAATGTTTCTCCCGATCGTTGCTTTTAAACCTTCAGATCTTTTGTATAATATTTAGGGTGACTCAAATATAAGTGCAATGTCGATTTGATAGTCTGAAGAATTAAATGATGCATTTTCCAACTGTTGTAGGTATTTCAACGCAGAAGAGACGGATCGGTCGATTTCTACCGGAACTGGGCTGCATATACTAATGGTTTTGGACATGTCAACGGAGATTTTTGGCTTGGTAAGTAGGCTTACGAAAAGTACGATTATGTTCCACGGCGTGAACTCGTGTGAACAACATTGCTAGATGCGCTCTAACATAAGTCATATGTCAGGAACAGCACTTTTCTAAAGTGTTAAGTAGATTGAGAGACACTACTTTGATTTGAATTAATAAACTGTTATTCCGAGTAAGTTTAAGCATGTATATTTGGTAAGCAGACCAGAAGTAGAGGATAGCTACTGAAGTTCCAAAAATATAAAGATTATACAAATGAAATTCATCAACCTGGCCTCATTTGTTCAGATGCCGGTGTTGGAAAATAAATCCTCCCCCAAACAGAGTCTGCGCCCGGCGGACTCATTTTAAAATAAAATCGCGATTTTATTTTAAATCAGATATTTTTATTTTAAAATGAATCCACCGGGCGGAGACTTTTAAAATAAAACCTCCGGGGAGACTTCATTTTGGGGGAGACTTTATTTGGTGACACCGAAATCGATTCCATGAAGAATTAACTAAATTTATATTTTCTTTTAAGCATTAATATTATGCCTATCTGATAGGAAACGACATTCTTTATCAAATTACGTCCAATCGAAGATACAAATTGCGAATTGACCTAGAGGATTTTGACAATCAGAAACGCTTCGCCGAATATTCGTCCTTTTCAGTCGGTCCATCATCTGACTATTACCGGCTGAAAATTGGAAGCTATTCCGGCAATGCAGGTAAGCGTCTGATACTTTACCATTACGGTCTAATACGAATATATATATATATATCTATAATATTAAAATCCTTATCTGTATGTCTCTCTGTCTGTTACCTTCAAGCGTTCTGATTGGTTGACCATTGGTAGACGGTTTAGTCCTTACGTCGCGATGCGTTGGTGGGCGAGCGTTGACCATTGGTAGACGGTTTAGTCCTTACGTCGCGATGCGTTGGTGGACGATGTTCGAAGACGACGTTGCTATTGGTAACAATTGTTCGTACAATCGTAGTTTAACACGGTTTAGTCGAGTCATTGCAGCGTCAGAGGGCTGGGCGTGCGACGACGTTGCTATTGGTAACAATTGTTCGCAGCCTGAGGTAGTTGAGCCATTTTAACGTACACTTTAGCGTACACAAAAAATACGTGTACAGCGTCACAAATGGCCACAGTTGCGTGATTTTAACGTACATATGCCTAATTATTACGTGGCGCAGAGCTTGGCTAGGTGGCGATCATTGTAATGTTGTTCAGCATGAATTCAATGATTGGGTATTAGGTATAGGTATTGGATTAGTATTATCCTGCACTGCGAGCGAAGCGAGCGCGAGCGAAGCGAGCATCTTTCTAGTATATATATATATATATATATATATATATATAGTAGCGAAAATACAAATAGGCTAATGAATAATAATATTTACATAAGCTAAATCTGAGGTCCAATAATTATCTAATATAATAATTCTCTTGGTAAGTTTGTATGGTAGGTCTATGTCAGTCACGATACACGGCAAATGTTGGAGGACGTTGTTGCCAATGACAACCAAATTGTTTAATTAATCGACTGAGCGTTTGACGAAGCGTCTTCAATGCGGCTTCACGAATCGTCCTGATCGAATGCACGTTGTACGGCACCACTGGCGGCTCAGTACCCCGTGTGGGGCCGTAGGCCCTACTAGGGACGCAGTCCCCCGTGTTGGGCCGTAGCCTGTAGACCCTACTGGAAGGAGGCGCAGCCTCCCGTCGTAAACCAAGCACCAACCGACATGGGGGCCGTAGGTAGGGACGTCATTTGGGGGGGCAGGAGGGGCATTTGCCCCCCTGATTTTAAGGGGAAATTTTTTCCGCCAATGTTTGTGTTATTTAGTTTTTACATGCCAATTGGCTGGCTAAATAGGTAACTAATCGTTATAAAAAATTAAAAAATGACTGACAAGCAAAAAAAGGTCGTCAACTTTTTCGCAAACTTGTCAGGTTGAAAGAGTCTTGCCCCCCTGAAAAACAGTGAAATGACGTCTCTGGCCGTAGGCCCTACTGGAGCGCAGCCTCCCGTCGGAGACCAAGCCCAAGCCCCCGAGGGAGGCCGTAGGCCCCACTGGGGCGCAGGTCCTACTGGGGCGCAGCCCCCATGTGAGGCCGTAGGCCTTACTGGAGGTACAGCCTCACGTAGGGCGCAGCCTCACATGTGAAGCCGCAGGTCCTACTGGGGCGCAGCCCACATGTGAGGCCGTAGGCCTTACTGGGGGCGCAGTCTCCCGTGGTAGACCTAGCCCCATCCCTCGTGGAGGCTTTATCCTACACTGGGGGCACAGACCCTCGGGAAGAAAAAATCCCAGCCGTCCTGTGAGACAAAGCTTTTTTGGGTCCGAAAGCCCAAAGGAGCCGTATGCCCAAAAGGGGCCGTAGGTAACACTGAAGGGCGCATCTCCCATGGGACACCAAATCCAAATGGAATCGTAGGGCGTTATGGTGTGCAGTCCCCGCGTTGGATAGGGGACAAGAACACCTAGTGAGCACACGGAAAAATTTTTAATGTTAATCTACGCATTCATATTACATTTTCAGATTAAAAAAATTGTTATATGGAATAATACGAACTTTTGCAAAAAATCGGGGAAGGAGATAGCCATAATCCCCCGTCATTTTTGACGGGTTAACAGCTAGTAATAATAATAACTAATAGATAAGAAATAGCTAAACAGTATAGACTATAGAGAGTAAGTGATAAAGATATTCAGTAGATAACGCTGATACTTAAAGAGATAGGAGCTTGCAGATCGATGAGAATATGCACACCTCCTTTTAGGTAGTGAGTGAAGCCTATAAATAAGGGGTCCTGACAGTGGCGGATCTAAGGGGGGCGGAAAGGGCGGTCCGCCCCGGGCAGCACTTTTTCGGGGGCGGCATTTTTTGGTAGTCAAACAATTTTTTAAAGATTGCTTATATTGTCTGCCACAAAAAACGGCCGCAGTCTAAAGGCTAAGTTAAAAACCAGCGTTGCAATGAGAACTTTTTAGTGAAAATCTATATATAAATGATATAGATATATAAATGATATCGATGAAGAATAACTATCCAAAATTTCAAAGTTTGCCGATGATACAAAGATATGTAGAAATATAGACTCGGAGGATGATGCTAAAATTTTACAGGAGGATCTAAGGAAATTGTTTCAGTGGTCTGTGGACTGGCAGATGCTTTTCAATATTGATAAATGTTCTTTAATGCATGTTGGGAGATTTAATAATGGTAATGAATATTCTTTAGTGGGGAAGGTTCTAACCACAACATAAAAAGAAAGAGACTTGGGGTAATCATCCATAGAAGAATGAATCCATCTCACCAATGCATGGATGCAGCAAAAAGGGTAACCAAATGTTGGGAATGATGAAAAGGACAATAGTGAGTCGAGGCAAAGATATACTCATAAAAATTTATAAGTCATTAGTGAGGCCTCATCTAGAATACTGTGTTCAGGCATGGAATCCATTCTTGTAAAAAGATATAGAGCTTTTAGAAAAAGTGCAAAGACGAGCAACGAAGATGGTCAATGGGTGCCATAATTTAAGTTATGTAAAAAGACTTCAATATTGTGGACTGACAACATTAGAAAGGAGAATATAGAGGGGATTTGATAGAAACATACAAAATAATGACTGGTAAAGTAGATACCATACGATCGATTCTTTACATTGGCAGTGGCGGCTCCAGGATTTGGCAAGTGGGGGAGGGTTGGGGTGGCAACCTCTAATCATGGGGGCAAACATTTGTTGTTAGGTATGTAGTATTAAGTATAGGGTCCCAACAGGGGGGACACTGGGGGGCAGACACTCGATTAGAGGGGCACGGGGCCTCCTGACCCCCCTGTGGAGCCGCCACTGTACATTGGCACACTATAGCAGCACAAGAGGCCACACATGCAAATTGTTTAAGCAAAGGGTTGGTCCAAGAAAGAAAAAATGTTTAGTGCAAGGGTTGTGGACAAATGGAACAGTTTGGACGAGGTGGGAGTGACAGTTGAAACAGTAAACGGATTCAAAGGCTATCTTGATAAACTAGGTCAGTGGTTCTCAACCCGTGGTCCGCGGACCAAACGTGGTCCGCGAGAGGGGGTCTAGTGTCCGCGGCAATTTCCAAAAAACGTTAATAAAAATTAGACATAGGCCTATATATTTTATTTTCTATAGAGCAAGCAGCACAATTTAGTAAGGTGACGACCATTTTTGCTTGTAGAGGCACTGGCGATGGACGAAGATCACACGCGATTGCCTTTTTTTTTATCTTCTCATGAATTTTTTTCAATTTCAGGTGGTCCGCAAGAAATTTTTGATCTTCAAAAGTGGTCTACGAGGCAAAGGGGTCTGAGAACCACTGAACTAGGTTATTGAATGCAGATGGTTACATCAGTGGTTTTCACACAGGCTTACTTAGCCTCCTAAACCATTTAAAAACATATTATTATTATTATTATTATTATTATTATTATTATTATTATTATTATTATTATTATTATTATTATTATTATTAAAAAGATGCTAAGCTTTACGCATAGAGCCATAGACTTGAATTAAAATATCAGAAGACAGAGTCTATGCCTCTCTGAGTCATGGTGCTACTGCAACTACTAGTTACTAAGTAGGCCTATGTTATTACGACTACTATATTATGATTATATGTTATGATAGTTATATCATTCAAGTTTTTTGCATTAAAAATTTGTCAATCTTCTTGACAACATTTGTAAAAAAAATACATGCGGCCCTTCAAACAATTTTAATTTCCATGCGGCCCTCTGCACTAGGCCTAAAAGGGTTGCCCATCCCTGGGTTAGAAAATAAGTCATGGTTTAAGACATTGCAATGTATGGCGTTGGGCTGGATCGAAATGAATCAAGTAACCCGATTGCCGGCGTGGGTTGGGTTTTAGGCTTGATAGGTTGGGTTCTAAACAATAGACCCATAGACATCTCTGTAGAGATGTGCGGGTACAGCAAAATGTCTACCCTACCCGTACCCGTGAAAAAACTTTTTTACCCTACCCTACCCGTACCCACTAGCGCTATACCCTACCCGACCCGTACCCGTAAGCTGTGTACCCTACCGTACCCGTACCCGACATTGGTTGGAATTTGGAGTTGGACCCGTACCCGCGGATGCGTGTACGGGTACAAGCCTACAAGGACCTGTACACGGACCCGTGTACCCGTATCCGTTCCTAGAGACTATAGAGAGGAAACAATGAAATAGTAATAGTAAAAATAAATTCTAGTACTTAGGAATCAGGATAATCCACTTGGCAAATAGTAGGCCCGGGTTCTGAAGTCTGGAGTCTGGACTACTGGTTGGTAACATTGTGTAATACAACTAGTCAGCTAGCCTAAGCCTACATAAATGTCGGACATGGATTAGAACTTCTAGAAGACTCGATGGGCTTGTTTAAAATATTTAGTAGATATAATTTATCTATGAGTATGCGCATTAGAGCTCAAGTCAAACAACAAAACTTTACCAGAAGAACTTTCTCGGTCGAGGAGTTCTTGGAGGAGTCAGAGGACGCCATTATAAAATTATTACTGATGATGTAAGATGACGTCATCTGTATTTCCTTTATGTTTTCAGTAAGTAAAATGCATGCTTTCTGACAAACTGAACGCGATATACAAGTTATACTAATACACTTCACTCAATATAATTTTTCGAGTAAAAACGGATATACTCGTACCCGTAGCCGCTATACCCGTACCCGTAGCGCTATACCCGTACCCGACCCGTACCCGAAAAATGTGTACCCTACCGTACCCGCGGGTACGGGTACGGGTACGGGTAGGGTATACCCGAGGGTACGGGTATACCCGCACATCCCTACATCTCTGTCGAGGACACGACACAAATTGTTTAAGAAATGATTTGGGAGCTAAATTCAGCAGTTCCTTACTGCAAATGTAGTAGATACATGGAATGAACTAGATGATAAGCTTGGTCTTTGGCACATTTGCATTTTGCCACATGTCCATGCATATTTTTATTACTACTTTTCTGTCGTTTGAATTGAGAACCATTGTCTGTTCATAGGAGATTCGCTTACAGGCCACGGCAATCACCAGTTCAGCACATTTGATGTCAATCGTGACACAGAAACAGTATATAACTGTGCTGTAACGTATCGCGGTGCCTGGTGGTATACTGGCTGTCATTATTCTAATTTGAACGGCAAGTTTCTTCGGGGAAATCATTCATCCTACGCCGATGGAATCAACTGGGTCACTTGGCGTGGCTACCACTATTCACTGAAATCGGAAATGAAAATCGCTCTCTTGAATTAGAGCGCACTTCTTGACATTCAAGAATTCATTTTAAATAAGTGTCAATCGATTTGAACCAATGAACGAATCTGAAGCATAATTCAGGAGACATTCAGACAATTAAGTTATCAATACACATTAATTGCTGTTGTATATTAGTTAAGCATAATTACACCAGGTATAGGGGCCTAATTAAAGCAATTTAAATCTAATTACAACAGAGACTTGACTTCTTAATTCGACATCAGTGACGATTTCCAATATTTATGGTCTACAGATGTTCGATTGTAATTATAATTGCTGCTTCTTTCCAGAATGAGGTTCATAAGAAGAAGCTGCTCATGCAATTCTAATTTAGATAATGCTAATAACCACGCCATCCTTCCTTTTTCTGAAATCATTCCCTCCATATCTGTAACAACCTAGCCTCACTGCCCTTTGGACGTTGACTATTGCCTGGCTGATCATTCACCTTTCCCATAGCGATCTTAAGATAGGCTAAGCGCCTAAGAATAAGCAGCACTGTTCCGTCCCATCCCATGGGACTCATGGGACAGAGCTACTCTTAATTTTGTTACCTTTGTTAAGCTTTTTACCTTTCTTTTTCTTCATATATTCATAATAATTATTTGCATCTATATTTTGTGGCGGGACATAAAAGTTAACAGCGTTAATAAATTCTGTCATTTAACACACGTCTTTGTACATGTAGTCCTATTTAGTAGACATTAAAACTTAACTTTCATAAATTTCATAATTCATAATTTCATTTGAACTGCATTACACATGATTAATATTTCATAATAGTAATATTATTATGGGAATTCCATGGGACGATGGGATGGGATTGTGGGACAGGCATAAATTGCCATGGGATGGGAATGGGACAGAAAAATCTGTCCCACGGACAAGCCTGGTAATTTGTATACTTTTCCTTTGGGCTCGTCCACAAATGACGTAACGCGCCGGGTGTCCGGACATTTGTTACAAAGTGTGACGAGGGGAGGGGTTCCGTGCATGTGACGTAACGCAACACAACATTTTTAAGTGACGACCTTTTTCTGTTTTTTGCTTGTCAGGGCATTTGGAGAGGGGAAATACAAGGATGACCTTTTTTGCTTGTCATTATGTTCGGAGAGGGAAAAATAGAAGGATGAATGACCTTTTTTGCTTGCCAAGACTTTTCGGAAGACGAAAAGAGAGGGGTCGGTCCGTTGTTACGTCATACTTTAAGGGTTCTGACTTTTTGTTACGTCGCGTTACGTAGGGGGCAGGGGTAAAAAAGTGCCAGAATCGCGTTATGTCATTTATAGACGATCCCTTTCGTGATCCAGTAGCATTTCTACCCAGGGCCTACGTCCCGAAAGTCTGAAGTCTGACGAGCAAAGAAGGTCGTCACTGATTTTTGACGCCTAATTATGTGTAAATTTCAGTTTTAAGAAGAGAAAAAGGTCGTCGCCACTTTTTTACAACTACAATTTACAAAATTTGTAAATTGATTACTATGAAAATTAATTATTTTTATTACAAGATTTTTGCAACCCGGCATTTTTCTATCCGTGGCCCGGTACCGGGTTGCGACCAACCGGTTGGGAAACCCTGTTCTACAGCGCTCGAAATGGGGCATTTCTCAGCCATTTCATAGGACACTATAGGCCTACATTCTTCCAAAAATCTACTATCCAACAAGGGGCGTAGCGATGGGGGTATATCGGTGTATAATGTATATACTCCCCCAAACCAGTCTACTTTAAAGTTTTTTGTGATTTATATGTGGTTATACGTGGTTTATAGTTGACTTATCCCCCACCAAAAAATTATACTCTCAATCAAATTTCTGGCTACACGTCAAAATTTAAAGTGATGACGAAGTTTTCGCACAAAGCATCAATTGGTGTTATAGAAGTTCATAATAAAAATAATAGCGACAATCGTTTTACCCTACCCTAATTGATAAAACTTTGTCATCGGGTTTGCACATATCTCACGAACCAGTCAAGCCCCGGCTAGGGTCTGGTCTCTGGGCCCCCTCGTGGCTGTGCTATTGGCCGGTAGATCCAGATTCTATGCTTGAACTTGGGAGCAAATTTGCAGACTATTTGAGTTATTCAACAACCACCCTACTCCAGCGTTGCATAAACTCCCCTTTGCCATGGGGGGGGGGGATTATGGAAGTTCGGGGAGTGTGGTTTCGGGGATCTGGTGTAAATTTACATTGTTACACACTGAGATAAATTTTTGTGGGATATCTAGGAATTTGGGAGGGATAATTCCCCCATCCGACCTGCATGCAACACTGCCTTAGGGGCTGCCCATTAATTATGTCAACAATTTTTGCGCAATTTTGACCCCCTCTGCCTTTGTCAACAACTGTCAACTTTCAGTTACCCCCTATAATTACGTCAAAAACTGACCCCCTCAAGGTCAATGACAGGTCCCAATAACAAGGTTATTATTTTTTGCGGTGATGGCCATTTTCCCCTGTTTTGTTCATCGAGTGTCAAAATGTGGTGGTGATGACCTTTTTTGCCATGCTTTTTCCATTGTAATAAGTAGTATTCCATGAAATTTACTATTTTTTGATTATTTGTCAAAAGTGAAATTGTTGACGTCAACTTCTCTTAACCCCCTCCCCCCGTCAACAACTGTCAAACTTTTTCAAATCCCTCCCCCATAAATTGTTGACGTAATTAATGGACAGCCCCTTACCTGCCTCCCATCAGATAAAATTTTATTATTGTTTCTGCAAGCATCTCCCAAATACTGGTCTTCATCAAATCGGAAGAGGAACCAACGTTACCAACCCGCTGTTCTCTCTTATGGCTGCGCTAATGTACATCAAGACAAGACACGCCAGGTATTTCAGCTTTTGATCACTCAATAATAATTTCATAATTAAAGTCTTTCAGACTAAATGGGATACGCAAGTTAGTCATGATGGTGCACCTATTCTAGAACCGTGATGACACAAATTATTAGCATTAGCCTAGTTTCAGTTACCAGGGGCAGAAGATGCCTGGGCTTCCTATTCGGGCCCAAACTAATTGCGAAAATTGAGCAAAAACTATGAGAAAACTTCATCAAAGAGATAGAAGTATTGCTTTAACGGTTTTATGTGGTCTGCATAATTGTGCAAAAGATCGCTATTTATGATTATAATTACCAATTTTAGCGGCTACAAAACCCACTGGAAAAGCTCACGACGCTCCCCAGAACTCCTCGGTGGATCGGATCAAGTTCCGCTTAATGGTAGCCCACCCCCTATTCTGGAATCCCAGAAGCCAGTCTGGTCAGATTGACCACATGATGAACGTTAACACAATGAAACATTACTACTGTATTAGAATCCACGTTCATTACTATTTCAAAATAAATAATGGTAATGCGGTACACAAATTTCAAAGAGAAAAATTCAACGGCGTAACTACATAGCACATAAGTTAAATATTTGGATCAAAATTATATCAATAATCACATTCCCTTCATCAAAATCTAACTCACTAAAGAAAACCCAGAGTTCAATAAAAGGAGAAACAGCTGCAATGAGAATAATAAGAGTAATAAATTATAACTACAAATTCCTATCTTAAAACTATTCTTATGTTACTTAACCAGATGAAACAGCAAAATTATACTTTTGTTATTGAAATGCATGACAAACTAGCAATATTGACATTGGCAGGAAAACTATATACTGAAGAAGGGTAACAGTATAGCATAATAAATACAATATTATTACAATAGATGCCAAAAATTAACATTAATTTCCAGTAAATATCTCAACATAATCTCATCTAATTGAACTTCATCTTTAATGATTAGTTTTAGAATGGAAATGTATCTCAGTAAAGTCAATCTATATTGTTGAGCATATGATAACGGATCAATATATCTTTACCTGATCTTTACTTTACATATCTTACTTAACTTTGCTGATAAAGTTGATTCCCATGACAACAGATGAGAATATAGCAGAATCTTGGCTAAAGTGAACAAGATTTTCTTAAGTGACAGTTATGGTTATAAAACGCTTATGGTTGTAGTGAACTATGGACACGTCAACAGACAATAATCATGAAGGTCTGAACCCTGAGGTCTGTTACAATCGGAATCCACTTTATAGAGTTAACAGACTTCACACTTCTCTATAAAAGCAGCACTAACCATTTGAAATGTTACTCTTAAACATTTAGACAGCACAAGATTCAAGAATTATTCGATAGGCAGGTATATTAAAACATAAAACAAGAAAGCCTCTGAAAGCAAACCTAATTAAGTGCATAACCATGCATGATGGCACAAATCCAAATTGGTCAGGTCCTGTGCATTTACAAATTCACTTATTTAATTAATTCACTTAATTAGTACACTTATCCACTTACACTTATCGATTATGAACCTGAGCATGCTCAAAAGTAAAGCAAAATGTCAGTTCATCTGCTATGTAAAGACAAATAACTTTTATTCCCAATTCACAGATGCACAAAAAACTAAGGAAACCATGCATTTGAAAGTCACGCCAATTTAACAATTCAATCATTACACTTGCGGTGATGAAATTAAATTCAGATTAAAAATGTGAACCAGACAATGGCACATATTTCATGTAAGATCAGGGCTGTGAAGTCAGAATCAGAATAGTCAGAACTAGAAGTCAGAACTACTGGAGTCAGAAGCAACAACAGAAGAGCAGTAAAAAATCTATGAACTGACTCCATAGCTCTGTATAGGAACACAGCATATACTGTAGTTTCATGCATATATATATCCAGAACATATCACAAGGCAGGAATATTTTGTGAGCTAAAGAAGAGTCGCTTTGTCTATACAGTATATTTGGGGCTGTGTATCATAATCAGTCACAAGTGTGTAAACCACTTACATGCTAACTGTAAGCATAAAGATGCAGCAATATGCATTCTAAAAGGGGAAATTTCTAAGGTTTTTATCCTTTTGAAATACTGTAATTAAGAATTAACTGATCAAGACTTAATGAGCAATAAATCAATGTTAAATTTTTTAGTAATGGATTTTTCAAAAACCAGAAAAGACAATTAAAACATTCTGAAACTAAGAATAAATTACTAAAGGAAGTGAGTGTGTTGTAATTTCAGATATGAACAGATGCATTTGTAGACATTTTGGCACACAACAGTTGTAAGACTTCTAAGTACTAAATGCAACAATAAGCCCTCTACACAAAACTGAGAGATGTACCAGATGTTAGTGTCAACCGATATCTGTCAAGTTCATTAAATTGACAACCGTCAATCCAAACAGAAAATCTAAATGGTCAAAACAAGTAGCACATCAAGATGACAGAATTTGCACTCCAAATTGGATTAAATTTGATAAATTTTTATATAACTTTGCAATATATTAAAAGATGAAGGTCATCGTACGCCGTCTCAAATCCTGATCAGTAGGATTAGCGTCAATGCCTAATATTTTCAATGAAATTTTGCTGTTTATGATTTAATGAATATAGAATATCTTATTTGTTTTTTTTCATGTTCGTGTTCATTTTGTGTTTTGTGTTCGAGATTGAAAATAAAAATAAACTGTTTCTGTTTAATTGTGTCAATGTATGGCTATATGTCTACAGTACTTTAGATATAACATCTCATTTTATTTCCCCATAAATCAAATCAAGTATGTATCCGGTACATCTCAGAATAAAACACAATATTTTAGAACAATCTGTTCTGACCAAATCCATGAAACACATTTACAATAATTAATTGGTCAAACATCACAAAAGCAGACAAAAAAACATTTACTTCAACTCATATCCCCCGTTCTCACACATAATCTAAAAACGTCCAAAGAGCCATAGAAAAGAAGCACTTAATGCATCTCAATCTCGTAAACAGACTCACTATAAAGGAAACCATAGATGTACTTGATGAAGAAATGCTAACAAAGAATACAAGATGTAAGCGTAACGTAACGAAAATAAACCATAACATCTCAATGCTAATTACAATATAATAAATTATTGCATAATATGTAACACAGTAAAACATGACTACGAACGACGTATTTCTAGAACGATGCTAATCTCATCGGGCTGTGCTTGCAGTCAATGGTTTTCCACAAAATGTACAATATTTAGCACACAACAAAATGCCACAAAAACAAACACAAACATGAAACTGATAAGCAACTGCTACACACACACACACACACACACATACAATAATTACAAACACATAAAATAACAGAAATTAATTCTTGAACACCTCTGACGCTAGAAAGTGACACACGAGCCACATATCTGATGGGCAGTCGACTTAAAAATCTCAAAAAAACAGAAATCAGCAACATTTGCCAATGGTGAAGTTTTGGACATCTACCTCCCGCAAAACAAAAAATTGGGGTCACAATGGAAATTCTCAAATGGGGAATTTCTACAACAATAAAGGGATCTGCTCACTAACATTTGATATCTATCACAACATCAAAATAACATCATCATTCTGTGAAAATATCTTAGAAGCTGTTGATCAACATAAGATCTTAGAACCTTTAAAAGATAATATAAAAGATCTTAACTTAACTCAAAACTTTCATTACTTATTTAATATCCAAGCAAATATTCCAATAGAAATCTCAGCCACAAATTAATCATTACATTTGCAGTGATGAAGTTACAGCAGAATAATTTCACATTAAAGATGTGAACCAAACAATGGCACATATTTCATGTAAGATCTTGGCTGTGAAATCAGAATCAGAATAGTCAGAACTAGAAATCAGAATTACTGGAACCAGAAGTCACAAAAATAGAGGACTGAAAAGTTTTTGGACCAACTCATTAACTCTGCATAGCACAGAGCAGTAACATGAATACATATACACAATTACACATGTATGCTGTATTTTCAGAAAAAACTTGGAAAGTACCGGTAATTAATTACCAACATCAGTTTTGCCAGTTACATTTCTACCCAGTGCAGATTACCAGTACCGGTACTATTTTTCTTAAAAGAAATACCAAAACAGGCACAGTGATACTACTCCTTCACAGTTCACTGGTTTCCATATTGCCAACCTTTTGTGCATAAAATATTCAATACAACAAACAATAGTAAGTGGTAGGTTCAAGACATAACATAAAGACCAATCAAAGTCTCTACATGACTTCATCACTACACTAGTCAACTACTACTACTACTACTACTACTACTACTACTACTACTACTACTACTACTACTACTACTACTACTACTACTACTATACTACTACAAAAGTCTGACTAGTAAACAACTGCCACGATTTAAATCTCATGATGATATTCTGAGACTTTCTTCCTATCAGCGTCAAGAATTCAAAAATAAATAACAAAAATAGCAACAAACAGATTCGGGGAAAAATGAGCCAACTGCATAAATAATCTCTGGATTAATTGCTTCAACAAGGACAAAATCATTCCAAACAAATGCTTCTAAATAAACCTGAGTTAATTATAATTAAAATATATAATTTAAAAAAAATCCTTTAAAATCTACATGACAATGTCTGCAAGGAAATCATATAAATTTTAAAAAGATGGCAAGCAAATTGAAATATAATTATCATTTAAAAACTAAATACCTCAAAATAAATTTGATGCCACAGAGAATAAAAAGCTCCAGTCAGATAAATGCTGAATAAAGGTACTTTATTCAAAATGAATTGTCATTTAGCTCATGCTAGAGCCATATTAAATGATAATGTGTCCTGTGTATATTAAAAACTACATTATTTCTTCATAGTCCTAAGAGATGATGATTTTTTTAACTTTAAAATGCCCAGCTAAAAACCTTCTAACCTTACACCAAAAGAATAATATAAACTAAATAAAAGCGGTTTAATAAACAGCAAGACAAAACTTGATAACCTGTTAGCAGCCTAACTTAATTTATTGAGATAGCAAAATGATATAAAAATTTAGGTAACTAATTCATTACAGAAAATAAATACAAATAAAGATATTATTTGAATGAAATCAAATAACTCAAATTCAAGAATTTTTGACAAATATGCAATATTCTAATTACACAATATTTTGACAATAATTTTTTACATCATGCCTACCACATGTTCACAATGAGCTGCCAAAATGTGCACTCGTAACACAATGTGCAAAATTTCAGTAGGTCAGTAGTTAAAATTACAGTATTTTCTTCTTCATTATTCATGGCTGCCAAGAAACAGAGCCTCAATCAAATACATAAAATTTTATAAATATAAATGAAAGAATATAAACAATGGAAAGTTTCAATCTTGAAATGCTAACAACTGGAAAATCATTAGCGAACACAATAAAATAAATGAATTATATGCATATTTTAATAACTGAATAATAGTACGTTAATCATATAAGTGCTTTTTTCTAGAAAAAAAGGTTTGGGGTCTCATTTCACATCTGTTTTGTTGTAAGAAATTAGAAATTATAATAAAATTTGCTCAATGAACACTACAATTTACAGGATATTTACAAAAATAAACATCTTTTACAAGAAAGTGAATGAGATTCAGAGAGTTAATCAATCATTAAACTGCCCAGAGTAAAATTTTTGCACAATACTCATGTTAGGTTATACATCGACTTCCAGTATCTGGCAAAAAAGGTGCGGGAATGGTGTTCCCACTGAAAAAAGCACTTATATCAATTATCTATAAAAGAGTACTCTATACTCTAGTAGTGAGAATCAACTGTCTACAGTAGGCGTGCTTTTCTGCTAAATCTGTCTAATACTTGACTGACACTAGGATACACCATAGCCAGAATTAGGATTTGATTTATTCGATAGATATTTTAATTGTCAATAAAAGCAAAAAATTAATATCAGTCAAAATATTCCAATCCAATTATCAACTTCTATGAAGTCACTTCGTAATGGCAAGGGACTCAACTGATGGCACACCAAATCCACAGATTCAAACCAGACTGACATCCTAAAGCAGTGGCGGCTCCACAGGGGGCCCCAGCCCCCTATTGAGTGCCTGGCCCTCCAGAGGCCCCCCTGTTGGGACCCTATACTTAATACTACATACCTAACAACAAACGGTTGGCCCCCATGATTAGAAGTTGCCACCCCAACGCCCCCCACATGCCAAATCCTGGAGCCGCCACTGTCCTAAAGTGGATAAGCAGCTACCGGTACTGTAAGCCTGCTCTGAGGCTGAAACAGAACAGTAAATTTGCAGTACACACACAGAGATAGCTGCAATGAACTCCAGAGCATTTGGACAGACACCAAGAAGACAAGAATGCCGAGTACTGTTGGGCTTCAAGACAGTGACAGAACTGTTGCTTATAAAGATGTTCGCCTAGCATATTTGCGTTAGAAGGTCGATAGACAGACTGTAATGAAGAGCTGCGCAAACCGAAGTCAAATTTAAAACAGCCTTGATCCACTTTTCTGTGGGAAATTCCTCCAACAGATCAAACGGTGAAAGTAATTCAGTGTCCATTTGGACAACTAACAAAACCAACAGTCAAAACAATAAATACTAATGCATTAGTAACGAGTAAATACGAGGAACACAGAGCTACATACAGAATGTATACAAACAGCTATTTGAAACTAACCAAACTATTCGAAAAATGTACAACAGATGATTTATGTGCCGTATATGCCGAAATACTGCGTCTCTGTATGTATGCACACATGCAAGCAGTGCACAGCTTCAATGTACATGTCAACGGCCAAAAGAAAACGGCAAATTCTTGTCACTGCATCTATTCGTATCCACGAAATAAATAAAAACAAAACATTAAGATAAGATTAGAACTAAACTAATCAGACATTTCCACATGGGCGTCCACAGAAATTTTTCCAGGGGGTGCAAAACAGGGTCATGTGACGAAAGAAACAAAAAGCAATGTACAAGACTGTCAAGATATATTGGACTACCAGTAATTGCATATTATTTAGCACTACAAGAAAGTTTATCAGATTCTTATAAAAATTCATGATTTAACTTAACACTATAGGTTAACTTTAAAAATAATTTTACTATTTTCATAGCATCACAATTCTTCCAGGGGGGCGCAACTACACTCCCTTGCCCACCCCCCTTCGGACGCCCGTACATTCCCATCATAAATTCATTGACATTTTGAGATATATAAAAATTAATAACATAAATCCATCTATTTCTGGTCTTGGTGAGCAAAGTTCAGCTAATAATCATTAATGTAATCACAATGTAACAGAAGAATGAGTCAAATCCACATACACAAAAACATAACAAAATTTACAGAAAATAAATGCACTGTTTAATAAATAATGTAAAGAAACTGCCTTGGCAAGTTATAGAATTTCTCTGTTTGCAACCGAAACATTCTAAGCATTACTCGGTAATTTGGTGCTGGTGTTACGTTTTAGTTAGAGGTTTTCACACAAAGCACAGACCCTCCTGAACCACTTTAAACCTTGTTATATTATATCAAACATGAATCATGCTAACACAAAAATATATCCAAAATGCATATGTCTATTAAAGCATAGCATTAGCGTGAAAACTTCAGCACCAATCAGCTGCCAACAATGATAGCATAAAATATCTCTTGCGTGCAGAACGAAAGAGGACAGAAAGATCAAAGCTCTAATATTTGAGATAATGGAGGGTGCCAATATTGAAGAATGGCGTGGAAGTAGTTTACAGGATCTGAGTCACAGAGCAACGGACAGAAAAGAATGGCAGAAAACTGCGCAGATGGCATTATACACCAACGGGCTATGAGCCCACGGTTAATGATGATGATCTCTGGTATTGCTGACATCCTTTCTGTAATGACTCTGCAATGGACAAACCCCTCACACAACAAGATCATTGCATAAATCACAATTAAGTTCTTGTGTCCAGCAAATTTGTGAAAAGGTAATACCATGTGTGTATACAAAAACCCAGCATATTACAGAACTTACATGCAAAATCAAGCACACTTCTGCAGCTATATAATCTTCACACATATTACACGTTACGTGTGGATGCAAATTGTACGTGGGCAGCTCTAATATGAATGGAGATGTAGTAACTTCCAGTCTGCTGTTAGGAACATCTTATAAAAACACTCCAAAATAGCATTTACAAATTAAGTAATAATCACAAAAACACAGATTCTGAAGTATATAGTATAAGCAGCAACTAAACCGTTACAATTGAAACGGAAACATCGAATCAAACACTGATGTCAAAGTAGTGACCTCAATATTTGAAGTTCAGACGCGAAAAAGTCAAACCAATCTACGAACACGATACAACAACACCTTTGGCTTCAAACATCGTATTAAACACAAACTGTACAAAAATTGTACCCAACAATGTCATCCAATGGAATA
Source organism: Metaphire vulgaris (assembly GCA_018105865.1). Classification (NCBI taxonomy): domain Eukaryota; kingdom Metazoa; phylum Annelida; class Clitellata; order Crassiclitellata; family Megascolecidae; genus Metaphire; species Metaphire vulgaris. The sequence continues at coordinate 2,295,669 of CM030857.1, forward strand.
ACTATGTACATGCAAAGGAGGAAGCGGTAGTGTTCCGACTGCCTTTGTGCTATAATACAACTCCACGGGAAGGAACTCTTCTGCTCGGCTCACTGCTAATTAAAGACGGGCGACTCCGGATCGGAACTCCATGGATCCGTCTGCGGTGCCTGATATCGCATCGACCGCGAGAACGTTCCGGCTTCCATGCCGTACGGCTGCGGCGGCGAGGTCTTCATCGGCGGGACTTCAGAAAGTGACAGACCTCGAGGCATCGACGAAATCCGCAATGACGAGTCTCGGCCCAACGACTTTCCTGAATACAGAGCAGAGACTCCTGTCAAGAACAATATGGGCAATCAGGGGCGGTTCCACGTTAGGGATGACTGGGGATGCATCCACCCACCGGTCCACCAAAAATGCGTCTTCAATGGAAGATGATCATCTAAACGGATTAGCTTTGATGTACCGTACATACTTGCAGACAAGTCGACCTCACAGATAGGCTGACCCTGGATTTTGGTCAAAAATTATGTAATTTGCTATAACCCACGTATAAGTCGACAAGGAAATCCCCCCAAACGTCTCCAGGCTGTTTACAGGTCAAAAGTATTTGCTTTACACAGAGGCCAAGGTCAGCCATGCGGTCAAACAGACAGCCTCTCCCCTCCCCCAACCCCTCGTCTCCAAGCTGTTTACATGTCAGTCAAAGGTCATTGTAATGCATTAGGCAATGTGTTCCTTTACAAAAATTCTTTGGAAAATTACATTGACTCGCAGATAAGTCGACTCGGCATTTTAAAGTGAATTTTAAGGCATAAATTTCTCAACTTATCCGCAAGTATGTACAGTATATCCACAAAGATCTGGACATATCCATAGACAATGCCATCGACAATTCGCTTCCAGAAAAAGAAAACTCGATTTTGCACTATGACTTTGTATAACCAGACTAAAATGACTATTTTACTCTATAAATTCTGAACATTATATTTTATAAATCAAATATTCAGTTTTCTCCTAAACCTTTTACATATAATTCCTTGACAATTGGCGGGATCTTCCTAAAAATGTATTGCATCCCTTCCACCAAGAGTTCTTGGAACCGCCACAGCGAGCAATTGTTCACAGAGTTCAACAAGAGCCATAAGGAAACTTTGGGACAAATGAGTAATTTATGGCAATGCAGTTTCAGTATTTTGTATTCTGTATATAGTGTGCTTGATGACAACAACTAAATCAGGTTAGAGCTAATCCTCAGCATCATTTCAAAACCTTTACTATCGAGCTATTTATTCTATTACAGGGCTACTCAAATTGTTTGCATCATGGCCCAGGAATTTGTACCGAGATATGGTCCTGGAATATATCCCTACCAAAAGGTTCAAGGTTCTTTTTCTTGATGAGCAAAAAAGTCATCGTGTATAACTGTATATCTTCCACGCTAAGAACTTAAAATAAAACGCTACAAAAAAAGAATAATTATTTTTACTGCTTCAACTCTGCAGCCTTAGGTAAAATTAATATTTTTCTTAGCATTTTGCGGCAATAAAAATTATTTCAGTGCAAAGTATGAAATTCGTTAGTAATAATTTGATAAACCTGACACATTTTGGACCTCACCGTGGTCCGTTCAGGAATCCTTCACGGTCAGGACTGCGGATCGCAGTCCACCGTTTGAGTAGCCCTGTTCTATTATTAATAATTACTTGTATTTGATGTAAAGTTCTAATAAAAAATATATCAATCTATTCACAAATACCAGAACATCAGGCCATTATTCATAAACAAGCAACATACAGATGCAAAAACCAAAGAGCACAGATGCAACATTGAAAGATAACTAAATCTGAAAACATAACTGCCTGAGATTTCAGTGAATAGATGCAAAACAAAAACCATACAAAAGTAATAACTATCCAAAGATGCATTTGGTGTATTCAAAAAACAGTCAAATTGCATTCAACATAGATTTGATTCTAACATAGAGACTGGTTTAAAATGTCATGACATGAAGCATAGAGTGACACCATCAAGAGTGATATTCAACAGGATCTGACTGTATCTCCTACATGACAAAACCTATTACAAAGTCATCAGAACTCACATAACACATTCCAAAGGCCAACATCAAAATACAGTGGATCCCACTTAATCGCATACCGCTTAATTGCAAGACCCGCATAATCGCATAACAACATAAAAACCTGAACCAGTGTTGCGTGCGTACAATTAATTATCAGACGTCCCGGCTATTCGCATAGCCCAGTTAATCGCATAAGCAAGGTTTGCACGGCACCTATGCAATTAAGCGGGTTTCACTGTATTAAGACATATAACGGTATCACAATGGCACAATAAAGTCTTTAAAAATCAAGTAAAACTACATAAACTCATATCATTCGTGGATTGGCATGCAAAAAAAACAGACCTGCAAAAGACGACAGACGAAGACTCGCTGGGAGACGTCGATACGGCAAAGTGCAATACTTATCTACGGATTCAAGTCGACATGCACGAGCTAACCTATCCGCTAAGACATGCAAATCTGTACACAACACAAAACAACTGAAACAGAAAAACAACAACAAAATAGGGAGAAAACAAACGTACAATCTCAATAAGGGCCCATCCGTATAGTACGTACGCACGGAAGGGGTTTGGATTTAGCAGATTTTGCATATGCATAGCGTGCAAACGGGGGTTGAAAGTATGCATTTTTTGCGCACGTACTATATGGATGAGCCCTAAAGTGCAACAGTAGAAGCAGAAGGACGGGAGGGAGATACATCATCCTCAAGGTTGCAACATGAACGGCAGGAAATGCTCACATTGCTCCACAACAGAACTAACAAGCATACAAGAACTAATCAAGACGAAGCTTAACCCTTAAACCGCCACATACTTTGGATCCATATGCAGTGGGAACAGAGCATACTCAATTCAGGGTGTCTAAGGGTTAATTATACAACTGAACTGAACAGCCTTGCTGATGTCAACATCTATAGCCCTGCAATGGCATACTGATGATGATGATGATGATGATGATGATGATGATAGGACACTGACAACACTGAAGATGACCTTTTTTTGCTTTTCAGGATTTTTAAAGGAAGATAAAATCTGCACCCATTGCTACAAATTCGTTCCGACTTGCCAGTCTGCGATGCGTGATAATGAAGCAACAGGGAAAAATGACACCAATGGCAGGTCACGGGAGAAAAATCAGTCTAAACTATTTTACCATCAGAGTGACCAGAACAGAAAACACTAAAAGAAACCATATACGAAGGCGAAGACAAAACACGCAAGAACTAATACAGCATGCATTGGAACACAAATACTACGAGCAGGAATAAACCAGATCAGTAAAGTGCAAAAAACGTCATTCTACGCCAATTCTTCACAAAAGAAACATAATTATGTATTTCTTCCTAAAGCTTCTGTATATAAATATGGAATGTGTCACCTATCAAATTTAATGCATGTGTATGAGAAAACCAAGTTGAACTTGGTTTTCCCATACACATGCATTAAATTTGATAGATTTATCAAATTTAAATTATCAAATTTAATGCATGTGTATGGGAAAACCAAGTTCAACTTGGTTTTCCCATAAACATGCATTAAATTTGATAGGTGACACGTTTTCACAATCAATCACTTATCCCTATATTGCACCATGTTGCCTGGTTAACCCTATATTCACTATGTTGCCTGTAGTTAACATTGTACAAAATAGGGTTAACAGATTTTCATCTTATAAATCCTAAATTGCAGACAGTCTGCCAAAGTGGACTATCCACATTGACGTTGCCACAGGAGGGGGGGCACGGGTGCCCATGCTGTTCGGACTGGGACCGTTCATGGGACTTGTGCAAAACCAGTGAGCAGCTTGAGGGGGGTGGATAGGTAGTATCTGAATGAATGAAAAAGTACAAAGAGCTGGAGATTGACACAACTACCTTTTGACTTTGACGGTTTTTCATCAGAACACCTGAAAATGTTGATGTGTCCCCTTATTTCTAAATCCTGGCTAAGCCACTGACCATCCATTCCAAAGGAACCACTTACAATCCTGCTCAAGTGTCCTACACTTTAGTTTAATTAATAAGCTTATGATACTAATGAAATTGTCAAGTTAATAATAATGATAAAAATGAAAATACATTTTAAAAAGTCAAAATAATAATATAAGTGAAATTATCTAATAAAACTATGGCAAATAACCCTTAGTACAAGCACACAGGTCCTCAGCATAGACCTATTTGCAAGATATTAAGAAAAAAGAAAAATTACATTCAAAAATATGCAATTAAGTCATGCACAAGAAAAGAAGGCACGACATCATGATACATGTCATCCATATTCATTTACTAAAGCAATTCTGTTATATTGTTTTACTGCCATGTGTGTGTGCATGCGCACACATTTTGTGTGTGTAGGGATCAAAATAAATTCGTATTATGATGCAATTTACATAAACTGCACAAAACTGTACATAACAATGTCATGTACTTGTACGATATGCCACCCTAATCAGTTCATGATTACTACTACTACTACTACTACTACTACTACTACTACTACTACTACTACTACTACTACTACTGCTACTACTACTTACTACTATTATTATTATTAAACGGAATAACTTTGCACATGCAATGGAGAAGGAAAGACCACAGGCAGTGTCCAGACTGTTATTGTCCTATACAACTCTGCGAAAGGACTCAACTCGGCTTGCAACCACCAATTTCAACTTCATTATTTTCAAATTCTCTGAAGTAAAGTAGATTTGCTGCCTATAGCATAGTGATGCCTACCGATGCCAGTGCCAGAATAAGCGAGTCCTGGCTCATTGGAGGAGCCCGGCTCCCTCGTCTGACTCGAACTCCACGTGCCGTAGGTAGGGTGCGGCTCAATGTCTGCGTCCGCATCGCTCTCCGAAGCATCTGGCCTGGAACCCTGAATCAAGACAAAATCACAACAAGTGCAAAGAAACCAAGTGACACCAAATGACACCGGCGACACCAAATGACACCGAGCGACACCAAATGACGCCGAGCGACACCAAATGCAGTGACATCTCTGTCCAATGATAAACCAAAAATAATAAAACAATGGCAATTAATAAATGATAATGAAAATAAACTACATTAATTAATAATGAGTAATAAGCAAAAGCAATAACTAATAAATAACAGAAAGGTAATTAATATCACACAATAAATGAAGATATAATCAACAATGGCAATAAATAAAATATAATAAACAATAATTAGCAATAAATAATAAACAAAGCTAATTAATAATAAATAAACAAATAGGATATAACCAACAATGATAATAAAAAATAATAAATAAAGGTAATTAATAAAAATAATAAGCAATAATGATAAAACAAACAATGGTAGTTAATAATAAATGATGATCATGATTAATAATAAATAATAAATGATGATCAATAATAAATAATGAAAATGGTAATTAATGGGTAACACATAAACAGTACCGTGATTAAAGCACTTCTAAACAACTAAACCGAAGTCTCATAAAGCAAGAAAACTAACGGAGCGATCGACTTTCGATGCTCGAAGCTGCTCGGCCGACGCACTGGAAAATTTCTGGACGACATTCTCTTCGTCGTCCGTTTTCTCGTCCGACGACTCCGTCTGCTCTTTCTTCTGACTCAACTCCTGCTGGTGTTGCATCGCCATGTGAGCCAACTGGTTCATGTTCACATAACCAGCAACCGGGAACGCTGAGAGCAAACAACAAATAATATCACAAACAGCAACCAACTTGAAGAATCCTACAACTTAAACTGCATCGATACCCAGTGGCGTAGCCAGGATTTCCGGAAGGGGGGCCATGGTTTCGATCTTGAACAAACTTTGCAAAATTTTTCTTATTTTTTCATTTTTAGGAGCTGACAAGCAAAAAAAGGTCATCACCTACGTATTCTTTCTAGTTTTTTTCTATTTTCTATAGCACTTAGAAAGTTTTTCGATCGGCAACCAGCCAAAGGGGGTTTTAACCCCCAAACTCGCATCTAAAAATGATAAATGCATGGAAAAGTATGTAAAATTTTTTTCCATCGGCAGCCAATGGGGTTTTAACCCCAAACCCCCCCATGGCTACGCCACTGTCAATACCAAACATCAACATATTAAATAACAAAGACAGCCCGAACAAACATTTTCTTCTGGCTTTGATTTGCAATGTAGTCTGTCTGTTGATAACCAAATATTGGAAAAGACTACACAAAGGAAATAGTAAACAAAATGCAAACTTAGACAAGAGATACTCTGATAATTCATTTTTAACCAGCTAATGATAATTGATAAGGATTGGATACAAAGAACATATAACAAATGAAAAGAAGTTAGAGAGAGAGAGAGAGAGAGAGAGAGAGAGAGAGAGAGAGAGAGAGAGAGAGAGAGAGAGAGAGAGAGAGAGAGAGAGAGAGAGAACACTGCAACCGAGCATCATGGAAGTCATCAGAAAGAGAAGAATGAAATGGACTGAACACATACTCAGAATGGAAGAAATAAGAAACCCAAAATGAATTTTCAACTACAAAAGCCAGAGGGAATAAGATCTAAAGGAAGACCGAAAAGACGATGGGTGGACGGATTGGAAGAGGATCTGCACATGGCAGGACTGAATCTCAATGGAAAAACTGACGGAAGACACCGAATGACTTTGGAAAAAATAGCAAAGGACAGAGAACTTTGGAGAGATGTCACGGAGAAGTCGATAGCTGGACACAGCTGGAGGACGAAGACCTGACTGATAATTGATAGTAAGAAAGCAAGCAACGTATCAGGGTTTCTATCAGCACATCTATTTTGTGCTAGATGATGTTCAAATTAGTCCAAATGGACATAAAGTGTTAAAGTAATAAGGTGTCAGAAAAAATGCAAAATTCAAGAAACGTTAAGTAATTAAGACAAAAAAGACAATGAATAGATATGTAACGTAATGTGGAACTTGTATAGCGCCTATATATATATTTTATATATGACAAGCAATAACACAAGAATCCTGAGGCACTTTCAAAATGTCGCAAATCGTCGCTGACCCGAAGTAACTTTCTCGCCTGGCTGCTGTCCGGTTCCAAAATCTGGCACTGTCGGCGTGGCAACGGGCAGCGGGCGGATATTCGGAGTGCGATAACCGGTCCCCAAAACCAGCGACGGCCGAGCGTAGATGTCGGCCACCTTCGTGTCGCCCGACTGAGTGGGACGACGTTTCGGAACGACGCACGGGACAGCGTACGGGTTGTCGTTGTTCACCCCACACCCCGAGCCCCCGATGTACGTCGACTGAGGGCGATGGTGCGGCTGCTGCTGCTGAACAGACGAAGGGTGACAGAGATCGGGCGCCATGTAGGTCTCGGAAGTGATGATCGGACGGGACGTGGACCGTTCGTAGGCGGTTGAAATTGTGTGCGGTCGGTCGTAGTGCGTCGAGTGGCCTGCGTCCTTGGCGCGCAGAAGTTTAGGACCTCTGTGCTGGTGAGGACCGACGTCGTAAGCCGCTGACTGTCTGACGCCTTCAACCATTGCAACTGACTTGCGATGTTCAACGGCCTTCTGTAAGAGGTAAAAAAATTACATATTACGCTGACTACATGAAACAAGTTTACAGGATCAAACACAGAAGAAAACAATCAATCCCCATCACTTTTCAGCTGCACTAAATTAATGTTTACAACAACAACAGTAATAATTACATCAAACCGCAATAAGGATCAAATCAAAATGTAAATTCCATTACGAATAAAGACTTAAGACAACTTGAAGAGTTGAGAAAAAAAGTTGACGTCTCAATTATCTCACCATGGCTGATGCTGCACCAGCACAGTGGCTGTCACCTGTCGCAGAAGATGACTGAAAAGTGTCCTGCACATCTTTGTTCAGACTTAGTGACAGAGAACCAGTGGCAGGATTTGGCTGAAAACACAACTAAGCTTATTAAAAAAAGGTACACTCCATGGGCTCAGTGCCCGTATGGAGAACCAAAGGGTTAGCGCCTTCAGTGTTACATAGCAACGGTTGAATGAGGGCGGATTGTCAGCCTTTCCGTCACCGCCTTTCCTTCCACCGAGTTAACACCCAATGTACCCATTCACAGCTCAGTCGACTGGGGTGCTTAGGACAGAAACAATCAAAAAGTTTCTGCCGTGGCTGTGAGTTGAACCATGGACCTCAAGATTGGCAGACCAGTGTGCTAACCACTGTGCACCCTAGTTTATGAAAAGCCAAGCGGTAAATCCAAAAAAATGACATCTATTCGTCAAGTTTCAGCTGCCAGATTTCCGAATCAGCCATACACCTTCTGATTCAAACTGTCCGAAATAAATTGCAATCATTCTAAAGGGCATATTGTAATGTAATGTAATATAGTAATAATGTAACGAAGCACTAATATAGCACCCTACTGAATGTTCCGAACACCCAGCTTCTAACTGTCCGACCACACCAGAGGTTGATAACTTTGGTGCAGGAGAATCCCAACTCCCCACCCAGTGCTTTTCTTAACTGGGCAAAGTCTACATGATGATGAATGCACGATGATTACAATGGAGGAATTTCAGTTAACCCCTTAACTGTGTATTTAACTGTAACTCAATTTAAAATGGACGGATGTAACTGGAGTTCCCGGTAAAGGGGTTAACACTGACTGACCTGTGAGAGCGATCGGCCGTAACCAGAATGATGCGTTGGCGAATGAGACAGGCTTCCACCGCTAGACGTCAGCGATCCCTCGGAGCTCGGAGACCCGGGGGCAGCAGTCTAAAATGTGAGGCATGCTGATAATTTAAACCAGTGTCAGGCAACCGGTGTGCCGTGGCACGTAAGAAATTTCAATGGTGCCGCAACAAATTTTTGCAATTTCAAAATTGTTTACAAGGAGAAACTGATAAATGTGTATGAAATGGAGACGAGCGTGCAGAATAGTGCGCCAGAGTCCGAATTTTGGACAAGCCTCAAAGGATCAACATCCTCACTTGAGCAAGAAAGCAATATAATTGATACTACCATATGGAAGCTCATATCTTAGTAAGCAAGGTTTCTCAGCACTAACAGAAATGAAATTTAAAAAAAAACGAGAAAGACTTCAGATGGTAGATAAGGAAATACGAGTTTGTTTCTCCAACATTGAACCCTTAATTTCTGCTCACAAACAATCTCAGGTCTCTCATTAAATATGTCCCTAAAAGTCATTCACAAAACATTTAACTTGTGTGTGTGTGTATCATAAATTTCAAGCCTTATAAATTACAAATGGTACATGTTCCTTAAAAAACTATGAATTTCTTAATCTACAGAATGTATAAATTTTATACTAACTATAGTCTAGACTATATTCTATTCTATTCTATTCTTTATGACAATTTATATAGCGCAGTAACATAGCAAGGGCCAAAGTCAAGAGCACTTTACATATAAAGTCTAGATTATTTTATAGTTTTTATACTAGCTTTATTAGGGGTGCCAAGATGGAATTTTTTCAGGGTGCCTGGGACCAAAAAAGGTTGCCCAACACTGGTTTAAATCCTCGCCTGTTAAGGCTTTTAATTCCTCTCTTATTCCAATTAGAAAATCGACCATATGGACATGCTGCAGTAAGGCAAATATTTTCAGGTTTTGTTTGGAATTAACCTGGCATTTGGGCAATCTTTTAAAACTGTCAAATTCTGCATTTGCAAACCTTGCTAAAATGTTAACTGTGATCATTGTGCTTTGCCCCCCCCCCCCACCCCCAATGGAAAAGTTTCTGTTGACACCCATACTTACAGCTTTAACAGCGTCAATGTGATGTAAAGCCATTTTGACTGCTAACTATATGATGCTTTATTTTTTTATTTTGCAACTTTACATTTTAGAAAAACAACTAAACGATTCATCAAATTGAGAGAATAAATAGTCGGGGCTCACGTATAGACAAGTACATGCACCAGAATTAACTCATAAATTACCTAAGATGTAACTAGTTGTAAACGTACCGACAGAATGAATCCATAACGCAAGATCATGCCAGAAATACACGTATCTTAGACAATTACAGGCACAAAATCATGACAATATTGATTTCATTACACAACCAGGCAATGTTTTGAAGGTAATACTCACAGGTAAAGACGATTGTGACTTCGTCCCTATTAGGTCAGAGATGACCTGCTCACTGGACGTAGAAAGTGACTCTGGGTCATCGGCGACCATGCAAAGACCATGGACGATCTCCTGAAGGTGGGTCACTTCGGTCAGCATCGCCATCTCCTCATCCTAGGTCAGTCGAAAACAAGTCACATCGTAACAGCGTAATTCTTAAAGACAGTAAAAACAAACACCCAAAAAAACAATGACCTTTGGATTACTTGACTTTATGATGTTTTACAAAATTAACTGAATTCCTTGTATTTTGTTTTTGAATTTTTTTTATATTTCTTTTAATCACTTTGTATGTTGTATAAAAGGGGAGTGGAAATGAAGTTTCGGTTCAGTTAAATATTTCAATATTCTTGACAATAAAAGTTCTATTTATTCTGAGATACAAAAACTTTCATATTTTAACCCTCACTTATACCCATATTTTAACACTTAAACCACCAGATACTTTGCAATTTTACTGCCTGGACTCCAACGGTACCCGGTGATGTCCCTAATCCTAACCATGACGGGCTTTAAGCAGCTGATGAATATGCAGAGCCGACTTCTCTCCTCGATAAGCGACGACTTCACGGACGACTTCTCAAATTCTCTCAACAGCAAGAGTTTGTCGCTGACGTCCTGAACGGCACGGTCCAGCTGCTCAGAGGTTTCCATTTTGCCTACAATTTTGTATAACCACAAATTAAAATTTTAAGAAACTAGCTGTCTGCTCATCAAAAATTACCTTTAGTCTGAAATCTACCCTCCTATCAGGGCGCTAGCGAATTGGCTGGGCAGGATTGGGCTAAACCAATGGTTCCCAACGTGGGGCGTACGCCCCACCGGGGGGCAATTTCATTATTTATGGAGGGCAAGTGGGCAGTTTCAATGATTAAAATTGTTAAAACAGGATACTTAAAATGATGAGTGTTAGAAAACTTATGTAATATAGATTCATGGAAGAAGCTTTCATTACTAAATGAGTAACGTATATTAATGCAATTCAGTTCTGTTTTGCATGTTTTGTATCTGTCATTGCTGTTTTTCATATCATTTCATGCTATTCCAATAATACAATTTCTGTGATTGCTTCTGTGCATGTGTCACGGGGAGCATAAGGATTTTAAAACAACTCTGGTGGGGCATGGCCTAAAAAAGGTTGGGAACCATTGGGCTAAACTCTGAAAATTACACAAGTGGGTTCCAAAAATTGCTGAAAAGCTAATGGATTGAACTATGAAAATGCTTATGTTCAAGGAATGGCACACAATCAGGCATAAACCTGACAACGAAGAGCATGGGGAAGTTAGTACACAGCATCTCCACACTTCTATCCCTGTCACCATCATCATTTTCTTATTTTTCACGACTGTCTTGATTACGATTAAACAATAATCGCGATTTCACCTTTTTTTCACAGTTCATTTAGAAACTGGCTTTCCGCCATATTTTACAGTATTCGCAATCCTCTTTGTATCGATGTCCAGTTGGCCTTCAACGTTTTCTTTCTAACACCAAAAAAACCCCAATTTGAGGTCGACACAAAATAATAAATTATTCAATAAGATTAGCCCTGTTAAACAGGCCCATTCAGAGTGACCATCGGCCCGGCCTCCATCATTTGGGGCAGAATTCTGGGAGAGCTATAGATAGCTAGTTACAAGGGACATAATGATTTTTTGCTTGTCGACAATTTTGAGATTTTGGGAAAGCTAGGTATTCAAAAATTAACCCTTTTTTGCTTGTCGACAATTCATTTTGGAACACTCAAGGTTTGTTTTCCTCAAAATTGGTGATTACCTTTTTTTTACGACAAAATTTTAATTGTTTGGAAGGCTAGGAGGCCTCGAAATTCCAACTGGTCTGGGCCTAAGTCAGCCTCTGAAATTTATGCCTTAAAAATACACCCCACAACTTTTATCCTCGGATGACTTTTTTTGCTTGTCAGACTTTTTGTGAGTCAATAAGGTTTTTTTGCTTGTCAATTTTCAAAAGAATTTTTGTGAACCCCAGAAACACAAAATTCCTAATGCATTCAGTGTCAAACCATGATTTGTGACAATTGAAATAACCCTGGTCTTCAATTTAAATCGAGCCTGGGTGGCAAGACAAATGGGGGTATCCGGTAAGTCGCGTCTATAAGCTCCAAATTGAATAACATTTGCTAGAACTGAACACTGTGTTAGTTAAGCACGTCTCCAGGAGCTGACATCTCCCAATCAGATTCTGTTCAGAGATATAATTCCACATTGTGGACAGAACCAGATACCTCAAACCAATGACCGTTGGCCTGTAAACAGATTGGAGACATTGGGAAAGGGGCTGGGGAGGGGAGAAAGATGGTGCCTGTTTTTAGATGCAGTTGAATCCATTTTCAATGAAAATCTGATAATCACAAAATTGATCTTTCTTTGACCTGTAAACAGCATGGATAACGTAATGGGAGGGATTTCGATTATTTTTTAGAGCGGCTGTTTGTTTGACTGCATTTTAAAAATCCTCTGTGTACCGCGATTAATCGGCCTCTAATCTCCACACTTTTGACCTGTCACCATCATCATCTGTGTGACTCAAACAAAATCGTTTCACCTTTTTCAGTGCAGATCCTGGTGAACTACGTTAATTTCTGACAAATAAAATTATCTGCAAAATAATAATTTTCAATAAGATCAGTTAGTCAAGTGACTCCGGAAATCATAGATAATAGTTACATTACATAATTTTTGGACACAGGTCAGAGTTAACCCTCTGCATCCCTATCTGAACGCTCAGTTTGTTTTACCTATTTCATTTTATTACAACACACTACCAGCAACTACTTGTCTGTAATTCATGCTGTGGTCCAATAAATGTTTATCTATCTATCTATTTACGTCACGGTAAAGTGCAAATTATCGCCTGATAACTCTACAGAATTTCACTGACGAATTTCACTGTGAATATCAAGTTTTCAATTTGTAACCACAATAGCATACAATACAATACAATATCAACCCATAATAAACACCACAATAAACATCATCATACAGTTTTATACAAAATAGCAACAACTACAAAATAGCATACATAACACCAAAATAACAATACATACACCACAATAACATACATTTAAAAAATAATTTATGCATAAAAAAATAGCATACACAAAATATTATTCAATACATACACCAAATTTCATTTTAAAAAATAAAGATTTTCAAACCCCATTTCATTTGAAATGAAATTTTCTAACCCTGTGATTGAGTCTCTTTTTCAAATAAACATTTTTTCTAAGGAAAACTAAAATTAACAAGACAGCAAACACAGCAGGAAGTGAAACTTTGATGAAAGATTCAATACCTTTGGCATGATCACGATCGAGACCAACCACCGAACGTTTCCACTCTTCGATCCTCTCTTGCAAAGGAGCGACCATAGAATCTGCCATTGAACTGAAAACAGAAAAAAACACGCCCTGATTTACATTATTTACCTTAAACAGGCATTGATGAGTGCCACTCATCATGTACATTACATTACATTGTTTACCTTACACAGCATACATAATCCTGGTGATAAATTCATGACTTCCGAACATAAATAAAACCAATTTCAGCCGAATGTGACCGCAAAAGCCTCAAGAGACACATCAACAAAACTCCAGAGCGTTCAAACGCATGCAAGATATCGATTCTGTTTAGAACAAATTGCATCGAGTCCTAAGATTTCATTCAGTGCCATTTTCATAATATAAGCATTTGGATGATACAACTGGATCTTAGCGCCTACAATCTACACACTGTAACTGCAAAAGTACATGTTTTAAAAATAACGCACTGCAGGATAATTAATACAAGCCAAATGAAGAGCAGTTTGATGCAATAAATATTTACTATTTCTACACCAACAGCACTTATGAAAAACTCAGTAATTTTTAGTCCTTGATGCAAATTTATGGCCAGAAATCAGTTTTCTCTAAGAAAAGTACAGCAAATACAAGACATCATGCCAAATTACAATAAAAATCTAATATCACCAACAGGGACTGTGGTAGGACAAAATGTCCTTGGACAAAATGTCATGGGGACAAAATGTCAGCAGACAAAATGCCACGGACAAAATGTAACCCTAACCTTAAACCGTGACATTTTGTCCCCGTGACATTTTGTCCCCATGACATTTTGTCCCCGTGACATTTTGTCCCCATGACATTTTGTCCCCGTGACATTTTGTCCCCATGACATTTTGTCCGTGACATTTTGTCCGGCCACGACAGGGACATTTGATCTGCAGAGACTGGATGCAAACCTTCCCCTTCCCAGTTTTGTCACTGTCAATTCCTCATTCAAGTATAGTATAAAGCATGAGTGTAATTATGCACTTCAATCACTTAACAAGCTTTCAGTGTAAAACATTTAGCACATAGGTGTCAACAACTAAGAGTAAAAACTAAGGCCATGATGTTGAACTTGAAATGCAATTATTCAGTAGTTTCGGGAAGCACGTGCGCTGGAGATCATAAAATTTGATGATGAACATTTGAAGAAGTGAGGAGATGAGTGCAGCTAATAATGAAAAACTTCTGCACTTTGCATATAACACATGCAACCTCTGCTGTTGCAATTCTGCTCACTACTACTCTTTCAATCAGCAATGAAGAATGAAAACAGCCAAAGAAAGTTAATCTTGATTTTCGCCTGCAATTTTTCGGAAGCCATGGGAGGCTCCATTCTCCTGCATTTTCAAAGTCACTTTTCACAAAATACAGATTTATTCACAATATTTATAGTTTATTCCTGTTCAGTTTTGCCCATCACTTAGTGATGGCTGGTCATTTTAAGGGTGCTAATTTCAACTCATGAACAGTTTGTGTTTAATACTTCAAAGTAAAACCTTATTTATAAGTGTGTGTGTGTGTGTGTGTGTGTGTGTGTGTGTGTAAAAGATTTTAACCCTTTTGTTTCCAGTGAATACATGGTAATTTTGTCAGCCATGTGCAGGAATTGGAAGTGGATTCACGATCACTCTCATCTTTGCTATGATCACTGTCTTCTAACATTCACACCACTTTGTCTTTACTAAATCATTTTGTACTCATTATTTCTACATTTTATCTAAATTTAAAAATTTTCACTAGCATTACCACAACCCAGAACTAAAGGCCCATGGGCATGGCCACCTAGTGGCTGGCTGTTACTATTTAATAGCATAGCATATAACACATCCACATTTTTTTTAAACCAGCCCAATATAGCCCAATCAGTGTCTAACAACTCTCACGTGCGGCAACATTGCTGTATTCCCACTGCCTACAGTACCTTACATTGTATGGTGTCCATGGTTAAGTATGACGAATGGCGCCCCTCAACATGGCACGCTACGCATAGATAATACACGATGAGCAGCACTCATCAATGCGGCAGTGAAAGGGTTAATACTGTTCTAAGAATTAGCATTAAGGTCACTGTGGAAATAGCTCGAAATTATGAAGCAAAACAGTAAACTCCATCAACAGTCCAACTCCATCGAGGTTGGCACAATAACTTCCAAAACATCCGGCCAACATGATCGGAGAAAGGAAAAGCAAGAACATTTACACAAAGAAATGTGAACAATGAACCAGAGTCTTGAAAAATAGGCAACATATAAGTGTCAACTATTCATAGAGTGCTGAAGTCATGCACCAACAAAGGGTCAGCATGAAAGAGTGCATGACCAGTGAAACAGTCTTCCAATGGCTTCATAGGCTGCTGAACATTTATAGCAATTAGGCTGATGCTTCAAAAGTCATTAGTTTCATAAATAACAGAGCACGACACAGAGTCTGAGAGTCGATACAAAGGGCGTGTTAACCCCTTAACCGTGCATTTAACTGTAACTCAATGTAAAATGGATGGATATATCTGGGATCCCCAGTTAAGGGGTTAAATTGGAGTTATTCATGTGTTGACAACATTTAACAAAGAGAAATAACAAATGAATTATCATAAAAAAGATATCCAATGTAAAAATCGACTGATTGGTTACATGACAAAGCACAGCACTGTTATAGCTATTTTTGGATGGTGGGCTCATGATGCCAAATAGACGACGACAAGATAAGGTTTTTAATTGAAATTTAATTAAAGATTCCTGAAAAGCTCAAGAAGAGAAGAAACCAAAAACCGGAAAAAGAAAACAAATTACACGAGACACTGCTCGCTAGACAACTGCCATCTAGCGGCAAAACGCCACCAAAATAAGTAAGATAATCAATAAACAGAGCAAAAGGGCGATCATAAAACACCACGTAGACACATACAGCTCAGTTGCATAGTCGCAATGTCCCGATCACAACGACCCACTGGATCCTGCCTGGCTACAGCTATTTCACATTTAGACTAAGCGCCTATGATTAATTGTGTGGCTCAGAGGAAAAACGGCATATCCCTCAATTTTCTTATAATTGAGTTAATCCCGGACTTGTTGACTTAGTACTTGCTCTAACCATGACTTGCTCTAACCAATAGAAATCACTGAACCATTCACCTTAACTTTCATGACAATTACTATGTTCCTGTGGAAAATATTTTAGGAAATATTTATATTTTGTCATATTATATTTAATAAACTTTGCCTGCTAATTTCACGTAATTTTTTTATGAGGGATACGTCGTTTTTCCTCTGAGCCACACAATTAATCAATCACCAAATGCAGTACTACTTTCAAAAGCGCCATATAAAAATTCGCAAGATTTTACTTACTTACTTAACCGTCACAAAAATGCACTGCGAAATACACGTAGGAAATGCCCACCAGTTGAGCCCTTTGAGTTTGCCTTCGATGCTTCGATGACGCAGACAGAGTCGCGTCAGTGCTGAACCGATCTCACGAGTAGAACCTAGAATTAACACATATTATTCCAATTAATTGAAGATATAGGCCCATGCCAAGTAGCCAAAAAACACTAAACCTCTAGTAATAACATTGCCATTATTCTACAACTGATATATAACAATATGCAGAGCATATTCCAAAGATCTAAGTTCAATTTCATTTGTGTTGTGAGACTCCATGTCTCTACACATTATAATTAACAGTTAGTATGCAAGTTCTATATAATAACAACCAAACAAAGAGCAAACAGCCACGTGGACACCAGAAGCACACTGGCTATGTAGAGAAATTTCCAGGACTCTTTAGGGTAAATGAATTTTATGGGTCCCTAAACTGCATACACAATCATACAAACATACATACATACATACATACATACATTATACATTATCTCATATATAACATACACATATATAGATATTTCAAATTTATCATAATGCAAAAATCTTTACACCTATATATATGTACCTATTTTGAGAACCAGCGGTCAACTAGTTTAAAGAGGCAAAACGGACCACCTTTAATCATATTCTCGCTATTTCAATCTAAGATAAGTCGATAATATTTTAGTTTGTCTAATAAATTTGCAAACACCTGCGTATAAGTCAACGTGGAAAAATTTAGGGATTTACAGGTTTTTAAAATGCATAACTGTGCCAGGTCAGCAGGAGCAGTCGTCCACACAAAAAGTGTAGAAGCCTACAATTTTATTGTTCTTGACTTGCAGTTATCAGCAAGTTCCATTGGACCCAAGTACAAAAGAGTCAACAATATTCAGACACATTCTGGTCAGTACCAATTTTTGTGATTACCTTTTGACAAATTATATGCTTCATTCAATGTGAATATATAACATTTCGAAATGGTGATCCTCTGTGGGGAACAAACCCCCCACACAAAAGAAAGTAAACATTTCCAATTTACTTGTACTTGACTTGCAGGAAGGGTATCATAAAGTTCCATTGGACCCAAGTACAAAAGAGAAAACAATATTCCTGACACATTCTGGTCATACCAATTTTTGTGATTACCTTTTGGCTTGTGTAATGCACCTAAATTCATGAGCATGATAGCCCACATTTAAGGCTCTGATCCTCTGTGGGAGCAGTTGTCCACACAAAAAGTGTAGAAGCCTTTAATTTTATTGTCCTTGACTTGCAGCAAGGTATCAGCAAGTTCCATTGGACCCAAGTACAAAAGAGAAAACAATATTCCTGACACATTCTGGTCAGTACCAATTTTTGTGATTACCTTTTGGCTTGAATGCACCTGCTTCATTCATGGCATGATAAATAATGTGGTGATCCTCTGTGGGAGCAATAAAATTAATTAAAAGTGTAGAAACAGGACATTTTATTGTCCTTAATTTGGAACAACTATGGCATTTTTGCATTGGACCCAAGTACAAAAGACAATATTCTCCAGACACATTCTGGTCAGTTACCAAATTTCTTAGTATTCTGTAATGTACAATTAAATGATTATTTTTCAAAGGGCATGACTTATCAATATGTTCAATGGGCACCTGGATCGATATTTTGGTCTTTAGCCCTGATGTCAATACTCACCTCCAACATCTTATATGGACCTTTTATCCATAATTTTTAAACACAAATCAAAAACCCGTGGCCTTATACGCGGTGCGTCTTATATGTTACAAATACGGTATACTTAATACTATCTACCTTTTGAAATACAAATTTAGCCTCATTTGACTGAAGACTAAAAAAGCGCCGAATGCTGCTGAAATAATAGCATTTTTTTGAACCGATTAGGCATGAAAGTGATAATATGGGAGATATCACAATTTTGATTCATATATATATATATATATATATATATTTATAATCATATATATATATATAATTACATAGCAATGGATACAAACATATATACAAACATATTCCTATTTAAATAACTTGTCATAATATATCAGTTTGTCTAATAAAATGCAAACATTCTTGAATATATTATTAATTAAGCAGTGTGAGCCAAGGTCAGCAATTTCCAGGACCCGGAGGTCAACAATTTTCAGACCCCCATTTTGTAGCCTTGTATGCCCGGGACAAATTATATACACTCATTAAATGTGAATATATAAATGAAATCATGATACCAGGAACAAACCCTCATTTGACTAAACATTTTCATTTACTAAATAAATGGAAAAAATCCATAAACTACTTTTTGGCATAATAATAATAATAATAATAATAATAATAATAATAATAATAATAACTACAGCAACTTTAATAGCTTTTAAAAACATCAAGGCCATATTTAAGGCTCTAAAATTTTTTCCCAAAGACTTTGTACAAAAGAACTTTTATTTTATATCTTTATAAAAATAAATAGTCCTTCAAAATTACTAAGTGCATATAAGTATATAAACTAACATTTTCATATTTCATTATGTAAATGACTGGTAAACTTCAGGCTAAAAAATAATGCTTTCAACTCAATAAAATTAATTATTTTTAAGAAACAGGACATTATATCATCTCTAATTTGGAACAACTATGGCATTTTTCATCAAAAGCACGTGAACATCACCTCCAGAGACAGTACAGTTACAGAAATGTCTAGTATTCTCCACAAATAAATGCATTATTAGGAAGGCTTTACCAGAGTATTGTTCAACAGGGCACTTGAATCATGAACTCCACACATCAAAGATGGGCAGATATTATTAGACATAATGGACCTTTGTATGTTTAATGGTAATGTCACTGAAGGCCTTTGATCAGTGTTACATTACTAAGGAAGCACCTCTTATCTTCCTTTTGAAGTACAAATTTAGCCTCATTTTGTCACTAAAAATAGCACCGTAAGCTGCTGAAATAATAGCATCTATTTAACCGATTAGGCATGAAAGTGAGATAGATGGGAGATTCAAGTTTTGATTCAAGTATGCGGGACTTAAATTTCCATTTTGTAATCAGACACTCTTGTCACTTAAAGTGAAGCAATGGTGCTGACCTTCAACACCTTGGTGATACCATAGATGGTAATACATAATAAAACATTTCAAAAAGTGAAAATGCCAAATGACAAGTTTTCCAGCATCGATAAAATCAAGATGGTAATTACGCAGACACCAAGACATATACTACATCACTGGCTATGGCAGAGATACTGTAAATCAAAGCAGAATTTATGAAAATATCCTCATTTGTTTAAATTTCCAGATTTAATAAATAAATGGAAAAAGTGAAATGCTGAAGAATTGCAGCAGTCAAACAGGTCAGTCATTTCAGTTCTAAGCAGTCAAACATTCCAAAAAATATTCAGCCCTTTACTTTTCCCATTGTATTTGTATAAAATATTTCTGTCTTTTAAAAATAAAAAAGGTCCTTCAAAATTAAAAGGATGCCCCAAAATGTAAAAATCCAACATTTTCACATTTCTGGGCAAAATAACATGTATACCAAATGAAAATAACACAGATACTTTAGTAGACTTCATGACCACTGAACAAAATATATTGAAGCGATAAACAGTGCAATCTGATGTTAAAGACCAATACATTATGCCGGTATAACTGCAGCATGGATGCCCATTGCAAATTTCTCCAGAGAAAAAGATCCAGTAGGTAAAACAAATGTATTTCTTTCTAATGTCTGATCCAGGGAAAAATAACTTCTATGGACTCCATGCTGACCTTACATATGGCTGTGTTCTATAGCTGTTTGCTCAATGACCATCTGCTAATGTGCATATTGAATAAACCAAGCTAAGTTCTGGATGAACCTTAATGCCTTTCAAAACATGTGTGGACTGAACCTAATGATTCAAATAAAACAAATATCAATATATATATTATATGTGTGTGTGTGAGTGTGTGTGAAATATGAACAAGGATAATACTGTATTTTCACGCATATACCACGCACGGTATACGCATTTTTGCAAACTGCACAGGGGCCGCACGTATATTCTAGTGCATGGTATATAAAAATTATTTTACATGTACCATTCCTTACCAATATTTGTATACAGAACATCACCGGAAGTAGAACGGAATGAATAAAACCATAAAGGTAAGATATACCGGTATATAAGGCATAGCTAGGCCAACCAAAGACTATGAATACACAAAGAGCTACAAGTAAAATTCAATCTTCTGAAAAAATTGATATTCAAATAAGAATTGTATATTCACCATTTAAATAGTGATTTATTAAGTGAATTTTAATGATTTAGTGAAATAAATTGTTTAAATAAAAGAATAAGATTTCTTGTTTATATTGTTTCTTAGTTAATTTTTCGGTATGACACTTTCCGGCTGCCTTGCACGTGCATGCCTCAGAAAATTCGTCATTCTTGGCAGTTTGCAGATATCTTGCACTTGGTTTTAACGCTAAATGTGCGGTGTGCGGACTCCTCGTCGTTTTGGGTGGTCCTCTGCTCTTTCTCCGTATAAACAGGGTGATAAGTCGTACATTTTTACATCAGATTCTCCGGTGGCGTCTTATACAAAGAAGTGACTTATCTATTGAATTTTCACCGAGATCGCAGGTCAGCCATTTGCAAATAATGCATTATTTACTGCCATTTGATCTGTGATGCATTAAGCAAAAATCTGCTAACAAAAAAGAGCCAAATAACTAGAATTCGCTGATGAATGAGCGCTAAATAATGAATTCACTAATGTAAGATCGTTAAATAGCCAGAATTTGCTAAAGAAAGAGTGCTAAATAACTAGAATTTACTAGAACCATCTTACTAAGAGGTCACCCGGTAATTTCAGGTTGGGGTCGCAATTTATACTGAGCAGCAACTTGTATATGGAATTTACATAAATATTTGCAAGTTTTAGTACCTGCTGTGGCAACTTATACACAGTGGCAACTTATACCCCTGTCATGTGCACCATATATGTGTGCATGCTATACAATTTTTTTAAAACTCAGTGCTATATACGTATGCATGGTATACACATGTGTGCAGTATATGCATGAAAATACGGTATACTAAAAATAACCATCATCATACCCATCAACATAACCATAGCCATCATCACCACAGCATGCACACCACCACCACCACCACCACCACCACCATTATTTCTATCATAGAAGTTAAAGTTAAATGGATTAAGCATCGATTTGTGTCTGAAGTCCGTGTAGTCTGACATTGCAATTTACGTCTGCTCATGCTCTGTGGCTAAACTGTAGGCTGGCCTTGGTACCATTCACTTATATCAATGAAAACAAAACAGGAGGTCACGATCACAACCGGGGCTCAAAATTCCAAGAAAATCAATAAGAGAGACTAAGCCACACGATCAGATATCGATCGCCCATTATGAGGATCACGATCGCTTGGTCTGCAGTTGGAAAGATCAACAATCACAGGCGACCATCTCTATCAATCACCCATTCAATTAAACACACAAGTCTCCATCCATTAATAAAAATATTCCAGAACTGTCTGTTTATGACTTTTTTTTTCCAAACTGCCATGCTCAGCATGTTATAATTTGAGCACCTATAAATATAACGGATGTTCAGTGTCTGGATCATGTCAAAAGGGTCAAAAGGTCATCGCAGCACAGGAACTGGGATTGGCCTCCCATTTTTTTAAAGCAACAACGAATTGGCTATTAAATTTTTACATCCAACTTCCAACGTGATTACACTCTACACTTGGCAGTCATTGTTTGCTATTATGTGTGATCATTCTCTCCAATGTCTGTTTCCTGTAATTTTAAGCTCAAGGATGGCACTACTCCCTCCCCACCCATCCCCATCATCACTAATATGAAGATGCAGTTTGGATTGTACAGACAACAGAAATAGGGGAAGAGTGAGTGAGTCGTACCTCTTGTTCCGGTAGCCATGTCAGCCACTTTCTGAAAGGCTTCAAGAAAGGATGTCATGCACAATGCAACAGTCCTAACAAGCACATAAAACAAAACTAACAACTCATCAAATGCACCATTCTGAAATCCCAAGTTAAGTGGCATTTTAGCAACATTAGCTCCAAGTAATGACAGACAGTTATAACAGCCATAACTGCAGTATGGTTGTCAATGTACCGTAGTAGTGCTGAGTAATAAGGCATTTGTAGGAGTTCTACAAATGGTACATGTACAGTTAATAGTGGATCCAATGATTGTAACAAGAAACAGTTTGTCTGTTTTACTTGTATACTGATGCTGATATTTAATTATCAGTTGATAAGAACATCCAGTTATCTAAATACTCGTATTTAGTCTTTAAAATTAAATCAGTTAAATGGAAAAGTGTCTTCAGAATGACTAAATACTTATTCAGAAAATACCAACAGTTGAGTTATTTCAAAATTCGAATCAATATAGGAAATAATTTCAAACTCAACTTAAATAAATCAAAAAATAAAAATAAGATAATTCTTACTTCAAAGCTGACTGCAATCGGCCAGATTTTAAAATAAAATCTTCCCAAATAGGAAAACTATTCTACAAAACAACAACATCATCATAATTACTAAATCACCACCACCACCACCACCACCACCATCATCATCATCATCATCATCAACAACAACAACACTGTCACCATTACCATCATCATCATCATCATCATAATCATCATCATCATCATCATCATCATCACTGCCACTGCCACTATCTCTACCATCATCATTATGTCAAATTTATAATAACACTCGAGACATCACATTACTGGTAAATTCTATCAAATGGCAAGTCCAAACAGAAGTAGCAAAGAAGCTACTGATCCCATCAATGGAGGATTAATGGACCAACATCACACAATTTTTATATTTAATAAACCAAAACAGGATAAAAACTACTAAGCAGTTAAAGAAGTCAAAGAATTTCTGCTTTGGGAGCCTTACAATAGTATTACAATTTTATATTAAACTTCCGCCTCTGTCCACAACGGTGGTTACACCAAAAAAAACAAAAGCACATTTTACAAAGTTCTGAGAAATATCATTCACTCATCTCAACATCCAGTCAAGTAAGTAAGTAAGCTTTTTCAATTTTAATTATTCACTCACATGCACTTCCTGAGTAGATCAGTATTTTGCAAATTGTAAAGCAATTATGATACCCAGTTGGTATTATCCATGCTACATGCATGAAGATGATACCCATAGATCTGAGGATATGGCAAGAAATGAACTAATAGGAAAATATTTGCTTTGGCAGTTCAAAGAAAGAAGTGACAGCCCTGGCAACAAGATCACATACACAGTATCTGCTATCTGATCCTGGAAGTCAGGCAGTTTATTCAGTTATGGAATTCAGGAGAGTAACATATTAAAGGTTTACTTCACTGTCCACCGTCCAGGCCTGCCAGTGGTTAACTCTCCCCTTTTATCTCCAAGCTATTGGAGAGAGTGGTGAATGGCCAGCAGAATGCCAAAGTTCTCTGCTCATCATCTTCTGTAAGGTTTCAGAAGTGCTAGAACTACCGGTAATGCTCAGCATAGTCACTGTCTCCAAACTATTAGGACTCATAATCCAGGCATATCCAAAAGATATAATTACAGATTTATTGCCTGTTGAATTTTATCATCCATTTCCAGGAAACGTCTGTTTTCATTACATTATGTCAGCATCATATGTTAAATAATAATTCACTGTTAATGTCATTCTGGACATGCAATGCCACAGATTTTTAACCCAAATCACTATCATACTTACTGAATGTCAAGCCTCTATTAATGTCAATCAGTTCTGCTTAACATCATATGGTTTAACCAGTTTCTTGAGAGTAACTGAGAGTATTCTGAAGTAACTGAGAGTATACAGAGAGTAACTGAGAGCATAGGGAAAAAATATAACTGTCAGAATATGTAGTCAACCAATCCGGTTTGCATGATAGCCTGTTGTGCGGCTTTAAGTGGTTCTGACAGCCATGTGTAATTATGTCATGGAACTCACAAACCTTTCTTGGTAAGTTGATATTGTAAGTGGATTTTTTTAGGTAAAGGTAAGAGTCATATACTCAATTTCACAAGTATGGTCTGACATGGATCTTCTGTGTACTTGGAAAGCAGTAATGCAGATGGCCCCATGCCATTAATCTGGGGAAGGTTGCCAGTCATAGGTCCATAAGCATGATTACCTTGCCAGGGATGAACATATAAAAAAATCTGGTACAATATCCAATATCCTGCACAGATGTGCAACCTTATATCCAAACCTGTTTCTTCATTCACTGAATTTATTCACTGAATTCATTCACTGAATAGTACAGACTTTTACCATCACTCATTTAATGTCCAACCATTTAAACATTTGTTCACCAAACTGATAATTAATTGTGTAAAATTGCTGGAATGCTTTAACGCCCCTGGACACACAGCTAGACATATTGCAAACCTTTGAAGATATGAATGTGTAAATACCGTTTGTAATGGAGAATCTTGCCATTGCACTAGCTTGCTCTTTGGTGATTCATAACAATACTGGATACATGAACTCCCAACACACTTTAACGGTACTAGGGCAATTCGGAGACGGACAATTCGGAAAGGACAATTATTCAGAGCGGACAATTCGGAGACACAGTTTCACCCTAACTCTAACCCTAACCCTAACTCTAACCCTAAACCTAACCCTAACCCTTATAAAACAGTCATATTTTTAAACAGTTTTACAACTTTTAAAGAGTTTTTGTGCGATATTAGTCGTTCCTCGAATTGTCCATCTCTGAATAGTCCGTCTCCGAATTGCCCGGTCACCCTTTAAACAATTTGGCCTCAAACAATCAACCAATTACTGATTATTGTTTTGTAGTTTATTTGTTCATTAGTGAGTCTAACATATAGTAGTCAACTGAATTGGATAAATGCTATAGAATATTCACACTTGACTGGCAACTGTACAAGATTTTAAGAAAATTTAAACAGAAAGTTATCTCCCTTTATTGAAAAGCAACAAAAGGAGGCTAGTGTAATTTATAAAATAAATGACTGACAAATTGTTTCTGTTGTGAGACAAATATATCTAATATTAAGAACATATATGACCATAATTTTCTGTCCACTTAATGGACACCCTGGCTCTTTTAGAGCAATGCACATCAGTCAACGAGATAGGTAGGCAATCAGGTGCCATGTTAGCTCAGAGTTACTGGCAGTATTCTGCCAGTCATCAAGTCATTTAGTCATCAAGTGTCAAAAAGTGGTGATGACCTTTCTTACTCATCAACAAAAAACAGGTGTGAGAACGCCATACCTGTACATTCCCAAACGCATTATTACATATCCATAATTATATATACAATCTGGCAAAAAAGGTGTGGGAACGCCGTTCCCGTGCATTCCCACTGAAAAAGCCCTTGTACCAGGTGTCACAAATCTCTCTCCTACCACTAGCCAGTTTTTAAAGCCAGTGGTAGGAGAGAGATTTGTGACACCTGGTACAAGGGCTTTTTTCAGTGGGAATGCACGGGAACGGCGTTCTCACACCTTTTGTTCCCACATACCGTTCCCACACACTGGTTACAGTGAAGTTAGTGAACTGTAGGTTACACAACCTCCCTCCACTCAGCATTCAGCTTTAGCTTTTACTTATTTCTGTTGCTGTTTTCATAATAATCTCTGTTTTTCTACTCTAATTAACAGTTAATCGGCAGATTATCGGCCGCTGCCAATTGTTAAACGGCCGATACTGATTATCAATCACTGGTCGATAATTAATTATTGGCCCACCTCTATTTTAAACATTTTCCTGCTCGGTGCATTGCATTTCGGCCTGCACAAAAGACTGCTTTCTGCCTTGCAATGCATTCTAAATATTGTGGATTGTCTACTGGCCAAAGTTCTTTGCTGCTCCAGGAGCATTTCAGGTTCTATCAATTGATGATTCTCCATTGGCTTCCAATTTCTGACCACACGCAGTTCAAACAAATAAGTCTTGCTTCTGTTGCACTTTGGGGTCAGACAGCATCTTATATCACTGAAGAGAATAAAAATAAACAAGCCGTAATCTGAACTTTTGGTCAGTATCTCCTTTTCTTAGCATCAACAGAAAGTACCTAAAGTACCTTAACCCTTTTGCTGAGGCAAGCCCTATAACCAACAAGTTATGGAGCTGATGTATCAGCCTTTTGAGATCAAAAGGTTAACTATCATCACCTCAAATATTCATAAAATGTGTAAGCTTCGAGGATATCAAAGTAGAAAACCTTTTGCAAGTATCAAGTTGTTATTTGAAAATTAGAGGATACATTTTAACCCTTAAACAATGAAATACTCTCTAACTATATGTCTATATTTGACCAAAAGTATACTCGGTTCCGGTACCTTAAGTGTTAACGTTCTTATGCCAATCAAAGGCAAGTAAAAATTTAGCGACCAACAAATTCTGAATTTCTACTTGGAGAAAATTATGAAAAACTACTCCGGATATCCCATGGATGACACAAGTGGACAGAAGTGGATCCATCTCACAACATACACTGGTTCCATGATTAGACTAGTTAATGATGTAATTGCAATCATTATTAGTCTGTTAGTGTCAGAAGTGTATTTAAGCAATTATTTTTTGGGCTTTAAAGTGGCAATCAGAGGCTTTAGCGACAGAGGCCATTAGCTGAGAGATGTCTGTAATCTCGTGTAATAGGCTTTGCTATTGTCTATGGGAGATAAAAGCAGCGGCTCCTTTGGTGCCCGCGTTTAACTAAAAGCACAAATCCACATCTGAGGAATTCAAAACTCTGCCGCCAGAGGTCTCTTTGGTTAATGCTCAGTGGTGATGGTCTAAAAACATCAATATTAGGAAAATTCACAGAACATGCACTCAAGCATTTATTTCAACTATGACTGAATATCGCACTATTAAAATATGCAGGACATTTTCCTGTAAAAGACATGACTGGACACAGTGATCGGAATACGATGATATTCGATGGTCTGCCTGAAACTGTTTATTTTATTGTAAATTCATAAACAGCACAAATGTCTTTAGTTGTCAAATACAATGCACAAATAGACCACAAAGTTTACTGCTTAGGGACACACACACACACACACACACACACACACACACACACACACACACACACAGGCATTGCTTAAGAAAGTCACCAAGACATTCCCATGGTCTCCAGTTCCTAGGTTATAAATCACATCAAGGTCCAATAGACACAGGCTCTAAACACATGCATTATGCTCAAGTCTGCATAAAATGTGATGCATTTAGTGCAGATAATGTACAGTACAGTAGAACATCACTATTTCAGACTTCACTATAACTTATACGGTACTCGGTTACAATGTACTGCAATGTACAGTCTCATGTAATGGGCTACAATATTGGATGGTATTGGATACAATGTACTTTGGATATAATGTAATAAATTTGACACACCTGCTAAATATGTTATAATGAAGTTCTATTGTATATATAATTATTATTGTTATTGTTATTCTTCATGACAATTTATATAGCGCCGTAGCATAGCGAGGGCCAAAGTCAAAGGCGTTTTACAAAAAACATGGGAACGAGATGTTAATAATACAATGATGATGATGACTTGATGATGACGACAACGATGACAATGTTTTCAGACTAGGGAATGAGTTTAGTGAAGTGATTTCCCATCACCTTCCTCACAGACAATTGGGGTGAACAGCTTGTCCAAGGTCCTTATAAAGTGGCCATGGTAAGATTCGAACGCACGTCCCTCTGATTTCATGGCAAAAATCCTACCACTATCCCACACACTTCTCAATATATATTATATCCCTCCCTCCCTCCCTCCCTCTCTCTCTCTCTCTCTCCCTCTCTCTCTCCTCCCTCCCTCCCTCCCTCTCTCTCTCTCTCTCTCTCTCTCTCTCTCTCTCTCTCTCTCTCTCTCTCTCTCTCTCTCTCTCTCTCTCTCTCTCTCTCTCTCTCTCTCTCTCTCTCTCTCTCTCTCTCTCTCTCTCTCTCTCTCTCTCTCTCTCTCTCTCCCTCCTCCTCTCTCTCCCTCCCTCCCTCTCTCTCTCTCTCTCTCTCTCTCTCTCTCTCTCTCTCTCTCTCTCTCTCTCTCTCTCTCTCTCTCTCTCTCTCTCTCTCTCTCTCTCTCTCTCTCTCTCTCCCTCTCTCTCTCTCCCTCTCCCTCTCTCTCTCCTATTCAGTCGTCTCTGATCTCTCTGATTTTGCGTGACATTATGTACTTTGATGTGCCATCCTTTTCTGTACTCGATCGCATTTCTCAGTTCCTCGAGGTTCATGTTCATTGCTTCCATAACGTTATTCATCCATCTAATCTTCTGTCTTCCTCTTTTTCTTTTTCCCTCAACAGCTGCTAGCATCAATGATTTCTCCAGCGAATCGTGTCTTCTCATAATGTGACCAAAAAACTCCAGTTTTTGTTTTAGAATCAGTCCTTCCAAGGTGTGTTTGGCTTGATTTCTGCAATCACTTCTTGATTTGTTCTTCTGGCTGTCCATGAGATCCTTAACATATTTCTCCAGCACCATATTTCGAATGCATCAATTCAATACAATATTACATAATAAATAAAGAAATAAAGAAATTATATATATATATATATACATAAAATGGCATCTCTTTAAACTGTAATTATGATGACCAATGCACAAACAACACAACAACCAACATGTACAGCTGTAGCACTTTTGCTAAACTTTTTCTGCTAGACATCTAATAACACTGTGCTATATAAATATTTATATTGCACAGTGTTATAATAATATTAACAACAGCAACAACAACAATATTACTAATAATAACATTGGCATCAGCAATTGAAAGAAAGAAAGTAGGGTTCACCGACATTTGCGCGACCGACATTTGCGCGACCGACATTTGCGTAATGACAAATGCGCGAATGTAAAATCTACAATGGTGCGCCGATATTTGCGCGCCGACATTTGCGCACCGACATCAGAGCGTATTTCGAGAAAGCACAAATTGCGCTATAAATTAAAAGTCATCCGTGCTTTAGTAACTATAGTTATTGTTATTGTTCATGACAATTTATATAGCACCATAACATAGCAAGGGCCAAAGTCAAGGGTGCTTTACAATGAACGTGGAAATAAGATATTAAATAAATAGTCTTAATCATAACCCAAAATCAAACCCTAACTCTAACCCTAACCGGTATTATTATATAATATCGCTCAAATGTCAGCGTGCAAATGTCAGCGCGCAAATGTCGTTCGCGCATTTGACGGGTCACCGAAAGTAGTGTTGTGGCTGAAAGCAGAGATAGAAAAATTACAAGAACAGCATTTCACCTCTATGCTACAATTATTTCTGCTAAAGTCAAATCTGTGATGCATATATATATATATATATTTATATATATATATTAGGGTGCCCGTCAAAACTGAAGTTCTTAATTTCTACTGTGGTACCCTCCCATTTTGTTATGTGCTGTGAAGTAAGTTCTCTGTAATTTTTTCAGATTTTTAAAATCAAATTTAATGGTTGCTCAACTGCTCTAAAGTTGTCAGATTTCTAAATAGATGAAAATTTTACACGTGGAAATTCCATATAAGTTCTTCGACAGTTAAATGCATACTTTTAATACTGTGAGGCACCAGGTTAACAATTAAATTGTTGTAAATATTCTCAAGAACTAGAAGGTTCAATTGCCTCCAAGAAAATTATCAATTGCCATTCTATTAAGCATAGTGCGTCTCAGGCCTCTAGTGCGGTCTGTGGAACATCAACATTGGCACCGACAAACAGCGACTTTCTTGCTTCTGGATACTTTGGTCTGTGTTTTGATATAAGAATCTTTTCTGTTCTTTGTTTGTCGCAATACTGTATAGTTGTGAAAGTCCTGTATCAGTTTGAAAGCTCACTCTGTCCTGTCATTTATAACTGCCAAACTGTTGAGATATTTTTTGGTTACCTGAAATTCATCACGGTTTTACTAGCTGTCTTGATCTGTGGGTGTGTGAGGAAATCAGCATTCAGGCCAAGAGCATTAAAGAAAGACTTAGTATTGTTTAAGACAAAGCCGCTGAGCTCCTTTTCAGAAATGGTACTGGGCTTGAACTGAATTCCTTTAGGTGTTTCTGTCTACTAAGTGCATTGCTCATCTTTCGTTTTAATGCGGCTGTCTGCAATGTCGTCAAAAAATGCAAAGGCTATTACTTCCTCACTCAGGTACCATGTATGTGTGTTGATCTGCAGCATCGGAAATGCCCTTGTTCAAAGCCACAGTATTTTGCTATCTTAACAAAAGTTCCGGTCATTGATAGGAACAGCTGTTGGTCTTGGACATAATGTCCAGGTTTTTGCATACAACAGGCATCCAAAAAGGCTCATCTCCTTCACTGCAGTTTCTTCACGTGTTTGAGCTGTTCTATAAACATCCGCACTTTTGCACAGTTCAGCAGCTTGACCATGACTATGACTATGACTCGGTACATAGATCTGGGTACCATAAATAAATGAATAAGCCAATATCTGGACCAGAGATGATCGGTCACAACAGTCTCTAAAAACACCACCAACTACTACTTCATGCACATGAAGTTGGCATACCAGATCCAAAAGGTTCTAGTAAAGCATGGTCTCTATCATGACTAACTCCACTTCGTATTCCAGTATTCAAAGCTGTCGAAGCATATGTCTTTCACGTGACTTTGAATGCCCATTCTGTAATCATTGTTGTACAACTGCATTGCTCTGGTACTATAAGTGGGTTTGGAAAACTAAGTACCTGCTCCACTTGAAAACTTGATACCAAGATTGGCAGCCTATCAACTTGTTCACAGCCTACAGTATCTGGCAACATCTTGCCATCCCAGTGTACTACTGAAGTTAAGGATGGATCAAAATTTGCCAGCGTTTGCCATCTGTTCACGAAACTGTAGTCAAGCTATTCTAATTACTTTAAGCAGATTACATGCTGATATAAAATGTGATAATGCGTTCCATAATTTCATCTAATATTACAACAATATTTTTCCACGAATATGCTTGCTATAATAGCTGCACCACACAATTCATACATAACCTGAAATTTGTACGATTATCCATATTATTAACCATAAGTGACATAAAAAAAAGTACTTTACACACTGGTTGTTGGTAATAAAGACATGATAATTTGCTAAATAATTAATTAATTGTATATAACAAAGCATACTTGTTACAGTTTAATGCTTATAAGTATTAACCGGTGGCAGTGCTAATTTGACAATTTGACAGTTAATAATTATAATTATTCTAAATGTTGTCTGCAAAAAACAAAATTGGTAATCATAGAATATTCATATATTTTTAAAAATATTCAAATAGATAAGTAGCAGATGCCAATGACATTGGGCATTGAGCAATAAAAGTTGAACAAAAAGCAAGTTTTAGAAAATTCGCTAAATGGCATTTTTCACTAAACTTTCAACATGTTGAGCAACCAGTAAATGTTGTCATAAGGAGCTGAAATTTTGCACTGTTGCTGCTCTTATAAGGGGTAACAAGTTGAGGGGGTACCACATTAACATTTCTCAACTTCAAATTTTTACATTGGTTTGGCGGGCACCCTAATATATATATATATATGTGTGTGTGTGTGTGTGTGTGTGTGTGTGTGTGTGTGTGTGTGTGCGCGCGTGTGTGTATGCACCCAACAAAAATTAAGACACCATATATAACACTTGTAATCCCACTCGTAACAGATGAAACTACTGTAGCATTAAATGCACTAACCTTCATATCGCTAATGACCTGCTGGAAAAGATCTTCCAGCAGAGAACAGTCTTTCTCAACGTTACTATCCATGGCAAGGGCTGCGTTGACTGTCTTATCCACAATACACGAAATCAGTTGCTATGTACATCCAAAAAAATAAAACAAACGTTCTTCAGACAATAGTTTTATTTCAAACTCAATTTGCATTACTATTAAGCTTCTTTCTTTTAAACAATGCCAAGGCACGTAAGAACCGGCAACTGTGAAAATTGAAAATTCTACTCCCCTACGGTCGGCGTAAAAAGGAAGTGCTATATAATTAGCAGCAAAAGATCCTGTGTAATAAATATCATATTAGCATGGCGCTACATAAATGCGAAATAACGTTATTTCGTTTCGAGTACTAGAAAGGGTCGCACCGATATTTCCGCGAAGGTTCGCTGCCTTCGGAATTTACAAATTCTGCGAAAAGAAATGCGGGAAAATGTTGGTAAAATGTAAATCGAAGCGATCGAAATCCATCGCTCGAGTCGCTAATTTACTTCGACGGAAAATAGCAAAGACCGTCACGTGACAGCAGGCTTTACGTCGATTGGTCAGATAAAATTACTTTATTCGGCGCTAAATTTCTTAGAGCGTAAGTAAGTAAAGTAAGTAAAATCTCGTTAATTTCTATAGCGCTTCTTAAGGAGGTAGGCCCGCTAAGTATATACAGGCACTGTCAAGCAGTCAGGCATACTTACTCAGAAATTTAGGAGTAGTTAAAATATGACGTTGTACCTGATCAATCTTCAATTTTACAATGTTGTTTCATAAATGCAGTTTAAAGTAAAGTAAAAGTAAAGTAAAATCTCGTGGATTTCTATAGCGCCTTGGAAAGCAGCACAACAGTAGCTGCTTATTCTTAGGCGCTCAGCCTCTCTTAAAATAGCTATAGGAAAGGTGTGGGATCAGCCAGGCAATGGTCAATATCCGAAGGGCAGTGAGGCTAGGTTGTTACAGCTATGGCGGAAATGATTTCAGAAACAGGAAGGATTTAAGCTTAGACCCGAAGACTTGAGGAGATAGTGCAGGAATTATAGGAAATGAGGAATCAGATTTTATTGTTTTAAAGTGTCCAAGTGTGCGAAGGGAAGCTGGGATCGAGTTCCAGAGTTCAGGTGCAGCATATGAGAAGGCACGGTTGCAAATTTTCAGGGATGACTGATTTAGCGGGCGTGACAGAGTGAGATGAGATGACGAACGTGTGGGTCGAGGAGGCTGAGGGGTTAATAGTGATCTAAGGTAGACAGGTTTTGATGACTGAAGTGAGCTATGTGTAAGTGTTATTATCTTATATTGGATACGTTCTGTTATTTTAAGCCAATGTAATGATTTTAGTATGGGTGAAATATGGGAGAATTTAGGTGACTTAGTAACAGCACGAGCAAGTGCATTTTGTATTGATTGCAATTTGTTGATGGAGGCTTTGGGAAGGTTATAGTAGAGGGAGTTACAGTAATCTAATTTGGAGTGGACTATAGAGGTGG
Source organism: Metaphire vulgaris (assembly GCA_018105865.1). Classification (NCBI taxonomy): domain Eukaryota; kingdom Metazoa; phylum Annelida; class Clitellata; order Crassiclitellata; family Megascolecidae; genus Metaphire; species Metaphire vulgaris. The sequence goes on from CM030857.1 coordinate 2,329,818, forward strand.
CGATTGTGGACGCATGCAGTCTTAATATCAAGACAAGGACGTAGGCGACGAAGGTCCCGAATATGAATAAAGCAGGCTTTTGAAAGTTGGGAGATTTGTGATTCGAAGTTTAGAAAAGAGTCAAATTTGAATCCGAGATTTCTAGCAGTTGGAACAGGGATTATTGTGGTGTCAGGAGCCAAAACTAGTTTAGGATTGTCAATTTTTTTGAGTTGTTGGGGTAGTCCAATTAAAAGAAACTCTGTCTTAGATGGGTTGAGAGCAAGGAGATTAGATGACATCCATGCAGAGATTGACGAGAATGCAGATTCAAGCTCAATAATAGAAGCATTGAATGAAAGAGGTGAGAAGGAAAGGAATAGCTGAGTGTCATCGGCATAGAGTTGGTGGTTTAACTTGAGGGAATTAATTAGAGATGAAAGTGGTGTGGTGTAAAGGCTGAACAGTACAGGCCCGAGAACAGATCCTTGAGGCGCACTCCATAATCTATAATATGAGAAAGAGAAATTTGGCCAAGACAGGACACTTGAAAAGACCGAGATTTGAGATAAGATGCAAACCAGTTGTGAGCTTTTTCAGATATGCCAAACCAGAGAGAGAGAGTCGCTCGAGCAGAATTTTGTGATCTATGGTATCAAATGCTGCAGAGAGATCAAGGAGACAAAGGCCAGTAACTTGGCGAAGACCAATTGCAGTTAAGAGTCTGTCATAAATGTAGGCGAGGACAGTTTCAGTTGAGTGATGTTTAGTGTAGGCAGATTGATGAGCATTATATAGTGAGTTACTTGAAAGGTGTTCATTCAGTCTGGAAAGCACAATTTTTCAGTAAGTTTTGATAGAAGAGAAAGATTTGAGATGGGGCGATAGTTATTGAGATCTTCTCTGTCAAGACCAGGCTTTTTTAGGAGAGGAGTGACAAAAGAGTTTTTTGAATGCGGATGGGAAAGTGCCTGAGATAAGAGAGAGGTTGATGATTCTAGTTATAATAGGCGTAAGCACGGTGGCACACTGTTTGAGTAAAGAGGTAGGTTTGGGATCTAGATCACATTGTTTGTTTGGCAAGGATAGTAGAAGTTTGGATACCTCTTCTTCAGTTGTAGGAGTGAAGCTGGATAAATTGCATGGAGGTTGTGGGGAGGAGGATAATGAGGAGAGGTGGTTTGAGTAATAGTGAAAGACTTGAGGACACTGCAGAATCTTGGAGATTTTTACAGAGAAGAACTTAGCAAAAGATTCAGCAAGTTCTGACAGGGAAATGGATTGAGGGAAAGGTTTTGAGTCTTTGCGATGGAAAAGATCATTTACAGTTTTCCAGAGCTTACGTGGATTTGAGCTATTTGTTGAAATGATGTTAGAATAGTACTTCTTTTTGGCAGATGTAAGGAGATTATGATAGCGGTTGGTGGTGGAACGAAGATTTAAAAGGTCAGATGGAGAATGTGTTTTATGGTAGGTTCGCTCAAGACGTCTGCGAAATGACTTGAAAGCATGAATGAAAGAGTTATACCAGGGTTTGCTGTTATGAGACGAAAAAGGTCTAGTGATGATAGGAGCATGTTTATTGAGAAGACCAGAAAGCACAGAATTGTATTTATCGATCAGTGATGACAGGGTAGTAGGGGTGTTAGTAATTAGGTCAGATGACTTAATGTTATCACAGAACAAGGCAATGTCAATTTTGTTGAGACGGCGGAATGAGTAGGTGCCACGAGGTGGAGGAGTTGGTGAGCAGATACTTAAAATGGTGAAGATGGGAAAATGATCAGATGGAGAGACTTGACTAATTGCTGAGATTGGAGATAATGATGAAGAAGATGACGTGATAAGTAGATCTAAAGTGTGTCCAAAAGTGTGAGTTGGAAGAGATATGTGTTGCGTGAGGTTTGTCTGTGTGAGCAGCTGCATGAATTGGGTAGAGTTAGGATCATCACTCTTGTCCACGTTTTGTTTAATGCTTACACAAAATAGTTTAATAATCAATATGACGTCTTTGTATTAGCTTGGTAATCGTATGACAAAATAATTAATTGTAAATTTCTAATTTCCCCCCTCCCCCCCAAGATGGTGGGGCTTCTTGGCAACGAGGCCTTGTGCTAGAGCACACCTTAGTACAATGATGAATTTGATTACCTTTTTTGCTTCTTAATGACAGTCGTTTCAACCTTTTAGTAAATTTGCATTTTAAAACTGAAAAGCACAATCATTCACGAAGAAATTTGTTTCTTAAAAATAAGAGGAGCCCTTGCACCCCCCGCCTCCCAAATGACGTCCCTGATATTAGCAATCAGACCTCTCGAGAGCCGTAACAGTGCCCAGGAAATTTCCTTAAAATTTGAATAGGCACTAATTCGCACTTTGCGAGGACATTTGGCAAACAGAGCCTGAGTTGTGGGATCAGTGTTTATTCTAGACCTTCTCTGGGAACAATTTCTCCCAAGTTAGAAATTTCACCCAAATTTTTTTATATTTTGGCTTGAGGTGAAATCGCCTCCCATGCTACCCCTCAAAAAAATTGACGCCGGGGGTCTTTTTGCATTTGAGGAGGAGAAAAATATAAGGATGACCTTTTTTCTTTGTCAGGCACTTCGAAATGGGAAAATACAATGATAACTTTTTTATTTATTTTTTGCTTGTCAGGCTTTTCGGTTTTCGTGAGGGAAAAATATAGGGACGACCTTTTTTGCTTGTCAGGCTTTTCGTGAGAGAAAAATATAGGGACGACATTTTTTCCTTGTCAAACATGACAACTTTGTCCCTTAACCGCAACATGTTAAACTCCCCCCAAATGTCTAGGTGGCTAGAACAAACACTGGTGGGGAGCCTTCGCGTTCCTGGGGCTCAAGAAAATTGTCTCACCTCTCCCGCCATCTCCACGGCCCTGCTAACAGTTGAATTACAGTTGGGCAGTGGGGGGAGAGGGGATTACCCCCACCACTGCCCAACTGCATCCCCTCTACTGCTACATCCCCCACCTCTACATCCTCCCCACTGCTACACTTCCCCAACAACTACATCCCCCCAAGCTCGACATATCCCCCCACTGCTCCAGGTCACAAATCGCACCCTGTGTATAGCACTATAGCACAGGTGTTTCCCAAACTGTGGGTCGCGACCCAAAAGTGGGTCCCAAGGCTCAGTCTAATTAGGCCTAATGGGTCGCGGGGTAGCGCGAAATTAGATCAAAAGTGTCATTTTCTGACCAATACCACAATGTCACAAGCCTTGAAAGTTGCAAGTAACTAGGCTTAGATTTTAAGAAATGTATATGCCTGCAATCCTTCTTACACGGCTTATATTAAAATGCTTAGTGTTTTATCAAATTTTAGTTGACAATACTGTACAGTATGTTAGCAGAGTCACGGCGTGTTACAAAGCCGCTGAACTTCTGAAGTGGTCGCAGTTCCAAACAGTTTAGGGGCTGTCCATTAATTATGTCAACAATTTTTGGTCAATTTTTGACCCCCTCCCTTGTTGTCAACAACTGTCAACTTTCAGTTACCCCCCCCCCATAATTACGTCAAAAACTTTTGAGCCCCCGCCCCGCAAGGTCAATGACGGGTCCCAATAACAAGGTTATTATTTTTTGCTGTGATGACCATTTTCCCTTTTTTGCTCATCGAGTGACAAAATGTGATGGTTATGACCTTTTTTGCCATGCTTTTCCCATTATAATAAGTAGTATTCCATGAAATTTCCTACGTTTTCCCTGGTTTTGATTATTTGTAAAAAGTGAAATTGTTGACGTCAACTTCTCTTGACCCCCCCCCCCATCCGCTCCCTCTGTCAACAACTGTCAAACATTTTCAACCTCCTCTAAATTGTTGACGTAATTAATGGACAGCTCCTTAGGAAACCTTGACCTATAGTACTTGTAAAAATTAATCTTATTTCACAATAACGCAAGGAAAGCGTATTCCGACCATTAATTTTGCTTCGAAACTCCATTAACAACAGGAATCCCTGCTTGGCCAATTGAGACAACCTAGCGATTAAGCGATTTTGCCTTACTAATAAGATTTTTAAGACGTGTAACAAAGGTATGTTCCTGGCAAAATTTTATAAAAGACAATTTTCAATAAATTATCTATTTTTATCCTTTTGTCTTATTTTTGGGGAAAATGTATATGTAATTCTACATAATACGTTTGATATATTTTATTCGAATTGAATCAGAGCTTTTGTTTTGCCTTTTATTCAAAACTCAGACGATGCTTTTCAATTAACGTTCCCTAGATGGCCTAATACATATTTTATATTACCTGCTATGATTAGGGTCGCAGCACGTTACAAAGCCGCTGAAGTGGGCCGCGGCTTCAAAATGTTTGGGAAACCCTACACTAGCAGTTGAGACTCAATTCTAATTATTTTTTTACAAAAAGCCCTCAATATGATCAATGGAACAAGAGAGCGGGACAAATATCGAAACTGAACCGTTTTTGTTGCAAAATAAAAAAATCTTTTATTTATAAATTAGCAAAATATCCTAAACCAAGCGTGGACGGACGGATGGCCGTATATTAAGAGATTACATAGAGAGGAGACGTACACAGAGAGGAGACGAATCAGAGACTGGAAACGACCGGATGGAGACGGATTGAAGCGTCCACCACAACACGCTTACGACGGCGTTGGGCGTAAGAATGGCGGTCTGCGATGGCGGCCCCGGCGGCCGGCCGACCGACCGCCTTCGCCGTCTATTAATAGGCGTCCGTCTGTACGGCGGCCGGCGAGGCAGTTATAGATGCGTTCCGGACCCGGCGGAGAGGCCTTCCAGGCGGACGTTGGAAGCGGGAAAGGCGTGGCGATGCGGCTGCTGTAGCTTCTCGGAACATCGAGCGACCTTGTCCTAGACGAACACCGACGCCCTCGCCGCCACGAGTAAACGTGTAATTAGACGGTTTTGTTCAATTTGAAGCCGGCTTTCGACGCATTGTTTTAAGTGTAAATTCGAATTCTGTGGCAGATTCACGGCTGCGACGGGCGTCTGAGTCAGACCGAGTGGGCGACGATCTCTAGATTTCGACCGAAGCAACTCGCTTGTTTGACCGTCCATTGATTGTCCCGGCGTCCCGACATCATCTAGTCGGAGAATTTAGACTGAAAAGTTTCGACTTAACCGTAGAGTAATGTTCAGATCTAATTTTTTGTCAGTTTAAAGCTTCATTTCTTAATTTTATTCTAAATGTATATATTCAGTATATATATATATATATATATATATATATATATATATATATATATATATATATATATATATATGGGGAGGAGAGCTGAAAATATTTATAAAATTTTACACACTGAATATATATATATATATATATATATATATATATATATATATATATATGCATATATATGTTTACATATCCATACATACATACATACATATACATACATACATACAATACCTAGCATTGACTGTGACTGTGTATTGTGTTATCCTGCATATGTGTAACTGTGAAGGTATGTTTTATATATTGGCAGTGCCACTTGGCTACTGCCTGTTTTTCCATCATCTGTGCGTTAAGTAGGTGTGTGTTCTTCAGTTTTGCTGCGTGATGTCATGGGTTGAATAGGCTTTGTCAGTCAGAATAGAATAGCATGTTTTCTGCATTGTCCGGTCATGCTTTTGGTAAATCTGGTGAAAGTTTCATGCATTTGCCTAATTCTGAACTTGAAAACTAGGTTCCAGAGATTTTGATAATTTGACTGAGGCTTTCAAAGTCATCGGCCAGTGACACAGGCCCCCTGCTACACTACAAAATGGGGTCTTAGAAGTTGTTGACCTCCAGGGGCATAGTCAGGAATTTGATTTTGGGAGGTATAATGTGATTTGGGACAGATAAATCTTAAAAAGCTTTGAAAATCTTAAAAAACACATAATTTTTTTAAGGTAGTCTGATTTTGGAGGATATATATACTGATATCCCCCTCCATCGCTATGTCCCTGTTGACCTCAAGGCCCTTGGGTCACAGACGGAGCATTCCTGTTCAAGTTGAGTAAATATTATTGTGTTCAGTTTGATGCAATATACTAGGCAAAAGATTATGACAAATTACCGGTACTAAGCCGTTGTGTATGTGCCACTTAGTTTATTTACCTTCACGGGGTGCTGGAAATTTCCTCTGCCACTGTATGATCACCTTAGCACAACCTAGCAGTAAATCAGGCGCTAACTAATTGACCTGAAGGGATGGTCGGTTAGGGTCCATTTATATAGTACGTATGCACTGAGGGGGACGGGGTCGGATTTTGGAGATTTTTCCTATGTACGCTATGTGCAATGGGGGAGGGGTGAAAATATGACTATTTTGCATATGTACTATATCGATGAACCCTTACCAAGTGATCTTATGCTTCAGTCTTTGCCAGTGTTTTATCCAGACTCCAGGCCTTGGGGGGAGGGGAATTGAGGCTTTTTGGCGGGGTGGAATCGACTTAGTTGGGAGGGGAGACACAGTTCAATGCAAAATTTGTGTAAGTGCTGGGATTTTGGTGGGAATTTTGAGTTTTTTTTGGGGGGGGATCTCTCCTCCTAACAGGCCTGTATAAAACACTGGTCTTTGCTAAAATGGTCTTTGATTCCATTACTTTTATTGAATGTTCTGGAACTGATAGCTAATGTGTCTCTATCTAGCAAGACTGCAGTTATCTCTGATTTCTAGCATACTCGGCAGTCATAAAGTCGACTCTTGTTAAAGGAATGCTGGAATTGTGTGGTGTCAGTTAGAGTTAATGCTGTCAGAAGTTGAGTAATAAGTCCGACTGCAACTGAAATACATTCCTCAAATTCTTGTCAGTCCTTGCAGATGCCTAACTCGTTAACGTTTGTCATGAAAGTTTAAATCATTATTGAGAAATTAGTTTTAAGGTTGCTTAGAACTTTCATTTAGCCTAATAGTCAGCACCTGATTCGATCGCATAGATTACAGGCAATTAGGTTACTCTTGAGAAGTGGAGTATCATTCAAAACTCTCAGAACTATGTCATAATATGTATCTACCCTTTCAAGAGTGTATCGTCCCATTGGAAGAATTTAAAAATTTAATAAATTAAGTTTTAAAAATTTAATTAATTACTTTTAGATTGGTTGTTGGAGTGTTTTTATTTCAGGTTTTATAAGGTAATGTAATGTAATGTACATTTTTATATAACAGTTCTTGAGAGCATAAGGAAGTGCAGAACTTGAGGTGTGGGTCATGAGAGATACCAGTGCCAGATCACCCACTTAGGGATAAATGAGTATTGTTTGGCAACAGTGATTGATAATACACAGACTAGATTATTGGCTTTGAAAAAAGCAAATGAAATCCGTCTGTCAAGCATACCAGGCTGATCTATTTAAATAGAGTTGGAGAAGGCATACCAGGTGTGTATCAATCAATCAATAAATCAATCAATCAATCAATCAGTCAGTCAGTCAATCAATCAATCAAAATTCCTTTAACACTCTTATAATAAGGCAATAAGTGGTCATCAGTTGGCAGTCACTTCAGAGTGAGAATCATAATCAAAAATTATGTACATGTTCATGGCTGAGAATCCATAAGTGAGTCCAAACATGACCGGTTCTGGCTAAGGAGGATATTGCAGTCTAGAAAAGAGATGCGTTAAGAAGCTGAGACCTGAAAGCTGAGGGACACTGGGCTTGACAAACTACCAGTATTCCTCGATCGTGTTCCAAGCATCAGAAGACCTTATCTAGTGTTGGTGATCTTGAATGGCAAGTAAAATCAATCAGTTCATTAATTGTTCAATCAAATTCTATGGCTATCGCAATGCTTAAGATATCGGCCAATGGCACACCAAATCCAAACCAAGTGGTCGAGTTGAGTCAGAAAGCTCAGTCCAGATCAACGGGAAACAATTTATATTGGATAAAGAGAAGTAAGTAAGTAAGTAAGTAAGTAAGAGAACGTCAAGATTATAGTGGTAACTTGTCTAAAAGACTGCGCTTTAAACAAAATTAAACTAAGTAGCTAGTCTTAAAAAGCAAGACTTCAGTCGATTCCTGAAAATATCTAGCGACGATGACTCCCGTATGTCAGCAGGAAGCGAGTTCCAATCGCGCAGCAACCACCGGGAAGGCACGATCTCCGACGGTGACAAGACGCGTTCTTGGAACCATAAGGACTGAAGTCGCGGACGATCTAAGTCGCCTGCGCCCGCGAGGTCAGAAACACTCGAAACTTCGGATGCAAGATAATTCGGACCCATCCCGTGAAGGCAGCGATATACAAGAGTTGATAACTTGAACATGATGCGCTCAGGCACCGACAGCCAATGAAGATCAACAAGAAGCGGGGTGACATGATCACATCGGGCCGAACGATAGATAAGACGAGCAGCACAGTTCAAAACAGACTGCAACCGGTCAAAAGAATAGGCAGGTGACCCCGCAAGAACTGCATTGCCATAGTCGAGCCTAGTCAGTACCAGAGCAACAACCAACGTCTTAAGGACGGCTTGAGAAACAGACCGACGCAGACTCCTAATCAAACGAAGTGAAGAGAAACAGCTGGCGACAGTCTTGGATACATGCAGCTTAAGGGTCGCTGCACTATCAAGGTAGATTCCCAAGTTACGCAAGAGAAGTAGAGAGGTGGGTGGCTGACATTACAAAAATATTTAGCAGAAGAGGATCCTGTGTTGAGCATTGGTTTGGTATATCAGGTACTGCATTGGAGTAGTTCCAATCCTACCTTCAACAGCGCAGTAATGCTGTTTGCTGCAATGGATGGTGTTCAGTAAAATTCAGTTAAGATAGATTTTGGTGTTCTCCAGAGATCTGTTTTTGGCCCTCTCCTTTTCACTTTATATACAATGCCCCTTGGATTACTATTTTATATTTCTCTGCTGCCTATCATTTCTATGCTGACGATACACAGTTATTCATTGCCTTTGATGATAAAACCTCTTTGATGTAACTAGAACATTTGTCTGCAAAATGTTCAGTTTTGGATGTTTAGTAATATGTTTGCATTAAACCCTTCAGACACTGAGCTTTTACTTCTTGGTACATGTCATCATTTAATTTAAGTGAATTTGAAGACATAAATTCCTTTAAATTTGACAGAATTTCAGTTAATCAAAGTCAGTCTGTCTGTAACCTAGGTGTAATATTCAATAAAAACTTGTCTTTTAATATGATCATATAAATAAGGTCAGCAGAGCTGCTCATCTGTAAATCATGGATATTCGATGAATTTGTGATCTTGTGCCCAAATCTGCTCTGATTCTTCTTGTCAATGCCCTTGTCAGCAATAGGCTTGATTATTGCAATTCTCTTTACTATGGTATGGCCAAATCTAATATGCAAAAGCTTTGAGGGATTCAGAATTCTATTACCCAGGCCAGTCCAAAAACTCGTAAGCATGATCATATTAAACCTGTTCTTCAAACGTTACGCTGGCTGCCAGTCAAACAGAGAATTGTATTCATAACTTGTCTCCTGGTTTTTAAAATACTGCAGTCTGGCCAATCTCAATATTTAAAATCTACGATAATCCACCCAAAACATTGTCATTCAACAAGGTTTTCTGATTCATTGTTAAATGTACCTAGAACCAACACCGAATTTGGTAAGAGCTTTTCTATTGCTGGGCCAAAAATTTGGAACCCTCTCTCTCTGGTTGTCAGATCTTCCAATAAACTGAGTATTTTCAGATCCAAGCTTAAAACACTTCTCTTCCAATTAGCATTTCCTCCATAGTCTGTCTTGCTGCTTCCCACTGACTGATCTCTGGAATGACCTGGTCTTTTGCAGATGGATTTGAAGTACCAACGATTGATACCCTTGGGTATTAGAAATGGAGCTATAGAAGTGCAGTATTATTATTATTATTATTATTATTATTATTATTATTATTATTATTATTATTATTATTATTGTGTTGCATACTGCCATTGATTAGTAGCCAGTGGAGGCAATTCATCAGTAAAAAATTTGAGATGATGAGATATGGTAGAGTTTGTTTTTCCATGGCTGTAGGTACCCTCTTCATAGCCAATAGCAGTGCAAGAGGCCACAAATGCAGATTCTTCAAGAAGAGGATGTGACCAAAGAAGAAAAATTATTTTAATGCAAGAGCTGTTGACAAATGGAACAGTTTGATGTAAAGGCAATAACATTTGAAACAAATAAACACATTCAAATGTTATCTAGGAGAACTGGGTTTTTATATGTTGGGAGTATGGTAATAATTACGGTGGTTTTAACACAGGCTAACCTAGCCTCCTAAATCACTTGAAATTGCTTTATTTTTATAAACCTGCCCTAAAGCTAAATCCCACTATAAGACCATTAACGTAACATTGTCCATCTTATTGATAATAATTATTAGCATTTATGCACTTGCATTCACACACACACACACACACACACACACACACATTTGCATTACCAGTAAGTGTTCCTTAAGTCTGGATTTAAAAGAGTGAACGTAAAGGACTAGGGTATTTTGTAATGTTAAAGTATACATGTTAAAGGTATCTTTTTGCAATATAGGCCTAAAGGATTTTGGTGCTGAGCAATTCATTGCAAGCGTTAGTAACATGGTAATATGATATACTGTATTTTAGAAATTTACAGAGTAGAGTTTTATTTTAGAGTGCATTTTAGCTCTTATAAGAACTCAGTAAAACACAGCATGTACTGTGTCTCCCACACACACTGGGCACTTGGATGCATGTATAGTGTATAGTATACACTATACACTGTATATACACAGGATTTTACTACCTACTGTTAAGAGACTAACAAAAACAATTGTTCTTATTTAGATTTGAGTTCAGTTCATCAGGTATAGTACATCTGTTGGAGCAAATCTTTCTAAGGTCAGATGCTTTTGTGATTGTCAACCTTGTTAAGACCCGCCCCCTCATGGATACACTGACCTTTGCCCGGCCGGCCGACAAACCACCCTGCCTAAAGCTATTTCAAGAAAGATTAAGCCCATAAGAATAAGCAGCTACTACTGTACTGCTTTCCGGGGCGCTGTATAAGTTTACGAGATTTTACTTTGCTTTACTTTACTTACTTTAAGATCTTGATTTACCAAAAGCTTATCACAAATGTAAAGGGGCATGGTGGAATAGTAGTAGGATTTTTGCCATGCAATCACAGGGTAGCAGGTTCGAATCTGACCCTAGCCTATGCATTGGGACCTTGGAGAAGGAGAACCATGGAGAACCACTTTACTCATCTCATTTCCGGGCGGAGAAAGCCAATTGGACCTGCTTTAGGGCAGAGAACTCCTCATTATCATCAAAACAATCCCAAATGTATTCAGGTTATGCACAACTGGTGCACTTGGAGGATCTCTAAACAAAGAACAAAGCAAAGATCTTTTACAAGCTGAACTTGTGACAAGCACATTTCATATATTGTTTTTCGATGATAGCAGATCAAAATATGTTTTCTATTTTGTTTATTTATCTTTGATATGTGAATTATTTTGATAATTACTTCACACATATCAAGTAGATGAAAATTTGTCTGTCCTGAATTCAGCATGTATAATCTTTTCTCTATGGGAAGTTACTTACAGTATGTATTAAATTTCTGCTTAATTAAATAGTGCTTTTTGTGGATTTGTTATTAAGACAGTAGACTGAAAGCTGTATTTGAGAAGTTATTGAAAGTAATGGTTAAGGAGAGTGCAAATTGGAGATGCTGAGGGAGGGCAGGTGGATGCTTTCATAGATTTTATGCTCTTCTTTATTAATTAATACCTCAGTTAAAAGGAACTGATGGCTGTTCATCATCACTATCATCATCATAGCCTCACCATCTTCATCATCATCATCACCCTCATCATCATCTTCTTTTTCCTGGTCATCATGACATCATCATTAATGTCTGCTATGACAACCTCTAGGCTATCACCAATGGAGACGATGGCAAATCTTTTTGTAAATGTTCACTTATAAACAGGGCTTTTTGTAAAAAAATTATTTTTTCCGTTACATAAATAGTCAGCAGTAAGTTGTCAACACACCACAATGGCCGTACAATTATTCTAATTGTTTGGACCATCGATTAAAATAAAAAATATGATAAGAAAATTGAAAAAAAGAGATGGCAATTAGATGTAGTTCAAACGTTCTATATTTTAACTTAATTTTGCAATAAAAAAATTAATGGTATGTCAGTTTTCAGATTTCTGGAATGCCGTTCCACCTCGTTCAGGCACAAAAAACCCTGCTTATAAATGACAGTTGTCAAAATGAATGTAGAAACTTGAAATGCGCTTATTAAGGCAAGCAATTTCTTGGATGCCATTAGGTGAATTTGATGAAAATTGCATGTTTTGACTACACATTGTGTTTTAATAATAATAAGTTAGTATAGGGGGCGGAAGATGGCAGAGTGGGTTACGTGCTGGAGCGTCAGGCTGACTGGAGCGGGTTCAAGCCCCGTTAGTGCCCCTAGTGGCTTTCACACAGGCAGTAATGCCTTCCTATAAGCCACTTTAAGTCATGCTAAGTCATGCTAAGTCATAGGTCTCTTTGTAAGAGAGCAGAGTTGCTTTGCTTGTTTACTGACCTGTGCAGAGGACTTTCTATTTCAAGTGTTGTGCTGGTGTTTGGGTCAATGTGAAAACAAGGTCTTGCTTACTCAGAGTTCTGGGCCTAAGTTGTAGACTGAGGCTGTTATATTATATTGTGGGTCCATGTTCACACTAGATACTGTATTTCTTAGCAGTCCTGCTCTGTGAATATTCTCAAGATATAGATCAACTGACATCATGCAGTGCTTATTCTCAGCATGCCTGTCAGCATGTTTATTAAGCCACACAGTGTTGGAGAGCTGATATGAATGCTTGAGTGGGGTCTTAAAATAACCCTTGAGCTGCTGGACTTTCTGTAACCTAGAGATAGTTTCTTCTTGGAAAACACTGAAATTTGGCCCAAGGCAGTGTTTTATCCATACTCCAGGCCTTTGGGGGGGGGGGAATTGAGGCTTTTTTGGAGGGGGAATCGACTTGGTTGGAGGGGAAAAGACACAGTTCAGTGCAAAATTTTTTTTTTGGGGTGTGGGGAATTTTTAGGGTTTTTTTATTTGGGGGGGGGGTAAATCTCCCCTCCTAACAGGCCTGTATAAAACACTGGCCCAAGGTCAGATTTTCTACAGTAGAGTTCCATTAAAGTGGAAGTTCAAATGTTGTGGACTAGCTAGATCCAGCTTCTTGTGAATCCTGTCCAGTAATATTCAATTACAAATAGGCCTATATATATTCAAATATAATAAAATGGATAAAACCTGCAAAATCTGCAGTGTGTTAAAGTGAGGTTTTACTATAGATTAGGCCTATACTATATTCATTTATGACTTAACATTGTCTGCCATTGAGTAGGCATCTCAAGAGCTCCACCCACAAGCCCACTTATGGAATTTGCCATTGTTGATAACAGAATTTCTCTGCTAAAATTAGTAATTGTTGTTGTGAAGCATTCAGTCAGTGTGTAAGGACGACTGGTGTTGCTTATATGCAAGTTCGTGATAGATATCATAATTATTACATTTTGTGCTGTGAAGATCAATAGACTGCTTGAAGAAGGAGCTGCTTAGAGAGTGAGATATCAGGCTTTTGAAGTCTTGCTGAAGATGCCAAGTATGTGTAATGCATGATAAATATGTATAATTTACTTTGTTAAGGAAAACAGTTATGTACAATATACTACGTTAAAGGATGTCGTCAGCTACGTATAAGATCTTGGTTGTTTGGAACATAACTCGATGCATTTCCAGATTGTATTTAATTTCTGAAAGTATTTTTCAACTAATGTTAGCGCAATTTATTTATTTAAATTAGTTGACGAGAAAATGTTTGTATTTCTGGTATATTTTGGTGGTATTTTTCTGGTTTATTTCAAAAGTTATGGTTATTGCTACTAAAATTGTCTTTGGTTTCTCTATTGTAATGTGATGCTTTTTTGGTTGGTTTTTCATGTCTCGAGTTTATTGTGTAACTTGCTTTTAATTGAATCTAACAGTTGCAATGATTTCTTTAAAGACTGATTGCCTAAGTGCTCAAAACCTCTATCTTTATCTGATGATCTTTGGGACTTATTTTTTTAAGTGTTGGGGGGGGGTTGCCTTCTGCTTTAAGGGTTTGTATTTGTAAAATAATGTATTATCTTTGCCTGTTCCCTTTTATCAAATAATTGCATCTGTACACTATTATACACGTGTGGTCATAAGTAAGTAGCATCATTCTTAGATAATTTTTTTCTAGATGTTTATTGCATCATCACAAAAATACTTATAACTGAGTTGTAGGTGTCAATGTACCTACAGTGTAGTCTAAGGGGATTTTTCTGGCATTGTGCCAGAATACCTTAGTCTGGAATGGCTCTCTCCTCTAATCATCTTGCAGACTGGGATCTATTTCTGTTTGGGCTTTGTGTGCTGCTTGGTTTTCTGTAGTCTTCTTGGCTGTCTGGCATGTGCTGCTGTTAAGGTGTGCCCAATAAAAGCTATGAATAGTTTTTACTGTTTAATGAGCCATACAGCACATTACAGTGGATCCCACTTAATCCCATACTGCTTAATTGCATAACCCGCATAATCACATAAGAACATAAAAACCCCGAACCAGTGTTTTGTGCGTACAATTAATTATCAGATGTCCCGGCTATTTGCATAGCCCAGTTAATCGCATAGAGCAAGGCTTGCACGGCACATATGCAATTAAGCGGGTTTCACTGTATTTAGACATACTGTTTGTATGCATGTATAATAAACTATGTATTTATTGTCATCTGTGGATTCTGTGCTGTGTGTGTGTGCTTGTGTGATACGTAGACTACTGGTGTGATACCAGTATCCCATTGCCCAAGTGCAAAAATTGGTAGGCTCTGTTCTATTCTATGATGGCAAATATCTACCTCAATTTGTTATGGAAATTCTTGGGAATAATTAAGGGTCAATAGTAATATTTATTAATTATTGAATTCTGTTTGAATTAATTACCCGAATTTTTTGGTGCAGGCGAAGTTTCAGTGTCGAATGATACCATGTTTGCTGGTCTTTAGGTACACGAAAATGTTTGAGAAGATAGGCATGTTTTCTTTCTGTAGTTTTTTTAACACATAAATGTAATGATGTCATTGATATGGCAAGGCTGTTGTTCTCTCCCAAGTGTATTACCGTACATTAGCATTTTGATAACAGTATTGTGCAGCAGAGGATTAACAATGTGGCAAATGTTAAGGAGCCCATGAGAAACAGGACCCATGATGTTAACCATGTATAATTAAAATGCGATTTGAGGGCTTTATGCATACCATATATTATATTTGCTATTCCTGTTATTATTATTAGTAGTAAATTTTGGTTGCACCATTTTAGTATTGCACTTGGCATCAGTCGATGAATGATCGCACCAGATTTGAACTGTAGTCCCCCATTACTGTTGAAATATTTAAGTTGTTGTGTATGTATGCTAATGAGGTAACATCACCGAGTAAAACTAGCCAAATAACTGTATGAATAAATGTTTGCATAAGATTTTTGGCCTGTGCTATTGGCAAAATATCAATGAGATAAGAACTATTTTGAAAATTGATCCAGTTGTTGTGATCATTAGTAATGGGTATGCCAGATTTCTGGACAATTATTTATATAATTAATCTGTCTGTGTGTGATAATTATATAATATAAGGCAGGGATGGGCAAAGTGCGGCCCGCGGGCCACATGCGGACCTCGAAGCCCTTCTGTGCGGCCCCCGACATCGGGAGATACTACATTAATGTGCGGACCTCTAAAACATATGAAACTTTTGACAACACCTTAATGGAAATTTAAGCATTCAAATTGGATTTACACTTTGGCAATTGATCGTTAACTAGAAATAATGTTTTTGATAATTTTATTAATTTTTCTTCGACTTGACAGTTTTGGCTTATTAATAATTACTTACACTGTACAGTATTAATACGCTATGTTAATTACAGTCGTTTTGGAAACTACTTAAAAATATAATTTTAAATGCCGAAAAAATGTGTGCGGCCCTCGGCTTTCATCGCAGACACTTTTGCGGCCCTCGGATAAAAAAGTTGTGCCCATCACTGATATAAGGGATATTGAATATATGTATATATTTGTCAAATGTGTGGGTGCCTGAGGAAAAATTCTTCTTTCAACATCGATTGAATAAGATTCTGCTTATAGTAAGGTAGATCATAAAGAAGTCTGTTGCAAAAATCTATTTTATGAATAGAAAAAATCATTCCATCGGCCTGCGATGGTACTTATTGGAAGAAATTGAGTACCGTAATCTCCCCGAGTTTCCGTAGTTTCATAAAGCAGCAGGATCTGGATGTTTTCAAAAATGTGTGGATTAGGCGAAAGCCTTTGGTTAAAAAGTACTCGACAATTGCATAACGCATAACAGTTCGGATCTATGCCTCTTCTTCATGGCGAGGAACATAAAGTTCACAGATGTTTTGTCTGCGAGAAGAGCTGAACCACATTAAATCAGCATTTGATGGATTCATTTTTGAGCAGTTTTTTACTTAGCATTTCGTTGAAGCTGTTGATGCGACCTTGACAATGCGAGGAAATGTGTCAGAATATGTAATGTAATGTAATGTAATGTAATTAGCTATTTATATTGCACCTAATCAATCAATGTTAGCAAATATATATGTATATAACAAAGTCACACACACATACCGGTGTAAATATATATATATATATATATATATATATATAACATTATATATATATACATATATATATATACATACATATGTATGTATGAATTTAATTAAACACCGTGTAGTTATAGTGACTAATGTTCATGGATGGAACCTATTGTAGACTACTGTAAATTTTCTTCATTGAGTGGCGATTTCTGGAGAGAAGATTAGCAGCTGTGTATGTAATAACGACGCTGGTGTTGCTGTTTTTTTTTAGTGTTGCATGGAAATCGACTCGTGACACAGAAACTCATCATGGAGCCTCGTATATCTGTCGACCTGCTGCAGAAAATTGGTCGTCCCGTCTTCATATGTGTTGATCTTGACGCTTTGGTTCACAACATGACACTCCTGGCTGACTTGTGTGTCAACAAAGATGCTGGTAACTGGCAGTTACATCGTATTATTCTCAACTACTGTAAATTATTACGAACCACATGAGCTGCAACAATTAATCTATTTTTTAAAAAATAATAATAATAATGAATCATGTACTTACTAATAAAATCAGATTTACTGATCAAACAATAGATATAGCCTTATCTATGTTATGCATTTTGTTCACAAGGCATATAATGACGAGTTTAAAAAAATAAAAATTGATAACTGATTTGTTGAATTTCCAAACAAGCAATTTATGTTTAACGTTGATTAAATCATTGAAATATGATATTTTGGCCATCTGGCAGAAGTATCCGTTTTAAAGATAATGCATGTTATTTGCATGATGTCATTTATATGTATTGCGATGAAAATGGTAATTTGATCTTTTTTCTGTTGCAACGTCCAGTAAGAGTTGCTGTTGTCAAAGGCAATGCATATGGCCATGGCGCTGTGCCTGTGGCTCGCCATTTCATGGCCACCGGTGCCGCCGATCGCTTGGCTGTGGCCACCGTCGATGAGGCAATTCATCTGCGCCGCGCCGGAATTGATGCTGTTATTCATGTACTGGGTAATTATTTCATAAAATGCATCATAGGTTGTTTTTAAGAGATTATTATTATGGGACTGTATTTTGAATATTTTATGAAATGTCTGTACAGTTTACGATTACTCTGGTCTAATGTAATGGTTTTGCATGCGGTGAATAAATTAAAATCCCTGACGTAATCATGTAGACAATTTGCAGTGCTTGAAAGACAGGGTAAGTACTGCATATCTGTCTTGGTTATGGGGAATTTTAGGGCTTAATGAGAATTGTTTAAGTAAATTTTGCTATGTAGAAGTGTTAAACATTACTACAAATTGGCAAATGTAAGCATGTCATATGTTGCATTTGTTATAATATGTATGTGTATTTATGATAGACATGTTAACCATGCTAATGGCATTACTTCTAATTCAATTCTATATACAGTGTATGGTTGAAATGATTACTGTATATGTGATGATTACTGTTAATATGTGCATTTGTGATAATTTTCCTTGCTCATGGCCATTTGTTCTTTTGAGCAGGGTTTATGTGCTTTTAGAGATGACAAAAATAACTTTGATAAACATTTTTCAACTACTGAGCCAAGTCATGTACAGTAATAAACTATCACGCAATTATATCACCATTTCAAGTATTAGTAGAGTTAGTGTTGCTGCTGATGATGATGATTTCTCTGCCATAAGGACAGTCCAATTGGCTTTTGCCACACGGAGATGAGAGGAGTGGGGATATGTTGTCAGGGATAGGGATAACTCATTAAAGAACAACTTGTCCAGGGTTGTTATGCAAATGCCTAGGGTCAGCTTCAGCTCACTACCCTCTGATTGCAAGGTAAGAATGCTACCACTTGACTGCACCCTCCAGTAGAGATAGTTATTATTATTATTATTATTATTAAAGTTAAGATTATTGTGGTAACTAATCCGGAAGGACTACGTGAACACATTACAGTGTCAAAACAGAATCATAACTAGTTCGAAATAGCCAGGTCTTTAAGCACTTCTTAAACGTATCTAGTGATGGTGAGAGTTGAATGGCCAGTAGTAGACCATTCCAGACCCATGGTGCTGCCACGGGAAATGCGCGATCACCCACGGTGGAAAGACGCATTCGCAGGACGAGTAGCGTTGCAGTGGAGGCCGATCTCAGACGTTGTCGACCATCGTGGTCTGAGACACGATGCAGTTCTGTCTTTAGGTAAGCCGGGCCCATGCCATTCAGACACTGGAACACCAGCAACGCCAGTTTGTATTTGATACGTTCTGGCACTGAAAGCCAGTGTGGGTTACAACAAAACTTATTTCATGCTCTTTCCAATATGAGTGTAACTTATTGAACGACCCTGTCAAGCTTTCACTGGCTTTTGGACCCTGAACGCATCACCTTCAAGCAATGTCAGTTGATCTACAGGGTCTTGAATGACGCCTCATCCTCAACAACAGCAATAATAATAGTAATAATAATAATGTTCTTATTTCACATCAACATGGCCTTCAAAGCATGACTTGGTTGGTTTGTCTGTCTCAGTGGTTCTCCTGGTAGAATATGTTAGCTCTGTTATCCTGGAGAATTTCTATTGATCCAAGTTCAATACTCGGACAGTCATAGACTTTATCTCTCAGGCAGTCTCATGTCCGCCGATGCAGTGGAAATTAATATGGTCTTTGTAATGTTTCAAGCTTTGCTTGCTTTTATATATTCGCAGCAACAGGCAGGAAGGTGTAGTAGCTGTCTACCAAGAAGGGCCGCAATAATAAAACCTGACAAAACAGCTGCACACAACTATCAAAACACATACAACAATCTCTATTGGTTGCAGGAACTCTGGACAGGACAGAGATGGAGAGAGTGTGGGGAAAAGCATTGGGGGAAAGCTAATTCGTTAGCTCTAGGTTCGACATTCACGAGTGCTAGACAAATTCACAAGTATTTCATCTGTAAGGTGTTATTTTCATACCACAGGGAACATCCAACCATGGGAGATGCAGAGATGCGTTAGCTATCGCCTGATACCAACTGTAGCGAGCGAACAATCAATCATTGGAATTAGCAAATGCCTTGAAAAGATCAGAGCCAACGATCAAGAGATCGACGATCATCATTGTTTTGCAAACGGAGTAAATGCACACCCACTTCGGTAGGCTGTTTTTCTGTAGCATTATCTCGGTCATAGCATTCATAGGTTTGAACAACTTTAGGCGTCATTGTGAAGATTTTGATTTTGGTTTCGATCACTGTAACGTCGCATCTAAGCGCGCTGCAGTAGTAACGTATAGCAAATGGCCTGTTGCTTTACGTGCTAGACAGCTATTTTCGTTGCATTTGACGCTAGCTGTAGCCGCACAAAATGAGTCTTTGTAGGGATTTGGTGGTTTGCATGCTGCCATGAAGTTTGTTTTTTTAGGTCTGTGGCGCATCGGCGTCATTGACACTAACAAAGCCGGTTAGTCTTTTACTCTCTCGCTACTTCTTCTCTTGTCCCGTTTTTCTTCTTGTGCGCTGTGCTGCTGATTGGTTTGAAATTTCCTAACGAGCCAGTGAAAAAAACGTTAGTTGTAGTTACGTCTTTTTTGTTTTTTCTTTCTGCAAAGTGGACAGCTTTAAAATCATTTAACGTGATTTTGAAAGGCCACTGCAACTGTTAGGCATGCTAGGCTGTCATTTATCAGCATTGATGAGCTCTTGGCCACAGTAAATTTTGTATGCAAGAGTTTAAAAAGCAGACTTCATTCATTGCATTCAAATTGCATTACATGCAAAATTAACTCTATATGGTTCACATTGCTCCAATATCTACTATTATATCATTGCAATTAATGATATTACTTTTTAAGCTACTCTTGCCTGAAATACATAATTATTGAGGCTTTTAGTGGGACATTTATGTATTTGGCTTCTATTTCTGACAATTGTCTCGTCAGCATTAGACATGTTTTAAAATGTTCTAAAATCAGAAAGGGTCTAAAAATAGTTGTTGAGGAACTTCATTTGTGAACCAAGTCAAAACTGTTACCATGAAGAGTGACTCCCAATCATTTATTTATATGCAGGACGTCCTTAAGATATGCTTGATTTTAATTTTATGGACTGGCATCTCTGCTTGAAAAATGAAACACATTCTTGTAATTTTCTACGATCCTAAAAACCATAATGATGAAATTGAAATATTTTCTTAGCCCTGAAATTTTCAGATGCCTGCTTAACATTTCTGACTGTCTAATTTTTGGTGATTTGTGTATTTTGTACTATTATGCATACATCCTCTATGTCATTTATGATATCATGGACAATCTTTTAATAATCTTAACTTTACACAACCTGTGAACAGATATTTTGTGTATGTCCTATGTCCTCTGTCTATATGTTACTAATGATACCATACTTATTCTTTTACCTTACATTACACTGCATTACAAGAATATTATGCTATCTTACTGATTTGTATTTCTGTACGTTGTCTATGTATGTAACTCGCATTTTTACAAAATTAGTTGTGAACATTCTAAAAGCATCTAAACAAAAGTAGCAGGAGAGGCCTGACAGTCAAATACTGTCACTTTTTGCATGCATAGTTTATGGCATGCATCTTTTGTAGTAAATTAAAGAATCATGTATATCCAAAAGATACAAAGGCATCTTATCTTGAAGATATCTTACAGTTCTCTGATTCTGTACGTTATTAATGATACCATACTTATTCTTTTACCTTTCATTACACTGCATTACAAGATTATTATGCTATCATACTGATTTGTATTTCTGTACATTGTGCATACATTTACCTATATCCTTGAGGATTTCTGTGGATCTTCAGTTCTAATTGTTTAAAACACAAGTCCTGTATAATAGTAATAGGCTTGTAAATTGCCTTTTAAAAGTCTTTATATACCTGAATTGCATGTCTGTATTTGTTGCATTTAGTTGTGAAAAGCCATTTCATAATATTGTCATCCATTCGATAAAAAGGTCTTTGGAAGTCTCCTTGAAGCCTTGATGTTACATTGCTTCTCTGTTTAAGATTCTTGTTTAGAAGAACAAAAGTTTTTCTTCATTATGCTGATATTTTTTGCTCTTTATACATATTTTTTCAAACCAGACATGGTCCCATGGAATTATCTATCTCATATATCTACTAAATATAATCTGCTATACATATTTTTTCAAGCCCAACATGGTCCTGCAAAGCTATACATCCCATGTAATGTACTAAATATGCCAAAAGTTACATATTTGTATACTTGGTAATTTCTATAAAAGCTTTATATGCATACAATATACAAATATTCAAATGCTAATAAAAAAAATAATAACAATAATAATAATGATACAGTAATAGCAACTGTAGTGATGACAAAATACCTGATAAATCGTAGTGAATTAGTGTATATATATTATCTATATAATTATACAATATAGTATATACTATAAAGTTTTTAATATAACATATACACACATACCGGTATATATATATACATATATAATTAATTAGGTACTAGTACATAGCACTATTTCAAGTTAGAATTTTGCCTTAAAGTTAAAAAGACGAATGATATTATGGTGGCCATGACAGTGCATGGCCACATTTTAGATTTATTTTCAGATGTCTTTGGTGTTTGTTGCAGAAATGATTCAATTGCCCTAGGGACACTTCACATCAAAGTGGACACCGGAATGTCCCGCAATGGATGCCAACCGAATGAACTTCCTCAATTGATTGAGGTTTTATTACATGACTGTGACTTCAGTTTGAAACATTGCATTGCTTTTAGCTGCCTTGATTGTCTTGATTGATTGATTGTTTTTTTATCATGACTGAAGTTTGATTTATGATAGAAGTTTGTTTTATGCACAGGAATTGGTTTAAGTTAAAACCTGACTACATTTTGTGTTTTGCTCTGATGAATGTTTGACCACTCATTTCAGTATTATTCTGTTAATTAGCAGCCACAATTTTAAAATTTTTAATATGAAACAGGGGCATAGCGATGGGGGGGATATATCGGTATAAATACTCCCAAAAATCAGACTAACTTAAAATTTTTAATGTGTTTTTCAAGATTTTCAAAGTTTTTTAAGATTTATACCCCCAAATCACATTACCCCCCAATCAAGTCCTGGCTACGCCCCTGATATGAAATTGTGCACTTGTAATGTAGGGTAAGTTTTGTGCAGTGTCTGTTCTCTTTCTGTTCGGGAGTGCTCTCTGTTTAAAAGATGCTCAGCGAGGAAGTGAGGCTTTTAATTTTCAGAGCTTTTTAAAGGAAGAATTGAATGAATGTAACCAGTCCATTCCAATGAAAGGGTCCAGTCACTCCATATGCTTGATGTACAGTGTAAGGTGATAGTGTTGCATGATCTGATCTGGGGAAATGCACAATGTTGCACATCCCAGCAATCAGAGATGCAAAGCATGTGAGTTGAAATAATCAAAAAACTGGTTTAAAAAAGGTTTAGTGAGATAAGAAGGAACTGGGTCCTTGAAGTGCTGCAAAAAGCCAGAATCAGTTGTTTGAACTAAATGGAAGCCAATGGAGGGTGCTCAACATGAAATCTGAGATGGTGGAATCACAGGAACCTTTAGCCACTAAATGATTTGATTTGGTTTGATAAAAAATATGTATAAAGGACATATAACATCAGCAAAACAAAGAAAAACTTGTTTTGCTAACAAGAATCTTTAACAGAGAAGCAATGCAATGGTGCTAGGACAAAATGTCCACAGACAAATTGTCACAGACAAAATGTCATGGGGACTAAATGTCAGCGGACAAAATGTCACAGTTTAGGGTTAAATTTTGTCCCCATGACATTTTGTCCGGCCACGAATGCAGCACCAAGGTTTCAAGAGCTGAGATGGTGGCGATGCAGGAACCTTTAGCCACTAAAGGAGCAAGAGCATTTAGCACAGACTGCAGAATTTAGAGTTGGTGCTTGGGCTGACCTAAATAAAGCAGGTTGCAACAGCATCGCCAACTGGCGAAGAAAACTTAGATTAAGTAAGAATTGGATGCAGACATTGAAAGAGAGGAGTAAATTACCGTGATATGTTTAAGCTGATAAAACAGGAACAAGAGAGATAAGCGAAATGCTGTTTGAAAGACAAGTTACTATCAATGTAGTGGTCAATGTTCTTGTTACAGATGCCCTTAAAGCTCACTGATAGAGTGTCAACCCTGCCTGCTGTCAACCAGGGTTTGATTCATGGGTGGTGCTCACCAGTCTACCAGTGCAGATTTGAAATTAGTATGGTCTGCATAGCACTTTAGGCTGATGACTGCTAGTTTATTTTTATCACAGCACTGTATAAATGTGAGATTTCAACTTTTGCATTTTACAGGCCCATTAAGTTAAGTCACAAAACTGGGATTTCTGTGAAGCATAGTGAGTTTAAGAATGCAGATGTTTTAGTGCCAGGTCAGCCAAGTTTTGTCGGGATTTAATTTGTAAACATTATAGAATCCAGTCGTCATGGATGGAAATTAGACTGTCCACTGATTTTTTTGTCATCTTCAGGCTTGCAAGTCACACCATGTTCCACTGGAGGGCATTCTTTCAATGTTCAGCAACACAGAAGATCCCGTATTCTCTCAGTCGCAAATTGACACCTTCAACAAGTGCATTGAACCCTACAGGTCTTCTTACGTCGAGTTCTTTTAGTGTTTTGTCATATTTTAGCATGCTGGTGCAGTGGCAGCACTTGTTTTCATGCACTTCTGTCTTTGTAATCATCGTATTCTCATAGCACAATGACTTTTCTGAACCTTAAATGTTGGAATTTATTGCTGAACATTGTCATTCTGTCATTCTCATTGCATGCATGCACTATCCAAGAAACTTTCAATAGTTTATTTATAATATACTGCAGTTTCTGTTGAAATAGTTTCCTGTGACATTTACACCTTACCGCATGGCATTAAGTAAGTAAGTAAGATCTTGTAAATTTATATAGCTCTTTTGAAAGTAGTACAGTAGTAACTGCTTATTCTTATGCACTTAATCTTTCTTGAAATAGCTATAGGCAAGGTGGGTTGTCGGCCAGGCAAAGGTCGGTTTGTCCATGAGGTGGTAGGTCGGGTTGTTATAGTTACAGAGGAAATGACTTTTGGAATAGGAAGGTCATAATGCCATCATAACGAATTATATTATGTAAGTTGATCTTCTAAGGGTGCTTGTTTGATCTTCATCAACAATCAGTTGATTCATTCATCTTTTAAACCCCATTAGTGGCGTCCATTAATTATGTCAACAAAATAGAGGGAGGGGTTTTGAAAAAGTTTGACAGGGGGAGGGGGTCAAGAGAAGTTGACGTCAACAATTTCATTTTTTTACAAATGATAAAATAATAGGACATTTCATGGAATACTATTTATTACAACGGAAAAAAAGCCTGACAAGCAAAAAAGGTCATCACCACCACATTACAATGCTTTATGAGCAAAAGAAAGGGAAAAAGGTCTCATCACTGCAAAAATAATAAAATAACCTTCTAAACTTTTTAGGGGGACCCGTCACGTGTCTTAGTGGGGGGGGTCAAAAGTTTTTGACATAATTATATGGGGGTCACTGAAAGATGACAGTTGTTGACAAGGTAGGGGTCAAAAATTGCCCAAAAATTGTTGACATAATTAATGGGCAGCCCCTTAGTGAAGCAACTGCATTAGGCAAATGCAAACAATTGTATTGATTTGTTTGTACAGGAATGATGGCTACGTGTTTCACATGGCCAATTCTGGAGCCATCTTAGACAATTTAGCCACGGACATGGATTTCATTCGTCCTGGCATTTCGCTGTATGGAATGAATCCTTGTGAGCGATTCTGAAGAAAATTTGGTGTTTTAAATATAAATAAATAAATAAATAAAAATTAGCATCAATAAGAATATTCTAACAGATTTAATTCTTGAGACAGTGTTATTTTAGCCAAGTCTTTGTCATAGTAAAGTCTGTTTTTATATGACAGTGAAATCAACAGTATAAACAGTAAATAGTACCTACTTGTATATTACATAAACCTGTGTACTGGAATGGAGTCCTGGACCTGTCTCAGGGCAGGTAACCTGGTATGACAGTAGAATAGATTGCTATTAAAGTGAGTTTGCTTTAAGTTTTTAAAGCTAAGATTATAGCAAGAAGACTTAAATTTATTGTTGAAGAGTAAGATTTCCATGATAAACAGAATATGTTGTAAATGGATTCCATTGTACTGAACCATCATTCATGCATATACAGTGTAGATTATAGTTTGGATATAGGTTATGACAATATTCATTTGTTCCTGTAGGTATTGACCTCGATGCTTTCATTCGACTTGGTTTCCGTCCTTCTTTGTCAGTCAAAGGCACTCCAACGCTAGTCAAAAAGCTGTGCGCTGGTTCTAAGGTTGGCTACGGGTGTACCTATACTTGTGATAAAGATGAATGGGTCGCCACATTTCCGTTCGGTTACGCCGATGGATTTTGGCGTGAACTTGGCGAAGGAAAATCGTTCATTATTAGAGACAAGACAGGTTTGACACCAGTCTGACAATACGGATGATATTTAACACAGTAAATGAATGAATTGCGTGAATCACTTATCCTTGTGTGACTGGATGTTATTGAGACGTGGTGGCATTTCAGCTGAACAGATCGCAACTGAGAGCTGACTTGATTGACAGCTAAGTTGATTGACAGTTGACTAAGTTGATTGATTTTTGGGGAAATTTGTTGACTGTTTATACTCGTATTGCAAAAACTAAAGCTAGACGATAATTATTCGTGCCTTGAACAGCAAGTGAGATTTTGCTGTTGGATGCTAAACTACCGTGCGATGAAGTTTTTGTTTTTCTCGGTGCAGTGGTTTTGAAATTTGGAGTATTTTAAAATTTATTACTATGCTGTAAGCATGTCATCTGGATGATCTGTTCTATTAAAACAATTGGCTTAGACTCATTTCTGAGTAGTAGTCTAATGCTGTGATTATGATACTTGAATAAAGATATTATTGACATATTGTAATATTGCATGGACAAATGAGATCTTCATCTGTTTTCATACTTACCTTTCAATGTGGAGCTTATGTGCTGCATTATCTTTTGTTGCCGTAGGCGAGAAGTGCACAGTCATTGGTCGCATATCTATGGACGCTATAACGGTCCAGTTACCATGCCAACCGGAGGAGAACGAACTATTCACGATCATCACCGCCGACTTCAACCCGAGGATCTCGGTGACTGGGATCGCCAAAGGCCTCGGCACGATCGAGCACGAAGTCTTGATAAGACTGTCCGACCGACTGCCACGACTCTATCTCTTTAACTCTGGCAAAGTGCACAGCATCCAGTGTGCTTTCAGTAACATGTACATAAAAATGGATTGTGATAGCGCCAACGGCGTTGGTCACTAAGGAACAACTGGTTGCCGTGGAAACGGCGCTGGGATGGATTGAAGTTTATGCCTTGTTCTTTCTGAGTGAACTTGTGTTTTAGCGTGCAGATTGGCTTTGAATGAATTGCATGAATCACTTAACCTTGTGTAACTGGATGTTATTGAGACGTGGTGGCATTTCAGCTGAACAGGTCGCAACTGAGAGCTGACTTGATTGACAGCTAAGTTGATTGACAGTTGACTAAGTTGATTGACAGTCGATTCGATGGAATATACGGCTTTAGTATGCTGTAGTTCGCTCAAATCTCAAATTCTCCGTGTCTGCTTCATTAACATGTCTCTCGTAGACGACACTCGGTCATCGGCTTCGCCCAATGATCCTGGAAAATTTGTGTTCTCAGAAATTGCTGAATCATCTTCCGAGTTGTGATGCTGTTAAATATAAGAAATTCGTTAATCAGGTCCAACGATTTGGTGTGTTTTTGTCACTGTTCCCACATTTTGAAGGGTTTTTTAAAAAGTGTTTTGCATACGTGTTGTTATTTATGGGGATTGTTATGAGCATGTTGACTGTATTTTTGTATATATAGGAAGGCCATTAATTGTACCATATTTTAATGCAAATTGTAAGTCCATAGAAGCATGGATTATAGATGTTTAGAGCTGTTTATGCCTGTAATTATTTATGCTGTTACTGAATGCTTTGGTTTTGACGGTTGTTTGAATATGATTCATGCCATCGTGCTGTAAGACATGGGATGTGAATCAATTCTGGCTCTAATTCAATTTGGATTTGGTGCACCATCGGCTGATGCCCTGGACATTATGGTACTGGCACCATAGAAGTTGATTGATTGATTGATTGATTGATTGATTGATTGATTGATTGATTGATTGATTGATTGATTGATTGATTGATGCTTTCAGTTGCCATCTCTTATTTTTCATTTTCAAAAAATTCAGAGAAGCTTGATCATTTTTATGCTTTGCCTCATTGTATGATGTTTCACTTCAGAACAAGAGTAAAGATATTCAACGACTGCAAATTTTCTTAAATTCTCTCCTAAAAATACATTTCTTTTCTTTCAAACTTAAATTTTATTCACTTCTCATTATCCATGGAAATGCTGATACCAAATACTGATCACTGTTTGAATCTTCTGTTCTTGATGTGCAGCTTTAGCTGTGTTGCAAACTGGTGATTATTTTGACACAAATGCAATACATAATGTTAGGTTTAACAGTGTATGACTTATGGGCACATGTATGCCCTTTAATGCATGTCCAGCAACTGGACACAAACTGGGCACAGAACAGCAGGAAATTTCTGTCCTCTGCACTTCATATTCCATCCATGTATGACTTGTATGTACTGTATTGAATATGAATCTGCTGCTAAATGAAAGTTGTCTCTTGCTTTGATTAACTATAATTTATCGTCTTGTGAATTTCTTGTGAGTGATGCAGTATTAAATAAAATGCATACGATTTTGCATTCTGTAGTGTTGAAATGACACCTTTTCCACAAATGTGTGCAAGTGTTGAAAAAAATTCAATGGCTGCTGATGTAAGACCAGGATTAGCTGGATAGTCGCTGCATTTTTAATATTATCTTCCAACTTTTCTAGACTGTTGTGATTAGGCTGCAGATTTTGATTAACTATTTAGAATTTTATTTTTAGCTGTTCAAATCTTGTGGTGCTTTGGTGTTATTATACTTTGGCATCAGTTTGATGTCCTATATTCATGTGACCAACCAGTTCTTGTCAGTGGCGGCTTCAGAATTTGCAAGTTGGGGGCCTTTGGGGTGGCAACTTCTAAGCATGGGGGGCCAACCATTTGTCGATAGGTATGTAAGTAGTAGGTATAGGGTCCCTACGGAGGGGGCCACTGGAAAGGGCCAGGCATTCAATAGGAGGGCACAAGCCCCCATGTGGATCTGCCACTGGTTCTTGTCTGTATTTATGAAATTGTGTGTGACTTCTATGTCAGATATTTGTTATAACTACCCTTCTTTATAAACAGCTTCTTATATCAGTTTTACTGCTAATCACTATTGATGTGCCAGAACACTGGAAAATCTGAAGCATTATGGAAATGGTGCGTTAGTTTTCCCTGGGCACCAATGAACATGCAACAGCCTACGATACAAGATTGTTGAATCATGAATCAGGGTCCAACTAAGTATGATATCTTGCTTTGCTCTGTATCAATACATTTGAGCACAAAAGGCACTAGTTCCTCTCAGGGCCATATTTAGGATTGTGTGGACCCTGTTGCAAATGTTCTGGAGCCCCTCTGTCAATCCGCCTGTCCTCCTTCCAGTGGCGTAGCGAGGGTATCCGGCTCCCGGGACAAGACATGCTTAACTTTAGAAATATTATGATGAGTAAAAAATGGTCCTCAGCTACTATGTGAGGGTCCCTGTTCCATGGAACATGTCTAAATATACCACTGGTTCCTCCTCTGCTCTTTCGATTTCTTCTCCTTAACCCCTTAACCGTGTATTTAACTGTAACTCAATGTAAAATGGACAGATATATACGTTATCCCCAGTTAAGGGGTTAAAGATTAGAAAAAATATAATAAAATTCTTCTATGGTTGTTCAATTCATTATATGCACTGCCTTCTAATCCGAGCAACAATATCCACATGACGTTCATTCACTTATTCTTACACTTGACTGAAATTTTTATTGTTACACTGTATAGTCAGTGGCGGCTCTAGGATTTGGCAAGTGGGGGGCCGTTGGGGTGGCAACTTCTAATCATGGGAGCCAACCATATGTTGTTTAATGTATGTAGCATTAAGTATAGGGTCCCAACTGGGGGGGCCAGGCACTCAATAGGGGCACGGGCCCCCCGGTGGAGCCGCCACTGTGTATAGTTATGAATAAATTGTCTGCAATTGGGTTCCATTGCCATGACTCTGACTCTGCCAAACATGTCATTGCATAGCTCTTCATTTACACTTTTAAAGTGTTATTTGTTGAATGAGATTTTTAGCATATTTTCTCGAGTCTTTTTCACGTCTTTCTTCCTGCAAATGATGATATTTGTTGTTTTGCATTGTATTTGCCAATATCTACTTTTGTGTTCAAGTACACTGGTCATAGTAGTTGAACTGAGTAAATTTTATCTAATTAACTATAATAATTCTGTGAATATGTTTTTATGAAAATTCACAAGAAGTAAAAGACCTTTACTGTGACTGCCACTAGAAAATTTATATTTTGGAATATGCTTCTGAAAAGGCTAATATTGCTTTACTGAGTCTGAATAGAAAAATTGATATACATGCACGTGTAGGTGTACTGACTTTCCCTCTGACTGATCTCTGGAATGACCTGGTCTTTTGCAAATGGATTTTGAAGTACCATCGATTGATACCCTTGGGTATTAGAACTGGTGCTATAGAAGTGCATAATTATTACTTGAGAAAGTATATTGAGATATTTGTTGCTAAAAAGACTTATTTGCACACCAGGTTTGCTTGATATCAGATGGATATAACTTTTATTTTTATTTTCAAGTTTGGATTCTATCACAGATGAAATCTATTTATGATGAAGTATTTTATGGAAATTTATAGTACCAGAATTTGCTGTAAGAGCAGTGTTGTGACTATTGAAATAGTCAATACTATTTAAATACTATTTAAATAGTTTTGAACTATTTAAGCGACTATTTTAAATAGTTAGCGAACTTACCTATTTAAATAGTATTTATAAATAGTTTAGCACTATTTATAAATACTTGATTTTAAATAGTTGTATTATGTTATCATCTCAAAGCGTAGAAATCGCTTAATTGACAAAACATTTGAGAAACTGCTGCTCCTCAAGATTAATCAAGACTTTTGGTGAATAACCTAACAGATGACTCTATTACTGATCAATGTGATCGTGCAGATAACTAGTGACAGTGCTTTTAGATTATAACATTTGCCAGTGATAAATGATAATACAGTTTTCATTTTGACATTGAAACATTAAATAGTATTTAAATACTATTTAAATACCGGTAGTTGCGAACTATTGGCTATTGGAAAACTATTTTAAATAGTGTTTAAGCTCAACTATTTGCAATAGTATTTAAATAGTCTAGTCAACTATTGTTCCAACCACTGTGTAAGAGCACAGTTTTATTGTTTTAAGAATACTGGTTTTGTCATTTTGAAAGCAGGAAAGTGAATATGGAGCTTGTTTGCATATTCAGATGAATTGAGATCTCTGTTATTGAACCAAGCGTATTTGGTTAGTTTGCTCAACTTTTGGTTTAAATGAATTTTTTTGTGGTGCAGCTTATAATCAGAAAGCCTTATAGAATCTCTCTTCTATAAAAGAATTGCTGCCTTCTTAGTATTTATTTTATTTAATGATTCAATTAAATTGTGGAAATTAATATTTACTATGCTGTTTAATTATTATATTTACTGCAAATTCGATTAATGATGGATTGTCTTTATCAGTTTATGCTTCCGTTTGGTAAAACTGTAAACAGTTGAATATTTTATTAAATTATTCACATGTTTCACTCTGGTGACATAAATGCTTTAATTTTTCTGTAACTTTGAAAATTTATACAAGAAGGTGAAAGTGATTTTGTAAATTTTACCATGGTCATTATATACTGATATACTTGCATGAAAGTCATTTGATGATAACTTCTACATGATATGCTTAGAGTTTTTCCAATATACATGAGATGCTTTTTATAATCCAGCGATGACTATATCTTATTAGTAATTAATTTAAAGGGAATTGATTCTGCGGAATGAGGGGGAGGTCATGCCTTCAAAAATTTGTTGTGGAGACAGCAATCTGTAACAAAATTTAGAACTTTGACCGTTTTACTAAATAAATGTCATTTTTGGGGTGGATTTTATTGATATAATCCTAAAACAAGAATATTTGTTAGCATTGGAGTTTTTACTGGCAGTGGCATAGCCATAGGGGACCCAGCCCCCAGGGAGTAGCCAGGAATTTGATTTGGGTGGGTATAATGTGATTTGGGGGGGGGGTATAAATCTTTAGAAACTGAAAATCAAAAAACATTAAAAATTTTAAGGTAGCCTGATTTTGGGGGTATATATACCGATATACCCCCGTCGCTACGCCCCTGCCAGCCTCCTATTCGTATCGGGACCTGTCATGAGATTCATTAAAAGCTGGCGAAAAGTTGTGGGGGAGGGTATGGGGTAGTATTAGATCGAGGCGAACGCACCAGGCATCAGGCTTTAAAGCTGTTTGCGAGACGACCTTTTTGCTCGTCAGGACTTTGGGCGGAAAAATTTGGCGAAATGTTGGAAGGGCCTCCTATTCTGGAACGCTGGCTGTGCCATTGTTTACTGACAGGCATGGAATCTCTTGCGCATAAGTTTTCCTGAAGGGATAAGGAAATATTGATAGCCACCACGATCAATGCAAGAATCACTTTTCAATACTACTGAGTTTAGACTTCATTATAGTTGTAAATGTTTGAACCTGCAAACAGGTTTTTAATGTTTTTTTATAAATTGTTTTGTTGGTCTAGACTTATAAATGCGCAATATGTGCTGCCTGCTTTTTGAACAGTCATTTTGTTTGTTTATTTGGAAAGTTTTAATTGATGTTTGCTTATGAGATCCGGTGCTAATTGTCGTTTGCATTTGATTTTGTCGTTCGAGAAAACTACAATTGATGCAGAAACAAATTGTTTCTTTAAGAGAGTAAAAATTCTTTACACTTAAATAGAATTTCAAAAGAAATTCTATGGTTTGATCAATTTTTCTTCCAATTGAATTATAGTAGAACATTTCGATCGTTCGACAAAACAGACTAGAGAGGTAAAAACTAGAAATACAAGTTTGGACAGCATTAATTGTACTGGCAATGATCCCATAGAAGTGCATAATTATAATTACTATTAGGTTTCGTCAATTTTACCTTCTTTGTCATGCATTGAAATTGTCTGCAGGACTCATTTTTATTCAGAAATTGAATGTTGGACTTTTGTAAGAATTAAACGCGCATCGTAAACAATTGACGAATTTAACTTTTAATCTTACTAATTCGATTGTGCAGACCGTTTAGGCCAGTGGTTCTCAACCTGAGGACCGCCAAGCGGTTTCAGGGGAACCGTGACGGGATTATTTTACTTTGCAAAATTGGTAATTTTGTTATTAAACGTTGTATTTGCAGGCCTCGACCCTCAAGGTCAAGTAGGCCTACAAGTCCAAGTACCCAATCCCAGTGTTTAATCTAGGCCGTTTCCTGGGGGAAAATTGCCCTCCCCCGGAAATTTCAAATTCCCGCCCCGGAAATTTT
This sequence comes from Metaphire vulgaris, assembly GCA_018105865.1. Taxonomy (NCBI): domain Eukaryota; kingdom Metazoa; phylum Annelida; class Clitellata; order Crassiclitellata; family Megascolecidae; genus Metaphire; species Metaphire vulgaris. The sequence goes on from CM030857.1 coordinate 2,363,135, forward strand.
GGAATACTACATGGACTAACAGCGGCCCCTAGCAGAATTCTCCCCGGCTTTGTCAGTTCCACCCCCCCTCCCGGGGTCCAGGAGTCTAGATTAAACACTGCCCAATCCTCAATGCCAAATGCAAGCACAAGTACTCAACCTTCAATGCCAAGCACAAGCACTATCTTTTTGATACTTAAGCAAAGTACAAGCACAAGGCCAAGCACTAACAACACTGGACTCTATTGAAAACTCAATAATAACGGGTATACCCCTTAATTAACTCTCGATAATTTGAATCATCAACTCTATGCTGACGACACTCAATTATTTATATCCTTTACACCGTCTTCCTTTAAAACATCAGTCACTGATCTCGAATCAGCATTTTCGTTAATTTCATCGTGGAAGTCAGCTAATCTCCTTGCTCTCAATCCTTCCAAAACAGATTTGTTAAATTGAACTACCACAACAACTGAAAAATTTGAAAATCGCACATTGACTTTCAGTGGCGAGGCCACCGAGGGGTGTTGGAGCAGTGTTTATTCTAGGCCCTTTTGGGGATCTCCCCAATGAAAAAATCCCCCCCAAAGGAAGTTTTTTTTCATATGATGCATGGGGAGATGGAAATTCCCCCCTCAAAAGTGTGACGACGGGTTTTTTTAAATTTTTTGGAGAGAAAAAATAAGGAAGATTGTCACAGAGCGTCTAAGAAGGGAAAAGGGGCAGATGACCTTTTTTGCTCGTCAAGATTTTGAGACGTCAAACCTTGTCCCCCCAAACATTTCAAAATCCCCCCAATGTCAAGGTGGCTAGAATAAACACTGGTGTTGGAGGGTTTGAACACCCCCACTTGCCATCAGAGCCACCCGTGAGATTCGTGCAAAACTGCAGATAAATTTTTTCTGAGAGGGTAAGGGAATTGTTGAGGATCGGCTCTACTAGTCTAAGTATCAAGCGTTCTCTGTATATCTATATAACAAGTTCTCTATCCATCTATATAAAAAGTTCTCTATATATCTATATAAAAAGTTCTCTAGGCCTATATACCTATATAGGCTTAACAAGCAGTCGTGCGTCAGACGGACTGGGGCCCGCCATGGCCGTCCATGTTACAATTTGTAAGAAATATTATCGTATAGATAAAAATATTGTTCAAAAGTTATTTAATGCACTCATTACGTGTGGAATAGTAATTCTAACGAATTCTAATGTTGTAAAAGTAAAAGTTGTTCAGGTTCAGGTGGGCTTCGGGCCCCCTGACCCCTGACCAGGGGCTTGGCCCCTGGACCCCACTGGGGCTCTGCCCCCAGACCCCCACAACGTGCTCGCCATAACCCCTCCTCGACTCTCAGACGTCTGGCGTCGCCACTGCTGACTTTAGTCCCAAACACAATAATAACCCCTGTTCCAATTACAAAAATCTTGGAATTACTTTTGATTCTTCCCTAAATTTCGAAGCTCACATATCTCAACTATCGAAAACCTCTTATGCTCACATTCGAGATCTACGCTGAACGTCGCCTTCGTCCCTATCTTGATATTAAAACTGCTTCCACTAGCATATAGTGGCAATAGTGGAAGCAGTTTTAATATCAAGATAGGGACGAAGGCGACGTTCAGTGTAGATCTCGAATGTGAGCATAAGAGGTTTTCGATAGTTGTGAACTTGTGATATGTGAGCTTCGAAATTTAGGGGGCGGAAGATGGCAGCGTGGGTTACGTGCTGGAGCGTCAGGCTGACGGAGCGGGTTCAAGCCCCCTTAGTGCCCCTAGTGGCTTTCACACAGGCAGTAATGCCTTCTAAGCCACTTTAAATCATGCTAAGTTTAAGTTTGCCACTTCAGTAGCTCACTCTAAGTTAGACTACTGCAACTCACTGTTTCACAATCTTCCAAAGGCTTCCATATGCAGGGCACAATTTGCGGGGGGAGGGGAATCTTCCCCCACTGCCAAACTGCATCCTCCTACTGCTACATCCCCACCACTACATAGTACATCCTCCACTGCTACATTTCCCAACAACTACATCCCCCAGCTCGACATATTCCCCCCCCCACTGCTCCAGGTCACAAATCGCACCCTGTCCATATGTAAACTACAATCGATTCAAAATGCCTTAGCTCGTGCAGTAACTAAATCACCTAAATTCCGCCATATTAGCCTACATCATTACTCAAATTTCTGCACTGGCTGAAAATAACAGCTTATATTAAAAATTCCTGCCATTTTGCTGTGAAACTCCAATAAAAATAGGAATCTCTGGCAATACGATACAAGAACGTGGCGTTTAAGCGGTTTTGTCATACTCATAGGGTTTTTAAGACGCGTAACAAAGGTATGTTCCTGGCCAATTATTTTTTAAAGCGGATAATTTTCAAGAAGTTTCAATATCTATTTCTCTCCTTCTGTATTATTTGGCAAAAACATAAATATTCTATTTCTACCTAATATATTTCTGATATATTCACCACAGTTTCATCAAAATCGAAACAGAGCTTTTGCTTTGCCTTTTATTCAAAACTCAGAAGATTCTTTTCATCTGACGTTAGCCAGATGGCGTAATGCATTTTTTTAAATATTGCATGCTATAATTTGGGTCGCGGCACGTTACAAATCCGGTGGAGTCGGTCGCGGTTCCAAAATGTTTGGGAAACCCTGGTCTGGGCAACCAAAACTCTCGAGTAGTTAAGTCTGTGCTAATGTTTCAGCATTCAAAATGGCTTTTCTAACCGTTTATAGCATGCCGCTATAATCTCTTTCTTTTGATAATAACAAAGGTTTTCTGCGATTTTGGCAATTTTGCACAGGCCGAATCTTAGAGTATCCGTTTCAGATATGACAACGATGTATCTTTCTGTATCACGACTTAATTTTTTCATCGTGTTGAAGGCTTTTTCTTGTCGTTAACAGGATCTATTCTAAAATGCCTTTCAAAATAAAGTCGCAAGGTTTTCACACTTACATGTAAATCAATAGTGCTTTAAATTAAATACATCGCAATTGAATTTAAAATAGCCGTTATATGATCATACGTCAAAGATAAAGATCATTAGATGCAGCGGGCTTTGAGCATCTGTCTGTTGCTCTACACGAGTCTCTATTTTAAAACAAATGTCATAGAATAAATTCTCATCATACACATTTCTGACGATATTATACGAGATGAATTATTCGATTAGGTTTTGACGTATAAAAGATCGATTGCACACGTGCTTCCAGTGTTTTACCAAGACTCCAGGCCTTTGGGGGAGAAATTGAGACTTTCGGGGGGGGGGATCGACTTGGTTGAAAGGGAAAAGACACAGTTCAATGCAAAATTGCTGGGATTTTTTTTTTTTTTTTGGGGGTTCGAGGTTTTTTTTTTTTTGGGGGAATCTCCTCTAACCGGCCTGGACAAAACACTGCGTGCTTCTATGCATTTCTTTGTGTCATTCTTTCCAGTAATTCTGTGACGAAAGAAAGAAGTAATTTTACTTTTTTCATAACTTCACAATTTTTCCAGGAGGGGGGATGCATTTGCACCATCTTGCAGCCCCCTCCGGACGCCCATGAGAGGATACAATGCATTCACAAATACGTCGTCGTCTATGTCTCGGTTTCTTCGGACATGTAGCACGACTCCCGATCGAAGTACCTGCCTCTATCGCACTTCGACTGGCTGCCTGGTTGCATCCGACCGAGATGGGAGGCTAATCCAGCTGCATTGACTACCAGGTTTTCCTCTGATCTACGATCCGCTAGCATCAGAAACATCAGAAGCATTCCAGTGTGCTCAGGAGAGAATATATCATGGCGAGCAGTCACAACGTCCACTCTGATGATGATGATGATGATGATGATGATGATGATGATCAGGGTTGGAGTTGCCGGGGTTGGCGGGGGTTCAACCCTCCAGCTAACTTTGCAACCCTCCCAAAAATCGCGTACCTGGTAGGCTGGTACATGCAGTTTCTGTCATGCATTGAATTTCAGTCCTCAACCCCCCCAGCTCAAATTTCACAACTTAAACACTGATGATGATGATGATGATGATGATGATGATGATGATGATGATGATGATGATGATGATGATGATGATGTCTTTGTTTTGACGTGCAAAATGTTTATATAAACCATAATTAATGACTTGTTTAGCAACTTTGTGTCATCGAACGGGAATATTCTAAGCCGATCACTAACATTTTGCTTTTGTATTATTTATATTATTTGTCCTATTCTTCTAGACAGATAAGCCTAACTACTGTATTTTCCCTCTCCATTTGACGCTATAAAATCAGTTGGCCTACCTAAGAATAAGAAAATGATATGGAAATGGACATGCATAATTTGCACATGCTCTTCCGATATTAGGCTAAGTCGGACTCAGAGCCAGAGCCGGATTAACCATGTTGCATATGTTTCAATTGAAACGGGCCTACTCATAAATATTTCTTATTTTTCTTATTATTTCCAAAAATGTTCTGTCTGTTTAAGACAAGATTGTTTACTTTTAGTGTTTTGGGACTTAACATTGATGGACATTGAATCCGAAATCGTTCAAAGCCTTGACTTTCAGAATATTATCGATGCGTTTTCAGCAATTAAATCACGTAGGAGAGATTTTTGACAATGAATAAATCCATCCATATAATTATTAAATATTTTAAGACATTTTTGTTCCAAGGTATCGCCATGTGGGGCCTATAATTAATTTGTGAAACGGGCCTACAAAACCTTAATCCGGCTCTGCTCAGAGCTGATAAATTTTGTTAATAATATCAGTACAGAATGGAAATCATGTTATAGGGCGTATAGCATAGGCCCTACTGGCTACGCGATTGACGTTAGGCAACGCATGAAGGCCTATAAGAGCCTAGGTCCTCGTATATATTAAGCCTATAGCAGATAAGCAGCACTCAGTTGCATCTTTCTTACGTTCTCGAATAGAACGGTGGGTCTACTTCAAAGTGAGAGATTAAACAAAATTGCCGCTGTTATAAATTTTCCGTTTAATTTTGGAGTTAATAATTTGCAATAATTATTAATTTATAATGATTAATTATATATATTATTATATATATTATTTATAGTAATTAATAATTAATTTATAATAGTTACTATTAATTTACAATAATTAATAACAATTAAGTAAAGGCGACATGACATACAGTAGGAGTCAGACATGACATAGGTGCGCCTTCCGAGGGGTCGTTAACCACTTAACTGGGGATCCCGGATATATCCGTCCATTTTACATTGAGTTACAGTTAAATACACGGTTAAAGGGTTAACCACAGTAACTCTGTGGATAAGGACGATAAGGACGAGGACTGACTCAAAAGGACGAGTATAAGGACGAGGACTTTAAATTGGTCCTTAAAGAGTCCGTAAGGACAAGGACAAGGACAAAAAATAACATCACTGTTTTTCCCTTTACACGACAGGTTTGAGAAATCGCTTTCTGAAGAGTTCTGTCATCAAACCCTCTCGTCAGACCTTTTGTGTGGCAATGCGAGGTTTCCTGGTGATCGTGCTGCTGGTGACTGGAATTCTGCAGTGCTGCCAAGGAGCATTGCTGCGCGGTTATGCCACCACTCTAAGAAAAGAAGGTAAGAAACTGATGAATTTGAGCGAGCTCCGCATTATTAAGTCTAAGCGCTTCTAAACGCCGCAAAGGACGTAACGCTATACAAAGCATAGGGGATGGATAAATATACGAGACCTGCTGTACAGTATGCCTCAGCAGAGATACCCATGTGTACACACATAGGTCTATGCACAAACTCACACACACACATGCACGATATAATAGCATAATAACCAGTAGAGGTTCTAGAAATTCTTGGTGTGGGGGATGCAAAAATTTATTAAGGCGGGGGCTGATGGGGCTGGAGTTCCAGGTCCACCATGAAAAATAGGCCCACCGTTTTTAACATTTCTTTTACCATTTTTTCACCGTATTCGCAGTTTTTCGCCGTTTCTTTTTCCGTTTTCCACCCTTTCTCGGTTTTATCGTCTCTTTAGTCATGATAAGCCAAAACACGAAGTACGGACGTGACGTCACACACACACACACACAGTGGCGTAGCGTGGTCTCGTGCCGCCCATGGCTCCTGGAAAAAATGCCGCCCCATATCCTGCTCTCCTATTATAACTGACAAGCAAAAAGGTCGACGTCGCGGCCGAATTTGCCGCCCCTTCTAAATCTTGCCGCCCCTTCGCTAAAACTCTTCGCAAACCTGACAAACAAAAAAAGGTAATCGCCGCTCAATTTGCCGCCCCTCTTCATGTGTGCCGCCCATTGGCACGCTACGCTACTGCACACACACACACACACACACACACACACACACACACACACACACACACACACACACACACGGACCAGTGGTGCGTGTAAAGCTATTTGAACCGTTTGTTTATGGGAAAGGGTACTTTCAAAGATTTTGACTTTTATCACAACGTTGAATAAATTATTTAATAGCCGAGAAGAAAACATTGTGTGATCTATCGTGCAGGCTTAAAATAGACAAACAAACGACGTTGGCTTCTCCCCCTTAGATTGCTCCCCCGCTGTTCTGACTGATCTTCTGGCTTGGCCTGGCACTAATTCTATTTGGATTTGGTGCGCCATCGGCTGATGCCCTGGGCATTATGATAGTGGCGCCATAGAAGTTTATTGATTGATTGATTAACTGATCTGACAACTAACTAACTGAACACCAGATGACGCCCATTTCGATATATCTATAATTTTCATTCATATAGCCCATTAGTTTTTACATTCTATGTTAATATTATTACTTTATTATCACTTTATTTACCTTACTTTTACTTTAAACCCCTCAAAATGCGCCATTACAATGTAAAATGCGCCCTTACAATGCCTTTTTACAAGTTTCAAGGGCATACCGCGTTGTTATGCGTTGATCAATTGTAGATGGAGTGAAAATCGTAGTTTGCATAATTAAGAATTATGCAGGCGAGACGTTCATTTTGCAACCTGAGCAGGAAATGATGATGAGTTTGAACGGCCTCTGCTATGACTGCGAATGCCTCGGACTTCCAGACGGATATGTGTGCTCTTCTACGACGCAGCAAGTTACCATCTTCGTTGATCTTGGACATCGAAATATAGGCTTTTCAGTTAAAACCAACTTTAAAACAAATAGAAACATAACTTAAACAGATGCGCAGCAATGCGAATTGCCTATAGACTCATTAGCATCTTGGGGTATACAGTAATAGGATACTGATTTCACAAATCGTATAACATGATGCAGGTCAATCAATCAATCAAGCAATCAATCAATCAATTAACCGATCGATCGATCGATCAATAATTCAATCGATCCATCAATCGATCGATCGATCGATCAATCGAACACGTATATATTGGCGTAAATATGTGTAGAATTTAGGTCTATAGGTCCTTCTTTGCTATTTTATTGCTTCAGTCAAGGCAATGCCAAATAAAAGCCGTAAAAGAAGCAGCTTCGTAAAAAATTATACTAGACAAGTTAAGACAACATTTCAAAAACACTACCTTATGCTTTTGAATTTATTTTGTTTGATTCATTAGCCTTGTGGATGGAGAGCTTACAGACATTTGTAAGCCAGGCGAAACAGGACCCATTAAAGGGGCAAGACAGAGCAGCAGAAGATGGCGCCGAATATAATCAGAGCAGTCTAATTATGAATATTCATCACATCTCTTAAAATGAAGCATGCTTTTGAATTGAATTCGTTTGAAAATATCCATTATAAATAATTATTATAGCTGAAGCTATATTCAGAAACGTTTTCTGTTTTATTTTAAAAATGAAGTATAGCCTAATAATTGTGTAAAATACTTTCAACGCGTTAACCCTCCCCACCAGTGTTTAATCTAGGCTCTGTACACCGGGAGGGGGAACTGACAAGACCGGGGAAGTCAGCTAAGGGGCTGCTGTTTGTTGATGGCATATGACAAAATTTCCGGGGATTTGAAATTTCCGGGCAAGGGCAATTTTCCCCAGAAACGGCCTAGATTAAACCCTGACTCCCCTCTTTCTAATCAAATCTAATGTCAAAATAAATGCACTTATTTAATGAAGCGGGTATTGCAATGGATTCGTTTAAAAATACTCATTATAATTATCATAGTTGAAGTGATATGCAGCAACTTTTTCAAATTATTTTTTTAAATGAATTATAATTGTCAAATACGTTCAACTTTGGGGTAACACAGCATTGCGTTATCAATAACAATATTTAGTATTATGTGACGTCACATTTCTGGAAACACCCCTCCCCCGTCGTCACACATCGTCACAAATATTTGAACCTCTCCCCTAAGTGTGTGACGTCATTTATGGACACCCCTAAAGAAAAAGTAACTAGAAGTTGAGTATACGTAGTCTACAGTATCGCTCTATACAGTGGCGGTTTCCACCATGTTGATGAATGGGAATTCATCCCCATTCCCAATCGGGGTTCCAGGTGACCTTTTTTTGCTTGTCAGCCTATTTTCTGGTGTTTTTAAAAAAATAGTGAAAAATACTGCAAATGATCTTTTTCTTGATTGTCGGCCTTTTTTAGCAAGGTTTCTTAACATTTGGTGAGCAAACACTACTAACCATGACCTTTTCTCTCTTTTCTTTTTTCTTCTTCACTTTGCATCCTCCACCAACTTCCTATAACATTTTTTCATCCCCCACCAAAAATCCTGGAACCGCCACTGTCTCTATATATCAAATCTTAAGTTTACTGGAGCCGCCAATGTCAGCAACCAGTGTGTACAGTATTGTTTTAGGCCCAGTGCTTATTCTAGCCACCTTGACATTGGGGGAGTTTGAAATGTTTTTTGGGGGGAGAAGGTTTTTCTGCCCAAAAGCCTTGACGAGCAAAAACAAAAAAAAAAAAAAAGGTCATCCTGATATTAGATTTTTTCTCGGAAGTGGTGACAAGCAAAAAAAGGTAATCACATCCTTCTTTATCTTTCTTCCCCTTCTTCTCCACATGCTCTAATCCTATTCTGAATATGGTCATATCCTTATATCCTTGTGTTTTTCCTCTCTCTAAATAAAAAAACCCCCTATCGTCACACTTTTGGGGGAAATTTCCATCCCCAATGCAACATATATAAATATTTTGGGTGAATTTTCAAACATGAGGGGGAATCCCCAAAAAGGGCCTAGAATAAACACTGTTTTAGTCCTCTGTCGCTCGTACGATTTCTAGCAAAGAAGTAAGTAAGTAAGTAAAGTCAAGATTAATGTGGTGACTAGTCGATAGACTGCGCGAACACATTACTTAACTAAATAAATGTGTATACAACACAATGGAGCATCAATAAAATTACAACAAGGAGGCACATAACGTAACTAATGCATTACTTATTTTGTGGCCATAAATATTGTTCCATCAAATTTAAAGAAATGTCAAAGCAATCGTTATTTGATGAAGTCAACAAGTAAAGAAGCACCGTACTCTGAAGCGAAACCTGAAATATATCCAGTGAAGAAATTGCACACAATGTAAAGTAGAAGACATGACTAAGAGAATTCAGTTCAGAGGTTACTAATTAGTAATCATGCTCAAAGTCTACCAGCCTACTTCAGATGAACGTACATCATAATCATGGTCAGTATTAAGTCGAGTACAAGAAACAGTTTCAATGTTGCCACACAGTGCTTCAAGCAGATTCTTTGCTTCTGCTAATGTTGGTTTTCTATTCAGGCATTCAGTTGCAGTTTGTAGTGGCGTAGTAAGGGAGCAGTGTTTATTCTAGGCCATCTCTAAGAGGAATTACCCCCCCCCAAGTTTTAAAATTCCCCTCCCAATTTTTTATATGTTGGCTGGGGGTATAGAAATTTCTCCTCAAAAGTGTGGAGACTCAGACCTTGTCCTCCCCAAACATTTCAAAATCGCCCCAATGTCAAGGTGGCTAGAATAAACACTGGGAAGAGAGTGTGCGGGGGGCGGTCCGTCCGGCACGTTCCTCGGGACGGCACTTGTTGAAGGGTAAAATATTTTTCATGGACGGAAAAATTTCAGGCGGATGAAGATCATGAAAAGAGAAATAGCCTCCCATGGCGTTGACAAATATGGAAATTTTATGAATTTATGGACCAGGCGATGAACAGAATTTTTTAAAAATTTCCAAATTTCCGCCCTGGGCGGTGCCAACTCACGCTACGCCTCTTCCTTTTGTTTTTGTTCTTCTTGTTGTTTTTCTTCTTGCTGTTCTTATTGTTCTTGTTGTTATTGTTGTTCTTGTTCATCATCATCATCATCATCATCATCATCATCATCATCTTCTTCTTCTTCTTCTTCTTCCTCCTCTTCTTCTTTAAGTGCTATGTATTGCCACGTCAGCAACTATGGATTTCCATTTTATTCTGTTGAAGATATTTAGATTTCTCAATTTCTAAAATAATTTTCTTTTAAATTGTAAACATAAGAACATTATTGGACAAATCTGGTTGAATAAATGATTCAGCAATGACTAAATGATGATAAATAATGACTTCAACAGTAATGATCCCGAATGTCAGTCGGTCAGACTTTATACACAATTATGAGATTTACTCACGACGTGACCAGGGGACTATGCATTCACAAATACGTCGTCGTCGTCTAAGTCTCGGTTTCTTCGGACATCCCGATCGAAGTAGGCCTACCAGCCACTGCCGCACTTCGCCTGGTTGCATCCGTCCGAGATGGGAGGCTAATCCAGCTGCCTTGACTGCCAGGTTTTCCTCAGATCTACGATCCGCTAGCATCAGAAACATCAGAGGCACTCCAATGGGCTCAGGATAGAATATCACGGCTGGCAGTCACAGCGGACACTCCGTCAATGCAAATGACTTATGATGACGAATAAATGCATGTTTTTGTTTTGACGTACAAAATCTATCGTTTTAGCCCCTAATTCATGATTTGTTTTGTCATATAACGGAAATATTCTAAGCTCTTAGTACAGTGAAAATCATAGCTGACTTTTGCTTTGTATTATTTATATAATTATTTATCCTACTCGAATCGTACAGGCATTTCCCCTTTACATTTGACATCGAGGAAGGCAGGAAATCGAAATCATCTTTCATATCGACTGTTTTCCAGAGAAACGAAGAATAAGAAAATAGAATGGAAATGTATATGCATATGCTCTTCCGGTATTACCGTAAGTCGAAGTTCGGTGAGTCAGAGAGCTCATTGATTTAGTCGAAAACTGAATTCGTCTTACAGCGCGTAGCATACCAGCCATGGCTGCTAAGGCGACCGACGTTAGGCAAGGCGTGGGTAAAGGGCCTACGTCCGAAAATATATTATAGTAGACAAGCAAGCTTAGCCAGAATCTTTCTAACGTTTCAGAATAAGACGGTGGGTCTTCTTGAATGAGCGAAATTAAACTAATTGATCGCTGCTGATAAATTTTTAATTTAATTTTTAAGTTAATATCGTGTAAAGGAGACATGACATAGGCCTACAGTAGACATGACATAACAGCTGCATATCCTGGACAGACGTAACAAGACTCAGTGGTTTTCAAATTTAAAACCACAAATCACATTATTATTATTATTATTATTATTATTATTATTATTATTATTATTATTATTTTATTATTATTATTATTATTATAAGACTGTCAAATTTAAATGCAACGTTGATTGATTTAAGCATATATGTTTGCTTCCAAGGATTTGCGATCTGCCAAGAGCATACCAGCGAGTCAAATGGTTCTGTCGCTGTTTTTCTCTTCACTGCAGGTTTGAGAAATCGTTTTTTGAAGAGTTCTGTCGTCAAATCCTCTCGTCAGACCTTTTGTGTGGCAAAATGCGAGGTTTCCTGGTGATCGTGCTGCTGGTGACTGGTATTGTGCAGTGCTGCCAAGGATCACTGCTGCGCGGTCGTGCCAGTAGTCTAAGAAATGCTGGTAAGAAACTGTCGAATTTGAGCGAGTTCCACACTATTAAGTCTAAGCGACCCTAATCACCGCAAAGACAGTGTTTATTCTAGCCATCTTGACACTGGGAGAGTTTGAAATGTTTGGGGGACAAGATTTGTCTCTTCACGCTTTTTTTTGGGGGGGGGGATTTCCATCCCCAAGCCAACATATACAAATTTTGGGGGGGATTTTAAAACTGGGAGGGGGAATCCCCCCAACAGGCATAGAATAAGGACGTAAAGGACGTAACGCTATACAAAGCATAGGGGATGGATTAATACGAGATCTGCTGAATAGCGTGTCCTTCAACTGCGCTAACACACGCGCACATGATTTTGCTGCCCAAATACCAGCCCGGTATCCGTGCCTCACAATCCACGGAAACGCTTCTCATGCATTTTCTCTGTAATCTCTATAAGGTCATTGACCGGTCAGAAATTCTTTACTGGAATTATCTGATGTCAGTGCTGCTTTGGATTTGGACACGGTTGACCACGATATTCTTCTAGAGCTCCTCTCCGTTCTATTTGACTGCTAAACTTTATTATAATTATTCTGGACGTAAATGCAAAAATAATTTGTATTTCCAATAACTTTTGATTTGCATATGTAAGGTATGTATTAAGTAGTATTATGTACTAGGTATTAACCCGTCAAAATGACTGGGGAGTTGCTATCTTCTTCCCCGATTTATTGCAAAAGTTCATATTTATTGCATATAACAATTTTTAAATCTGAAAATGTAAAGTGGATGCGTAGTTGTGACGGAGAGACTGTAAAAATAACTCGTTGTACTTTGTGAACGGTCCCTCATTAAAACCTTAAGAAACAGCAACTGACGATCGCCTTGCTCGTCAACACGATAAATGAGGGGAAAGTGCGAAGATGAATTAACTCACACAACTAGGAACGTCTTCAAAGTTCTTCAGGAAATTAAGAGATAAATTATTCTTTAAAAAACCCTTGTCTCGGGAAAATGCTGTAGTAGACTTAGTAGACTTCTTTAGACTTCTTTAGCGCCATTGTAGTAGTACATCTGCACCAGTCGATGGTCGCTTCAGTGAATAATCGTAGTCGTGAATCATTGTCCGTGGTGAATCGAGGTTGTAATCCAAAGGTCAGTCCGTACTTCCAGATTCCAGGTTAAGGCGGATATGCAGTCAGGAATAGATGTATACGAATGGGAGTCCGCGCGTAGAGATTTGTTCATTTGAGCTATTTAAGTGAATATTGTTTTAAATAGGCCTGTGCTCATTAAGCAAACCTAAAAGAGACATGTCCTCTTTATCAGTTTCAAGGGGCATACGCGTTGTTTTGCGTTGATCAATTGTAGATGGAACAAAGACGGTAGTTTGCGTAATTAAGCATCGTGCAAGCAAGACGTTCAATTTACAACCTAAGCAGGAAATGACGATTAGTTTGAACGGCATCTGCTATGACTGCAAATGCTTCGGAATTACAGAAGGACAACCGGGATATGAATGCGCTTCTCATACGACGCAAGTTACCATCTTCGTTGATTCTTGGACATCGAAATATAGGCTTTTCAGTTAAAACCAACTTTAAAACAAATAGAAAGATAACTTAAACAGATGCGCAGCAATGCAAATTGCCTATAGACTCATTAGCATCTTGGGATATACAGAAATAGGATACTGATTTCACAAATCGTATTACATGATGCAGGTCAATCAATCAATTGATCGATAGATCGATCCATCCATCCCTCCATTCCTACATTCATCCATCCTTCATTCATCCATTCATCCATCCATCCGTCCATCCATCCGTCCGTCCATCCATCCATCCATCCATCCATCCATCCATCCACCTTAACACTAACAACACCCCTGATCCTAAACGCGCTATTAGCACACAGCCCAACTCGTTAATTACATTTCTTAATATCTCTTTTCGGTACTTTCCCGTTATCCGGACCCCAGTGAAGAGATATTAAGAAATAAACTTAGGGGATCCAAAATGCCAATCAAAAGATTGTAAAACCTGCGCCGCCAGTCTTTTGGGCTGGCGGCGCACTCCTACGCCGATGATGTCCAGGTACATTCACTCATGCCTCCCCATTGACATGGATCGGCTAACGAGTCCCATTCTGTCATCGATTGCATAACCAAGATCAATCATTGGACTGAAGCCAACCAAACTTAGCCTACTGAACCCCAAGCAACAAGACGGAGTTTCTGTAATGATCGTGTTGGCCCCCCAGGAGGAGGCATTTGATCAGTCAACAATGCACCGTTCCGAATAGGCGGTTATCATGTCAATTCCGGCCAATGAAGTGCGCCTTCTTGGTGTACTAAAGATATTGATGAAATTTTACGTTTAATACGCACATCGGGAATGTTACTCGTACATCCTTCTATCAGCTCCGGCAGATTAGAGCGATCCGACGATACCTTGATATTGACATCAAATGATTCAACTTTTCCGATCCTTCGTTCTTAATTTCATTTAGACTACTGTAACAGTATCCTCTTTCGGCCTCCCGGATGCAAATAAACTGAACCGCCTGCAGATGATTCTAAGCGCGTCTGCTCGTATGATCTACGGAGCTTTTGTGGGGTGACCATGTCACCCTTCTATGACGCTAAAAGACAAGCTCCAAATGTTACGTTAAACAGAGCGAATCACCTACAAACGATGTTGGATGACTTTTCGCGTACTCAACGACCATACTTGCCCGGGCTATTTAACCGAACTTCTCCAAGGATCATGCTAACAGAGCGTCGCCTTCAGCTGAGGTCAAGTACTCGGGTCCACCTGGCTAAAATCCCCGTCAAAGACGGCCAAATTTGGAGAAAGATCCGTCACTCGTGGGAATCCAATTTTATGGAACTTGTTACCAGACGAAGTAACTGAAGAAACGAAGCCTGATTCGTTTGCAACGAGATTAAAGACACACTTATTTAAGATCTCGTATATCACCCTTGGTCGTAAAGCGCTGAACTTTGGACTAAGCCTGACTTTAAATAAGCGCTATATAAACCTGACATATTGACATATTGAAATTGATGGGTTAAATTCAGTTCATAAAATATTTTATTTCAGTGAGGGTTTTTATTGGGTGATTTCATTTATTTCAGTTAGGCTAAAAATTCTAACACTCACCCTAACCCTTAATTTCAGTTCTCTCTTCACTGGGGTCCGGATAACGGAAAGTACCTATTTTTCATTCAAGGCAGTATCGGATCAAAGCCGTAAATACAAAGTTTGATGAAAAAATTATACTAGTCAACATTTCAAAGGCACAATCTTATACTTTTGCATTTGTTTGATTCATTAGCCTTGTCAATGGAAAGCTTACAGATGTTCCTTGTAAGCCAGGAGAATCAGGATCTATTAAAGGGTAGACCTATATTCGTCTCATAGCATAATTCATGGCTATGAAGACGGACGTCTTCTCAGTGACCATGGCAAGTATTTTGAAATATCTGGATGTTGGCTCTTACAGTCATGACTTACGCCACCGTGACAGTCAGGGATATTTCTAGGATTGTGAATTTTGGGAGCTTCTACCTCAAATTGGGGTGGGGGTGTTCGGAGCTAATTAGTATGCATTTTGTATGCATATCATTGTCACATTATCAAATGTTGGGGGTGTCGACCTCAAATTGGAGGGGGTGTTGGGGTGAGGGTGTTAGGGGGGGGGGGTGTAAAAATATCCCTGGTGGCAGTATTATTAAGACATCGTTTTATGTCTATAAGATTCATTATGAATCGAAATTGTAAAAGAAATAAACTTTTAATCACGACAAACAATTAACACACTGTATCAACAATAACTGCCATAAGATCAAAACCTGCAATAGGTCTGAATATAAGCTTAATCGATTTGTCCTATTTGCCATATTTTTGCAGTCAATACAATTATAGAGGAGCAGTGGTTACTAAGGACGCTGCGGTCAGACGAAATTGTACTGCATGAGAAAACATTCGGAAATTATACAAATCATGATGGAGCTGTGCAACTACTAGAATGTGCATCATTGCATGCTAATAGTGGAACCATGTTTTATTTTGCTGATGTAAAATCATTACCTAATAATTAAGGCAACCTCAGAGCACGACAACAGACATGTTGAATTAAGGCTTATCATATTTCTAGATAGCTACTAACAATGGCAATTTCATGTCTATGAGTCCAATGACATGGTGACCCTACATCGGCCAAAGACAACAAGACCCATGTTGAAATAGTTATATTGCAAACGATAAATATAATGCCAGACATCAAAGGAGTATATATAGCATTTATCCTTAAATCAAACACTTGTTTACAGCAAACCAAGTACAACTTATAGAATTAGCTAATCAGAAGAATACGCTTAATACAGTTTAGTGCCTCGCGTAATGCATCTCTCCGGCCTTGTGTTACTTTCCGAGCCTAGAGTGTTTCACCAGTGATAAACCTTTTATACCCGTTGTTCGTTGCTCGTCTTAATTTGAATTGAAATGCTTGAGAGCAGCCCTGATAGCGAAACACAGGACAAGTTAAATGACTCCTATGTAAAGCGCTCTTGACTTTACCCAAACTATGTTACTGCGCTATATAAATTGTCGTAAATACTACTACTCAACTACTACTACTACTACTACTACTACTACTACTACTACTACTACTACTACTACTACTACTACTACTACTACTACTACTACTACTACTACTACTACTACTACTACTACTACTACTACTACTACTACTACTACTACTACTAATAATAATAATAATAATAATAATAATAATAATAATAAATGAAAATTACCTGCTTTTGACGAATTTCAATAATTATACGGCAGGCTTACTGTTATTTTTTAATGAATTGAGAGCATTGGTTCTGACTTCATGTGAGTAATAATTAAAGTGATAAAGTCTTAATTGTAATTATTTTCATCGCTGTCAGCTTTTTAAATATCGATGATGCACTATGATTTACAACCAGATGACTATTGGAGCTTCACTTTGTGTCTGCAGGGAATATGCAACACCTTCACGACGTCTCACGTTTATGGTGGATTTGATTAACCTAAAGCTCTATCGCCTATAGCAATGATCTGAAGAAACAGAGATATCTTAAAATCACAGTTTCATCTGATTCGAATAAATAATTGAGAATGCACATCATATCTAAATTGACAATTTTAATTACTGTTTGACTCTGGCTTTCCATTACTGTATTACGAAATTAGTAGCTAAATCTATTCCGAGTGGACTTTAGTTTTGTGTAGAGTTCTCAACGGCACAAAATTATTTAACTTTGCTGCAAAATGTTCAGTCTTGGATGTTCAGTAATACGCCTGCAATAAACGCTTCAGAAATTAAGTTTCTGCTCTTTGGAATATCATTTAATCTAGGTAAATATGAAAACACAATTTCCATTAAGCTTTGTAACATTGCATTCGATCAAAGTCAGTCTGTCTGCAACCTTGGACTTGGAGTAACATGTGAAGAACCTGAAATGATTGTGTTCGGAATTCTTTCAACCACCGAGGTTTATGAAATAAAAATGGACTGGAATTTATTGGACCTGGTATATATATGTATATATATATATAATATATATATATATAGAGGCCATATATATATATATATATATATATATATATATATATATATATAAGTAAGTAAAAAAGTAAAGTCCTTCCCGAGCACTTAAGGCTAGCCTCAAGGCTCATAGGGCGGCGCTGATCTCCGTTACCAAGGCCCTCAGCCAGGCGACTGGTGCAAGGTTACATGATACGGGGCCAGTGTTCTCACGTAAGGCGCCTGTTTACTTCGCGGATTAATCCGCTACTCATTTGCTATCGCCATCTGGCGAAAGAAGGCTGAGTCGACCTTAGGGCTCCTGCGGAGTTGAACCCGCGACCTACTGCTCCATTGTCCAACGCTGTTACCACTCTACTATCTTCCCGCCCCAATATATATATATATATATATATATATATATATATATATATATATATATACATACATAACACTGGTCTACATCAATTTTGCTGACTTGAAGACAACATGTGATCTTTATGTATTTTGGTGTGCTGAATCCAAAATTCACACCCATTTTCTCCTGTCACGTCCAGTTTTCCCGCAAAACGCTGTTTACTGATTTACTGTTTACAGTAATAACGCAGCATTATGTATAATTATTAATAAGATTGCGTCAAAGTATTTTGCAACAGAGAGGCAAAACTGATGCATCGTTCACTGCGATAAAGCTTAAAGTCTGATACCAGCAGACCGATATTCACCTGAATGACTATTTACGCAGAGTAGGTTAGCATGGTTACGGCACGTACAACGAATTTGCTTTGTAGTCAGTTGGCTTGGTGTAAAATTGTGCAAATACAGTCTACAAGCAAACAAAATACATTTTTGTGATCAGAATTGAATGCAGATTGTTATGAGATATTGTCACATTTTCAAAAAACATTTTGAATTTTTTTCATTTTTCACCATTGTATATGCGGTAATTCCACACAAAATCAACATACTTTTGAATAAAATCGGACGTCACCGTCTCGGATTTTGATGAAAATTGGCACAATTGTTCATCCCCATGAGTAATGTTGAAAACCATAATATTAGAGTTTTGGGCCAACCCATGTCCAAACTATGGGTCATGAAAGTTTGGTCGACCCGCTCCAACTCGTGACAGTAAAACTTGGCTTGGTGTAAAATTGTGCAGATACAGTCTACAAGCAAACAAAATACATTTTTGTGATCAGCATTGAATGCAGATTGTTATGAGATATTGTCACATTTTCAAAAAACATTTTGAAATTTTTTCATTTTTCACTATTTTATATGATACAAGTTCATAGAAAAATGCCACAAAACCAAGGAATATTGTTATAATTAACTTTAGTTTTTCAACTCCAGTTCTTCCTCTCCCTCCTCCTTTTTCCAGGCTGGGGACTGGCACAGCAGCAGACTTCTATGGAGGAGTTAAGAGGTTTTTGGTTTTTATAGCAGCTCTATTTTTTTAAAGATTTTTGTAACACTTAAAGCTAAGCAAATACTAACACATACTGAACTAAGTTCACTAGTCGTGAAAAATATACATTAACAACGATAAGAACATGTATAAAAATTGAGTAACTACACTACAACTTACTGAGACTGACTCATGATCTCTCACATTTGCCATCACACCAGTGGCGGCTCTAGGATTTGGCAAGTGGGGGGGGGCCGTTGGGAGGGCAACTTCTAATCATGGGGGGCCAACCATTTGTTGTTTAATGTATGTAGCATTAAGTATAGGGTCCCAACTGGGGGGCAGGCTCTCAATAGGGGGGCACGGGCCCCCCCGGTGGAGCCGCCACTGCATCACACTGGCACAAACTAGTACAAGGCAAAAAGGCTTTGACACATTTACACCTTGCACTGCAAGTCTTCTTACATGAACAGCAAATAAGTTCCTGACACATCTGAGATACCTGGGGGATTGACAATTTGACATCCACTGTGGCTGCCATTTTTCACCAAATTTACACCAAACCCATTCAGATGGATAAAGTATTTGGATCTGTGTTTCAAGACAGTGTGACCATCAGTGATCTGTCTGATAGACTGCCTTTTTAACATGCTGAATAAATGCATTACACGTAAGAGGAATGTTTTCAAGTGTTTTTTAAAATACAATAAGCGGAGCAACAGACAATGCAGCAGTGGATTTAAAAGATGCAGCATCAACCAACCCCTCAAGAGCCATCGTTATAAAATAAAGCAAACCAGAAGGCACTGAGTGCTTGTCATTCTGTAGGTTGCCATTAAACTTACATGTGTGTGATAATATTTCTCTCCTAAGCAGTTTGGCTGTATGCATTAAATGTACAACATCAGCATTGCATTGAAGCACGCTGCCTCATGTCTTGCAATGCAGTGCCAACATTTTCAGAAAAGATAAGGAAGATGTCACGACCATGGGCAACTGCAGTTAAATTAGGTAGATTTTCCAACAACTCTTTAAGTCGTGCAGAGTGCGAAAGACAATCTGCTACTTTGTAATTAAACAGGCATGCACAGTGTACTTTGTTAAATTCACTGAGCTTGAACATGGACGGTGCTATTTCATTAGTTCTGATGTCTTCCATATATGATATAACCTCGGCCAATACCAATGACTCACAGTGACAATCAAATGGAGCCAACTCAACAATCAGTCGTTTGATTCTATTCCAGTCCAGCTTTATAATAAAGGCTCAACAAGCAAGCTGGATGGTACTTAACCTCCATAGCTATCATATCACCCTGAGACAATTTGCCTAACAGAATGCTATCTCCCAAAATAGTAGCACACTTATGAACCTTTGCATCCACAGCAAATGTGAGAACCTGGCGCAAATCAGAACCACCGGCAGAACAGAAAAACATAGCATGCCAACACCAGCAGTGGTACTGGTAGTATTTTCTGCACTGCGTGTAAGATGTGGATTTGTAGCATTACTAACCGATGTACTATCTTCATCGTCATCTTCAGGATCATGTTCAAAGTGACCAACAAGTGGCTCTGAATAACCAGGAGATGAAATCAAACGACCTAGTCTTGTACCATGAAATAAGCGCTGCTTGCATTTGATGTGCCAAACTGCTTTACGTCTTACAAACGTTTCCTGTATACCATCACCTTCTTTCCAAAAGGCAAAGAATGGTGTTATAGTTGATGGTAGCTGGCCAAGCCTTACAAAACCATCTATGGTAGTGGCTACAGTTTTATAACCAATTCCTACATTAGTTCGTTTCGATTCTGCAGGGCAACTGGTTTTCTCAGTATTAGTGTCTTTTAACAAAAAACGCATTTCTCCCAGTCGAAAGATGCGTTGCCATGGCATTGAGTGGGCGTGGCCATTACCGGTAAAACAAAAGCGACAGAAAATGAAAATCATGCAATGCTAACGAATAACAAGCGACTCTATCAACTTAGTATTGGTTTTAAATTTTATTTACAAACATATTTTGTTTGTATGTTAAGTAAAATTTCTTTAAAATTAAAAATTTCTCACCACACGGGGAAAACAACATCCGTACAAGAGACGGCAAGCCGCACAACGCGCTGATCAAAATAGCCCACAGCTAGACCAAATTGATGCAATTTTCACATCAAATTTACTCTTTTAATTTATAAATCGGACAATGTGACAATATCAGGATCTATTTACTTTTGTTAAAGCTTTCAAAAAATGCCGGATATTCCTTTGTAGACATAATTTGCACGATTTAGGAGTTTTTTGTTACGAAGCCTACTGACTATTGTTAGAGACGGTCGAACGTCAATTAATTGGCAAACTGTCCGATAAAGCAGGTTCTGCAGGACCGCTATAAGGCTGACTTAACTGTCGATCAAGATAAATCTGTAACCAGATAAATCTTCAAATCAGTTTCAACGCGACAGACTGTCGTTGCTTAATTCAATCAAGCGGCGATATTAATGATAAGATGATATGCATTAAATCATCGGATCTCGAACTTTTTAGGATTTCTTGCATGATGGTCCCTTAGAAATTTTTGCGATGACTGGCGGACCTAGTAAAATTTGAATTTTAAATTAACTGTAATTAACCTAAAGGCTACTTGTCTTACCAATCAATAATTATTTGATCAGAAAATTACAAATCTTAGTCAACAAATTCAAATTCAAACGGAGTCAGCACTCTTAGAGCCATCAGTGTGTTTTGCGTTCTGAGGTGTTGGCGGGATACTTTGAGAAAATAATACCCTTTGCGGTCCCTCTGAAACCGCTTGACGGTCCCCTATAGGACCGCGGACCCCAGTTTGAGAACCACTTCATTAAATATATTGTATTAGGATATCATGAGCAGTTGCTGTTGCACTGAAGGATATACTGCCAACGTGTTTAGACCTAAACTAAGATGGCGTTCTGTCTAATCTAGAAATAAAGAAATCCACATGGACATTGACGTCTGCGATAACGAATCTTCAATCTTCAACTTCTTAAATCATAAACCTTCACAGATTTGTGCTTGAGTTTTGTGTCTTACCATCGACCTTTTATTGGTCCCCAGCAATTGACACACGACAACAAAGGACAAGAAAACGAAATTCCACGATGTTTCAACAAACTCTATGATAACTTAATTAGCTTAAATGATGACATTAATGATGACGTGAGTTGGAATAAAACTGTCATTAAGTTTTTAGGATATTTTGAATGTTTTGCTGTTGCATTGAAAGATATACTGACAACATGTTTCAACTAGGGCAGTAAAGAACTCCAGCGGCCTGTCAGATGAAAGCGAACAATGAAGAACGCCACATAAATTTCACATATTGTACTTGAGTTTGATGTTTTAATATCGACCCAATAAAATGGGTGGGCGACCTTTGTTCATGAAGGGCCGCATCAGGCATGTAATAATAATAATAATAATAATAATAATAATAATAATAATAATAATAATAATAATAATAATAATAAGGTGTAATGTAAAATTTAATACCAATGTAGAGGTGCAGTTGATTGGTTTACTTTAGTTATTTTTGCATTAAGTTGCATCATTTTAGAAGAGACCACGCCGGTATAAAAAGTTCAACGTCAGATTTTCGAGATTTATTAATAGTATTGTAATGAAAGCATCAGGGCGTAGCCAGGAATTTGATTGGGGTGGTATAAATTTGGGGTGTATATTTTCACATTATATTATTACACAATATATATTACAAATTATATATTTTATATATAAATTATAAATTATATATGTTATATACTATAATTATGTATTTATATATTATATTTATACTGTATTATTTATAGGAGTATCCAGAACACTTTCTCTATGCCCACCAGCATAGATCAATATCTATGCTGGTGGGCAAGAATCTGGCTTCTGCCATTGGCGTCTATTAATAGACGCCAATGGCTTCTGCCCACCAGTGGGCGGAGCAACCGGACTTTGTTAGTAAACACTGGATACCCCTATACAGTGATTTTGGGGTGTATATATATATATATATATTTATATATATATATCCTACCAAACGTCGCTACGCCCCTGGAAAGCATCACACGGTGTGGCGTCAGCAGCGGCTCCTCTCATGTCGGGGTAGACTACGGACATAATCTATTCAAATCATGTATGTGTTCTCTTATGGATTCTTTATTTTTCTACGTCATCTTCTATAATTCAAGTCTGATCTATGAACTGATGTTTTACGTGCGAATCCATATCTTTGTCTTAGCTTATTCACTACCGGAGCGGCGGTAACTCAGTGAAGGTTACACTGCTTTCTTTTCCAAAGAACATTGTAAAAGGGATATTTTTTTTTCACTTTCAGGCCAATATTTATGTGTAGCGCATATGTTATATTTTGCGATGAAGCTTTTGATCTCCGTAGAACCATCATATTTATCCGGTTTAAGAGTAAAGTGCCTACTTGTCTTTTCATTATTCACGTGATCATTTTCGTCTGATGTAGATGCTGCATTTTGAAAGTATGGCGTGCCGTTGAGGTCAGAAATCAGGTCGTCTGCATTTGCAGATGGTTTGGATCAAGTAATGGCTGGACCTGATGTTATGCATAGCCGTCATTTCGATCGCTGACCGACTGAGGATGTAGGGTTTGGACGTCGGTTAGATAAAGCTGATTTTGACAATTTTCTTGTACATGGCGAGGTTGGTCGTCCACGAATTGTCAACAGAATATACATGACAACCGTGGGATTGATTGTCATGGTTGACGTTTATCACTCTTCTGCGGTTGCTAAGAATGATTTGCGTCATGTGGGGCTTGAAATGGCTCTGAATGCCAGAGTCAGCATTCACTTGGCTGTCGGGGTGAGGTATACATGCACTAAATTTATGGGAATGACAGCATAAGTATTTTATCATATCTTTCAGCCTTGCTTTTTTGGGCGCCTGCAATGGTTTCGGTGTTTTGTTCAATGATGCTGAGGCTAGCATTCATTCAACCACTGAGGCATGCATTATTACTATTGTAAAGACGATCTGGTGTTTGATTGTCATATATTGTGGCCTTCAGATTTACGGAACATGCAATGGTTTGGGGGTACGTTCGAATGCGGGGCTAGTATTCTCACGGCCATATAGGGTGAGGTAAGCATCCATCAAATCATAGGTCATTATAGTCTGGGGTTTGACTATCATATCAGGAAAACACATCTGCTTTTCATAATAATAGGCCTAATTTATGCAGTTCAACAGCCAAATAGCAGAAACAGCAAAATTGGCCTTTCAGATTGAGTATACAGCAGACTCATTCGGTTCTTGGCAGTATTCTGCATTCTGAGTCTCATTAGAGCAAATATGCTGCAATATTTATGGCACCCTAAATGTAGCCGCTATTGAGTCACAAGCGCATTGCATCGTAACTACTGACAACATTGATTTAGGCCTACTGTAAAAGCTACGATCGCCAATCATTGACGATTTACAATGAAATCAAACGACGCAATGTTAGTTTACATGACGAGACAACGTGGTATCATTAAAAGGGTACTTGGAGTAATTTAGTTTTGAAATTACAGTATGCTCACATCACACATGAGTTGTAAATTTAAAAACTTTAAACGACACAACTGTTACGCTGTGTACACATGACACAGTGGCGGCTCCACCTGGGGGCAGGGTGGCCCGTGCCCCTATTGAGAGCCTGCCCTCCCCCCAGTGGCCCCCAAATTGGGACCCTATACTTAATGCTACATACATTAAACAACAAATGGTTAGCCCCCATGATTAGAAGTTGCCACCTCAACGGCCCCCCGCTTGCCAAATCCTAGAGCCGCCACTGACATGATAAGAGAGACGTCAGAAGGCAATTAATGCATTTGACGTATTTACAGTGTACACCACTTCACCTGGGACCCGAAACTGTGGAATCGGTTGAAAGCTTCTGCTATCTAGGGTCCAATATACTGAGCATGGCCAACTCACGTGAGGAATCCATCAGACGTATGGGAATTGCTTCCACTGCTCTACAGCGACTAAGAAGAATATGGAAACAACGCAGGTTGAGAGCACTGAGAAAAAATTTCGTCTCTCTACAAGTGCCTCGTCCTTTGCGCTCTTCCCTACTGCAGCGAAACCTGGGCTATGACCAAAAAGGACTGGATGAGAATGGAAGCATTTCATACTAAAGCCCAACGCCGGATCGTCGGAGTGAAATCGTCAGACTTTACCACCAATGTGGAGCTATACCGGCTAACTGGCCTGGAGACGTTGCACGACATGATCCGTCGACGTCGCCTAGGACTCTTTGGACACGTCGCTAGACTACCGACCGACGTGCCAGCATCAACTGCGCTGCAGCTTGCTGCCGCTGTCCGTGACGGAGACCCTTCATGCACTGGCTGGAGCAGGCCTTGCGGCAGACCACCCACAACTTGGCGTCACCATATCCACGATGACTTCGGATTGCCTCCACTTGAAGCACTTAGGCCTATTCATTCTGCACAGGACAGAACCTTGTGGCGAGAAATCGTTACGGCCAACAAGGTTACACGCGATGATTGATTGATTGATTGATTGATTGACGTATTTACAGAACTCTATAAAAGGTCAGTCAACCACTGGAGTGACATTAGACTACTCTGAATGGTTGTCTGAATACTTTGCTGTACTAAAGTAAGCGTAGGCATCATGCTGTTCCTCGTTGTCTTTTCTGTCCTGAGTTTTCTTAATCTCGGGACAGAGGCTGTGCAAAAAGAAGAAATTCCAAAGTTCTATCGAGAAATTGAGGGCAAAAAAGGAATTAGCAAATGCTCTGATATCACTCCGTTACTTAACAAATTGATTAGTGAGTTAGAAGGCATGAAAGGTCAAATTCTTCATGAGATGCCAGGACAGCTAGAAAAGCTAGGGCTGGAAGTGAAGAAGATTGCGAATGACTTAGAAAATCATGCAAGAAAAACAGACAGTTCAATTTCCCAGCAAACTGAAGAAATTAAGAAGATAGCTAAAGATTTAGGATCAGACGAATCAAAGAATTGCCAACAATACTTTAGAAGAATCGAGACATCAGTTGACAATGTAACAATTCGTGTCATACAGATTTCGGAAAGTCTTCAGGTTCATGATCAGGTACTAAAGAATGTTACAAACAAAGGTAAATTATTACATTGTGGTCTTTATTGTAATTACTATTTCATTTAGATTTTGGAATTAAGAAAAAATGTGGTCTATTTGTATGCGACAAATGCCAATATCCATCTTTATTACTGCAAAATCCTGACATTCTCGATCACGTGCATTTTAGTTAATAACCTAATAGGTTACTGGCTGGTTCTTCTGTTACACCAGGATCACATAGTGGATAAAAGAACTGTTGGTTTGGACGTCTGGGTCTTAAACCTTCAAAAATTTCTATCTTATTTATAAAACAAATAATGAAAGAACAAGTTATAACCGATATTTTACAATTTTACAAATCTATTTATATAAGTTCTCCATATTTTCACGTTGTTTTCTAACAATCTTATTCCGCTGCAATAAAGCACATGCGGTCAGTTAAGGCCTGCCACGAAGGCTGCCTGCCGCCCTCCGAGGAATAGGCGCTCAGCAAGCTGCGAATTGGACTGATTAGAAATGTAAACAAAGTCCAGTAATTAAAGTATCTACTGAATATCTCCCTTGAAGAGGTTAACATTTAAGGACGGGGTGAGAAAACCCCGCTATTTCCATGTTATTAACTGTGCGATGTTAAATTTCTTATAAGCAAATAACGCTATTTTGATTAAATATCCATGTGAGGTGACCTCTGTCCCTGACTGGTTACCTTGTCTGGTGCCTATTTTGCTTGTTGGTTAACACGGCACTGGTGACTGTGTAGTTAGTGCATTAGCTTTTAAATAAAAACTATGAAAACAGACAAGCTGTATTTATGTCGTATACACAGGTACATACACAGGTACATCTGTGATGAAAGTATTTTGATAGCGTTTTCTATAGCGTTTTCTGTCTACAAACTTTCTCCAAGAACGCTCTTTCAACTTTTATTTTTAGACTTTTGCAAAACTTCGGACCCCAGTCCCACTCCGAGTCCAAGAGACTGCTCTGATATCAGGAGAATGGGATATGGATCAAATGGCATATATCGAATCTACCTCAACGACAACAAGATACCGAAAGATGTCTACTGCGACTTCAGCACACCAGGAGGAGATTGGCTGGTATTTATTATCCTCAATAGCAATAACAACCTGACCCAGAGTAGTTTTCGTATCCAGAGTGCTTTTTGAACTGCCTCTGATAGAGCTATATATTCCGCTTCAGTTGACGATAGTGTCATCATTGCTTATTTTCAACTTGTCCACGTAATAGTTTCTCCTAAATATCTAAAACAATAATGAATGGCAGATTCCGTCGAGGGCACTCGACGGAATCTGCCATCCTTAAGATTTTCAATGATCTGGTCGATGATGTGTCGAACGGGAGGCTTGCACTTCTATGCCTTCTTGACCTCTCGTCGGCATTCGATTCGGTTGATCATCAGGTCCTCATTCATCGGCTTGAGAAATAATTCGGTGTGGGTGGCTCCTCCTTGCGGTGGATAGCTGGCTATCTCTCTGACAGATTGCAATCTGTAACGTGCGGAGGGAATCTATCTGTAGGGCGGAGTGTTGGGTGTGGGGTCCCTGAAGGGTCGGTAATTGGCCCATTACTCTTCATTCTTTACACGACTGACCTTAGATCCATTATTTTGGCCTTTGGACTGTCGCCCCACAGCTATGCTGACGACACCCAGATTTACTCGTCCTGCCTCCCAGGTGATGTGGATGTGCTGCGGGAACGGTTCCCGGGGTGTCTGGCTGCCGTCTCGAAGTGGGCGGAGGAAAATCGATTGGCCCTTAATGTTGGAAAAACGGAGTTTCTCTTGGTCACCACCCCTCGGAGAAGGACGCTAGTGAATCGTAAACCGTTCGTGATGGGTGATGCTACCATTGTCCCCTCAGAGTGTGTGAGGCTGTTGGGGGTCCTCTTTGATGGTACTCTGTCATTTGAGCCGTACCTAAATGATGTGATCAGGCGATGCCACTTTCAACTGAGAAGAATACGATCAGTCCGGCGCTATCTACCTGTATCCGGTGTCGTTCACTTGGTTCAGGCCTTAGTGCTAACGAGGATTGATTACTGCAATAGTGTGTTGTGGGGTCTCCCGGTCAATAAACTGGATCGCCTGCAGTCTATTCGTAATCAGTCAGCGAGGATCGTGTTCGGATGTCGTTGGCGCGAGCACGTAACTCCACTTCTCAGGGATCGTCTTCATTGGCTTCGAGTCCCTGAGCGGATTGTGTTCAAGAGATGCTGGTTGACTTACAGAGTGCTGCATGACCCGTGCTGTCCGGAGTATCTCGCCTCTCTTGTAAAGACACCGCAGTGCAGTGATAGGAGATTGTCACTCCGTTCGAGTCGTAGGGTCAAACTTCAGGTTCCTCCTCCCTCCAAGACTGCCAAGTTTGGAGAGAGATCATTTACACGCGGCAACCCTATCTTGTGGAACTCTCCTCCTGATCACGTCACCACGGCTAATACTCCTGAACACTTCATCAAGAGCTTAAAAACGCATCTGTTTGGGTTAGGGTATAGTTGAGATGTTAAAGCGCTTTTGTTGTGGGCCTCAGCCTTGTTACAGCGCTATAGAAATAGTCCAAGAATGAATGAATGAATGTCGGATTTACAATCGACGGTATCACCTCCCCAGTCTGAATCAACATAAAGTATATGCGTTGTTTATTATAACTTTCATTATGATTTTCCAATCAAAGTTTCTTATAAATTGTAAGTGTTAGATATTTGAGGTTTCTCTTCACCTTTGTCCAATCGGATTCCTTTGAGTCTGAAAATTTCTTGCTGAATTTGATGCACCATGTCGGCATGGGCGTAAATCTGGTAAGAAAAAGGTCGTTTTTTAACTTTGACCTGGTCAGACAAACGTACGTCTTAATTTTAACCTGGTCGAAAAAACGGCCGTGATGACTTTTTTCTCTTTTGATTTCTTTTACATAAAATTGCGTAAGTATGATGATGACATTTTTTGCTTTTTTGACCCAACATTGCCTAAGAGTAGTGGTGACCTTTTTTGCTTTTTTGAACGCAGCATTTAGGAGTGACATGTTACATTTGAAATTTTGTAACAAGTAACAGCAACAAATTACATTTTAAACCAGGTAACAAGTAACAGTAACTAATTACTTTGCAAAAGTAACATACCCAACGCTGGTCTTCAATAATATCCATTCATTCAGAAAATCTTTGCACATCTGCTTTAAACAAATTTTTAAGCAAACATAACAAATTCCATTACGGTTTATGATAAAAAAATTGAGACCTAAACCTTATGTAGGCCTATCTAGGGCAAAAAGTGTTAATGGGCAATTAAAAGCGTTTCTACTAGACCTCATATCATGTATATTTAAGGTTTTATTTATACTAAAAGTGTGACGTCACGCTGTTCCTTGCCCATCCCCTGTCACAAACTTTCGCACTTTCAATCATCAATCAATAAACTTCTATGGCGCCACTATCATAATGCTCAGGGCATCAGCCGATGGCGCACCAAATCCAAATAGAATTAGAGCCAGGTCAATCCGGAAGATCAGTTAGAACAGCGCGGGAGCAATCTAAGGGGGATAAGCCAAGTCAAATAGGTATGTTTTAAGACCAGATCTAAAAGATGATAAATTTTTAGTTTTACGGAGTGATATTGGTAATGAATTCCAAAGCTTATGGCCACACACTGAGAAACAACTAGTGCCAATGATGGTGCGAGAATAAGGAACAACAAATGAAAGTCCTGCCGAATACCTAGTGGATTGAGCAGTAGGTCGAGGGATTAGTCGCATCTTAAGGTAATATGGTTCATTATATAATACGGTTTTAAATACCAAAAGACAAATTTTATAATTAATTCGGTATTTGATAGGAAGCCGATGTAGGGACTGTCTTGTTGGAGTTATATGTTCGAATCTTGGAGTTTTGGATATGACTCTAAGTAAGGAATTTTGTACTCCCTGGAGTTTCTGCATATTTGAATTTGTGATGCCAAAAAGCAAGGAATTGCAATAATCTAGGCGACTAGATACCAATGTATTGGCTAACTGAATAAGAACAGGCTTAGAGAGGAGATGTCTGATGCGATAGATGTCCCGAATATGCTAATGAGAAATTTTGCAGACTGAATTTATGTGACTAGTAAAAGAGAGGGAAGAGTCAAATATCACACTAAGGTTGCAAGCAGAAGTACTTCTAGGAACAACAATGGAATCTCCTAATACTACGGATTTCAGAGATTCAAATTTAGTCAATTGAGCCGGAGTACCTAATAGCAAGAACTCAGTTTTTGATGAATTCAAAAGAAGCTTATTTGAATCCATCCATGACTGAATATTAGTAAAGACAGTGGATATAGTCATAAGGGATGAGTTTGAAGAAGTGTGGCGACTCTGACGGCTCGCGGTCTCGTAGCGCGGCCGGCGGTCGGGCGGCCCCCAACGCCCGCTCGGTTTTCCGATCGCCATCTGCCGCCGACTCTGCCTGATCGACGGCGTCAGTTTCCCTTTCTGGTTCTCCGACATCAGAGGAGGTGTCCGCGGCTGCCGGGCAGGCCGCACACTGAGGACGGCCGGTCGTCAACATAGGGTTCTCATTTCCCTCTGATTCTCTATCCGTTCCGGCCCCGGCCTAGTCCGAGAGACCCTTTAACTCGTGCCTCTTATCGCTGGCCACCGCTTGGTCTCGGAGCCTTAAGCGATTTCGATAGGTATTCCTGGTCTCTGGCTTCGACTTGGCCCCACGTCTCTTCATTCTCGGCAATTTAGCCGTTTTCCGCTCTCTTATAGACAGGCGGCGTTGTCTCTAGCCTGTTGCGGCTTCTTAGCACGCTTTCACCAAACCAGAGGTTTTCCGTGCCTGAATGGACGGCGGTCCACTCTTTTCCTTGGCCGTCGATTCACCCAAACTGTCTCCCCGCGCCTTTACGACAGGCGGGCGTCTGTCTCCTCCATTGGCTCAGAATTGACCTCCTGGGCACTAACGTGACCTGAGGTAGGCGAGGTTCATCACAGCCAAGGCTCACCTTCACGGACAGTGCGCTGAGACTCCGGCGTCACAGCGACTTTCAAAGACACGGACACAACTTGCCTTTATTGGTTTATTTGTATTTATTAATAAACCAAGCAACACCGACAACAATGGCTACAGTGACAACACTGGTAACACGGACAAAGACGCGGTAGCTAGACGCAGTCCGGACAGCCAAAATAACTAGCGTCAATGGAAATGCAATCAATAGCCTTTGATACGTCAGTATGAAACAATAAGTTTTAGCACTTTAAACGGCTCCAAATACTCGCTTTCAATCGCTGTGCTTTCTTTACTCTATCGCCTCACGATATAAGCGGAGCGACCACGAAAACGACATGTCATGATGATGACTGAAATTTTTAGAGTTTTGAAACTTTTTGACGGGCACTTAGACGGATTTTTCGCCAGTTGTCTGTATTTTCGCGTAGTTGCCGTCAATATGAAAAAGTAGGGACTTGCTTAAGAACGTTTTCCTTAGCGGTGATCAGGGGCTTCGTCTACGGCTAAGCGACGCGGCAATAGCTCCTGCCAGCTGGGCGCGCGTCTCAAGCGAACTTTAGTTACAACAGCCGCCTGCGTCCATCTATTGACGCGTGCTACATAAATTCCCATATTTCGGAGATTTTCGATTTTCAGAGCCAGCCCTTGAGGGCGCTCGCCCCCAAATGTCCCTATCTATGCGTTTTATCCGTCAGGAAGTTTAACTTCGGACCCACCCCTCTAGCGTCGTCGGCAGCGGCGAAAGGCGCCTCACCGCCGGCGACGCGCATCGCCAACAGGTCCTGGTGGTCCGGGCGCCGGTCTCTAGGCGGAATTTTAAACTGTTGGGCCACGTTCGCTTAGGTGCCGTGATAGCAGGGAACCCAGGCAACTGCGTCGTCGTTAGCGGTGGTAAGCGACCCCGTCTACGGCCCAACCCTTCGCTAATCACCTCTGGTAACCCGGCCGCCGGTCTTTCAACGGCCAAACTCTCTAGTCGCTGCAAACCGAAGGCTCTCCCGGAAACCTATAATCGTTGCCGGTTTTTATAACCTATCTCTCGGTCTTTGGGCGGCCGTGGCGATTCTAATAATTTTACCGATGCCTTAGCGTCTCAGCCTAGCGCGTGCTCTGTCCGTTTTACAGGAATTAAAACTTTATTAATTAATTAAAATTAGTACAAAATACATTATTATAAACGCTAATTAATTAGATTAAATTATTAACTAACAAGTTTATACAGTTAAGCAATCTTTAATAATAATAATAATAATAATAATAATAATAATAATAATAATAATAATAATAATAATAATAATAATAATAATAATGCTATCTGTGGCACATGGTCGCCACAGAAGATTGATCAAAAGATATGAGAATTTGAGTATCATCAGTATAAAGATGATACGCCACTTGATGTTCATCAAGAAGTGAACCCAAAAGGGTTGTATAGAGCAGTGTCTCGCAAACTGTGTGCCGCGGCACACTAGTGTGCCGCTAGAGATTCCAGCTGTGCCGTGAAAGAATTTCAGAATTTTACTATTATTTTAATTTTTTTGTTCCCTTCCTAAAAATTTTGCCGGATGAGCAAGTGTAAAAATGGCGTCATATATAGAACCTCACACCAGCCTGCGGCACAGCCTACAATACAATATATCGGACATCCATTTTTTATATAACGTTGCGCGCGCAACGATACAACTGCCAGAAATTAACGTCTTTCGTTGACGTCACCGTCCTTGCGACCTTTACAATGTAAAAACAACAGCGTCTGAGCGCGCAAGGATACATTTGACCCAATTACCGTTTTGAAATTATTACATTGCATGTGTTGAGATGTTGCAATAGTAGGGTAACTATAAGTATAGTAACAGTTGAATTTGATGCTTTACCGAGATTTAGCCCTATGAAATTTGAAATGGATAAATTTTTGGCAAGATCTGAGAAAATGCAAGGTGAAAACGACACTAAGGAAAACAACGGCGAGAATCTACAGTCTATGAACGTTACTTTCGCGTTTGTTACATCTACATATCATTATATGTGACTGCAGACCCGGCAGTTCCTTAATAAAGAACACTCAATTTAATAAATTGTTGGTTGGTTTTGTAATTTTATGAAGAATGTGCCGTGAAAAAAATTTGTTCTGTTTAGTGTGCCGCGAGGTAAAAAGTTTGCGAGACACTGGTATAGAGAGTAAATAACAGAGGTCCAAGAACCGAGCCTTGAGGGACACCACAAGACAGATCAGTGGGAGTTGAGAGATTTTCATTTATTATCACTGATTGAGTGCGGGGTTGTAAATATGAAGAAAAAACAATGTAAAGCAATGTCAGAGATTCCAAACCAATGTTCAAGACGATGAAGAAGAATAGAATGATCGACAGTATCAAAGGCGGCAGATAGATCAAGGAGTAAAAGAGCAGTAACTTTCCCAGCATCAATAGCCCGAACAATATAAGCATGGACTACCAACAGAGCCGTTTCGGTAGAGTGATATTTTCGGTAAGCAGACTGGAAAGGGAGGTAATGTGGACTAGAACAGAAATGAGCATGCATTTGCTTAGCAACTATCCTTTCAAGAATTTTCAATAAGAAATTAAGATTAGATATAGGCCTATAGTTAGACAAGTCGTCAGGAGAGAGATGGCTTTTTAAGTAGTGGGTGAACAACTGCATGAGCGAATGCAGAGGGTAAACACCCTTCAAGCAATGAGAGATTTATGAAGTTGTTATTATTGGACCTAAAACATCAAAACAATGTCTGAGAATTTGAGTTGGTAGGACATCGAGGGTACATTGACTAATTGGCAGAGATGTAGCAAGTACACAATGCTTCAAGTACAAGTACAAGTACAAGTACCTGGCCTCCGAGTACAAGTACAAGTACAAGTACCTGGCCTCCGAGTACGAGTACAAGTACAAGTACCTGGCCTCCAAGTACTAGTACAAGCACAAGTACAAGTATTGAAGCCTCAAGTACAAGTACCGAAGCCTCGAGTACAAGTACAAGTACCGATCCTCATAGCCAAATACAAACAGCAAGTAGGCCTACACTTTATTAACGGGTAGCTGTTTGTCACGGTTATTGAATAAAATGGTGCTAGAACAAAATGTCCGAGGACAAAATGTCACGAAAAAAATGTCACGGACAAAATGTCATGGGGATAAAATGTCAGCGGAAAAAATGTCAGCGGACAAAATGTCATCCTAACTCTAACCCTAACACTAACCCTAATCCTAAACCGTGACATTTTGTCCCCTGACATTTTTTCCGCTGACATTTTGTCCCCATGACATTTTCTACATGACATTTTGTCCGTGACATTTTGTCCTCGGACAGTTTGTCTGGCCACGAATAAAATTGACGCTATTAGCATCTAAATATCATCACAGTTGCACTAAAAAAATTGAGATGATAGTCTTGCATCGGTCATATTAGCCCTATGAGGTCTCGCGATCAAGCCAGCTTGGCTAAATACGCGTTTAATTGGTACGCCAGAAGCAGGCACACTAAGGTCTCTAATTAATGGCTGCATTATACAGCCTGTTGAACTCCTTTCTATTAACACGTTGACTGCGATACGATGGATTCCTGGGACGCGGCTGGTGTCGAATGCGTTCGTGCGTGACCAACGTGAATGCCGCTAGATTATTTTCAAGGCACAATCACGTTAGACACCTGTAGGGGAAAATATTTTGAAGCAGATGCGTTTAGAAGCCATCTGTTACTAGTATCATGTTCACTTTACTCAGGTATGCGCCAATTCATAGGAAAAATGCCGGTGCCCTGTAAGGTGGCGGAACAATAGTTAGCTCAACAATAGCGATTGGAGAAATTACTGCCATAAAATGGAAACAATTTCAATTTAAATTCCAACCTTTATTATCTGGTCCAAATGCCTCCCTCACACCCCGAGCCAAAAATTGTCCGCTTCACTGGATGGAAGACTTGACAATGCAAGCCACGTAATTACATCGTAGCAGGAATTCTCCGGGTGTACGCTTATACGACGCGTCAGGGAGGATTATAATTACGAGGCTGTGGTTGAGTATATTGTGTTTATTTGAACAAATGTTTATAGGACAAATATTCATACATCTTCCATAGAATACGCCTTTTTTGATTGGTCACTCATTCTAGTAGCTAAAGGAAGCAGAAGAATGATTCCAAGATCCGTATAAGCTAAAATAGTTTGCATTGAACTAAGGACGTCATATGACGTCCCTAGCGCCCTGAGAAACCAAAATAAGGACGTCAGTTGACGTCCCTAGCGCTCAACGTGTTAACTTCACTGTTCCAAAATACGATGGTATCTGTGGCTTCATCATAAATATCGTTGAGTTCCAGGTACTTGGCCATCTGTGAGGATGTGCTTGTCATTAGCCTAAAGGAACAGCATTACTGGTACCCTTGAAGTACATGTAGCCAGAGATGTAGCAAGTACACAATGCTTCAAGTACAAGTACAAGTACAAGTACCTGGCCTCCGAGTACAAGTACAAGTACAAGTACTAAAAATTTGTACTCGAGTACAACTCGAGTACAAGTACAAGTACCAAGTACTACATCTCTGCTAATTGGTGATGTAAAGATTATCTGGCGAACTTCATTAAGGGTGGTAGGTTTAAAGGAATTAGGCTGATCGCCTAAGCGATTCCGTGACGTCATGCATCTAATTAAAATAAATAGGTCAAGTTGCGCTCAGCTGTTTATGCAAATGTGGTCAGCGAGAGCTAGTGGACATGGCGTCAAGCACTGCAAGCAGAGCGTTTTTCGAAATAAAGCTGTTAGAATCAGACGTTCCAGGAGCAAAACTTCGCCGTAGTGATGTTACTAACAAATCACTTGTTGAATTAAAACGTTGGCTCGAGTGCAGACCGGAAAAAGGATGAACTTGTGCATAGGCAATGTCTAATACTAATACGGCGTTAAGTAAAATGTGGTCATGTCGTTTCTTTCATCATCTTAATTTGTCTACACACACACACACACACACACACACACACACACACACACACACACACACACACATATATATATATATATATAATAACATACATGTTAAGTTAAGCAATGCTAATAAAGAATAAACGATGATCTTGAGAATTTGAATGTTAACATTTCAATTTTGAGTTATAATTTTTAAACAAATTTCTTGTTGGCTTTTCACCCTAGCCAGAATAAATTAACTAGTTATAGAGATTTTTAGTAGGCGACGACCCACGAGTACGAGTGAAACTGCAGTGATATCATGTAGGATGGTTAAACGTTTGACCAGTAGCGTCTTTTCACACTTTTCTGGGGGGCCAGATAATTTTATGGTCAAATTTTTGCAAATCTTAGGCATTTTTGCAATTTTGGGAAATTTTAGGCAATTTTGGCAAATGACGCCACTGCGTTTGGCTAGTAGGCATCAAACTTTAACAGTTACTGAACGTATGCCCTGTGCCCCGTCCATGAAAATATGCAATTTGATATTATTTGAAGGTAGGATTGTATGATGTGTGGAGCAGTGGCGGGTCCACCGGGGGGCCAGGGGGCCCATGCCCCCCTATTGAGTGCCTGGCCCCCCCAGTGACCCCCCAGTTGGGACCCTATACTTAATGCTACATACATTAAACAACAAATGGTTGGCCCCCATGATTAGAAGTTGCCACCCCAACGCCCCCCCACTTGCCAAATCCTAGAGCCGCCACTGGTGTGGAGTTGGCTGGTAGAGGATCCGGATTCATCTGAGTTGGCCCAGTTGGATCTAAGAAGTGCTTGTTGCAAATGTATGTCCATCTGGTAATGTTCCCGATAGTAAAATTTTCTCGTCGACATGCTACAGGCCACCTCTCTGCTTTTGCTTTGTCAGTCGACGACTCGACGGACCGGGGAGCTGTATAAAACGAACCCCTTCTTTCAAACAAATGTCAGTTTTCCTATTGTCATTTGCACATGTTCCATAACAACAGTGTTTGATGGGCATACTTAATTTTATCGCGGAACAAATTTAACTTTAAGAAATCTATTTAGTAATTCACACAATACCACGTGAATTCAACTATCTAATGACCACATTTGCATGCGCATGCGCAGTGAGCGTGACCTCCTTCAGGACCGATTCTAATTTTAGTTCTGCGATCAGCCTAATTAAGAGGAGTTGGTGGGGATTTCGGAAAAGAGAAACCAGTTGAATAAATGATCTGAAATTTTAGGCGAATGGTAGATATTTTATTGGAGAAAAATTGGCAGAAGCCATCTGGGAGTGATGATAAAGAGAAGGAATTAGGTGTGACATTTGACTTTTCCCTATGAAAAATGCTATTTAGAGATTTCCAGAGTAGACGAGGATTTGAAGAATGTTGCGTGACAAGATTAGTTAAATAGTTGAATTTAGTTAAAGAAATCAATTTACGGAATTTTTCATTGGTCCCTAAATTTCTGCCTGTCACTCGGTACACGAAAAGACTTCCATCGTCGTTCCAATTGGCTGCGACATCGCCTAGCTTCAGCAATGTCAGAATTGAACCAAGGTTGAGGTGGTCGGGTTACAACCTTTTTAGTTTTAAAAGGAATAAGTGTATCAAGAATATTAAGAAGAACAGAAGTAAATTGGGTTGCAAATTCAGAAGCAGGTCTGTGCAGGATTAGTAAATAATTCAGAAGTAGAAATAGCAGTCCTAAAAGCTATTAAATCAAGTTTAGACCATGGTCGAAATTTTACAATTTTATATAAAGGTAGATATTTATGAGGAAAAGTAATCTTAGCATACAAATCAAAGTGATCAGATAAATAAATTTCACAGAGAGATTTTGGATAAAATTGTTGAATTTGACCTGGTGATCAAGAGGTCCAGAAGGTGCCCCTTATCATGGGTAGGAAAGGAAACATGCTGATGAAGGTCAAAGGAAGTGAAAATATCATTCAAATTAGACGAAAGATTATTTTTCACATCCATATGAAAATTGAAATCTCCAGATATAATTAATTCAGAGGATGAAGATATTATAATTTCCAATAGGCACTGAAATTCACAAAAAATTCAGAATGAGACAGCGAGGGAGGTCGACATATATTTATAAATGTTATACGTTTGTTACCCGATTCAAGTACAGCCATTACAGCTTCAACGCTTTTTGGACAAGGGATAGGTAAGGGCTTCTTAATTTCAAATCAGATTTAAAAAGAAATGCAACTCCTCCACCAAATCCAGTTTGGCGAGGTTCATTTATCATTTGGAAGACAGGTGGTATAATGTCTGCAATAAAAGGACCTGATAAAAGTATCTGATGGCTGTAACCAAGTCTCATTGAATGAAACAATATCAATGTGATTTTGGCATAGAAAATTATGAAGTGAGGATGATTTGTTTCTCAGTGAGCAAATATTAAGATGGTGGTATTTAAGATATTTTGGAAAAGATGATCTTGGATGGCCGGGTTTTGAAGAAGCAGGACCAGGATTTAATTCAACATCCCCAGAAAGGACTAAGAGTAGAAGTAATAAGGCAGCAAGAATTGATTTACTAGCAAATCTTCTTTGGGTTTGGAGCGTTTATGCTTATCAAGAGATATATCACATCTGTTTAAATTAATAATAATGACCTAGCAGAAATTGACAAATATGAAGATGGAATGCAGTTAAATAGATTGAAGGAAGCAAGGATTTTGAATAAACAACAACCAGAATTCAAAACTCTGACATATCCATAATCAAAAACATATGTAGAATGATTCCAATTTAGGCGACAGCTCGCAAGAAACAGGAATAATGCAAATAAAAACGGTATTGATCTCATCATGTCAAAAGCAGGCAAGAACTAATCAATGACTTTCTTAGACACCTCCTCCTTCGAGCGTGGCGTACTTTTGGGACGGCCCCAAAGTTACTGCTGCGCCCTTGTTCCTACATCTAATGATCATACTCTGTTTGCTATAAACCTTTCTAGGTGTTTCAACGTCGCAAAGACGGATCGGTTGATTTCTACAGAAATTGGAACAACTATTCTGACGGATTTGGAAATCCAAACGGAGAGTTTTGGCTTGGTGAGTTTTGTCGCTTTATTTCAGTGTACAATACTCTGTATTAAGTCAGCTTCGAGGATATGTCCACAAATTTTGGATCTTTAAAAGACTCTAGTGGAGGACTGATGATGGATTAACAATACTGTATGTTTTTAATTGATTTTTAGGAAATGGAATTCTTAACCAGATAACGTCCAATCGAAAGTATACACTGCGAATTGACTTGGAAGATTTTGAGAACCAGAAACGCTATGCCGAATATTCGTCGTTCTCTATCGGTCCATCATCTGACTATTACCGGCTGAGAATAGGAAACTACTCTGGTAACGCAGGTGAGAGATCTTAATTTGAAGTTTTTATTGCCTAAGACCAAAATCAAGACTATCCAAATTAAGTTTTGATCCTGCTGAGAACTTGAGAAACTATAATTTATAAATTATTGGCTCTGTGTTCGCAGGTTTTAGCTTTAGGCCTACTACTGTAATAATTTTCAAATTGACAGGCCTAATTCCTGGTTTACATAGCTGCATTTCACTGTCGGTTCAAATGCATTATAATTATTCTCTTTATAGTTAAAATGATAAATTTGATATCCATTATCACTCTCTTCATTATCGTAGTGTTATTATTTTGATAATTGGTTCTGGCTTTTTGGATTTTTGATACTGTTTCCCAGTGGCGGTTCCACATGGAGAATGAGTGGAGATACATCCCCACCGGACTTTTTAATTTTTTCAAAAAAATTTTTGCTTGTTAAACCTATTTTTGGGCAAAAGTCTAGTAAAACTACAGGGAAAAATCTGTGGATGACTTATTTGTTTGTCAACTTATTTATGGATAGAAATGCAATAAAATTAGGGGAAAAGTCCCTCTTGTCAGCCTTTTTCGGCAACGTTTTTACTGACTTTTCCTTCTTGTTCATCCCCCACCAACTTCCTATAAATTCATTTCATCCCCCACCAAGAAATCCTGGAACCGCCACTGCTGTTTTCAAACAATTTTAGCTGGCTTTAGATCTATTCATATCCCGCTTATGAGTTATTATTATTATTATTATTATTATTATTATTATTATTATTACTACTACTACTACTACTACTACTACTACTACTACTACTACTACTACTACTACTACTACTAGAAAGATGCTCGCTTTGCTCGCAGTGCAGGATAATACTAAAACCCAATAATTGAATTCATGCTGCTGAACAACGTTTCAATGATGTACATACGCCACGTAGCCAAGCTCTGACGCTGCAACGTACGCTTCGTCAAACGCTTCGCGTGGCTGTTCGCTTAGCGTCGCCGTTCGCTTCGCGAGTTGTACACATTATGGCGCTGCAACGTACGATTCGTCAAACGCTTCGCGTGGCCGTTCGCTTCGCGTCGCCGTTCGCTTCGCGAAGCGTAAGGTTCCAGAACATCCAATCAGAACGCTCACCCAGCCAACCAATCAGAACGCTTGAAGGTAACAGAGAGACATGCAGAGCAAGGATCTTAATATTATAGATTATTATTATTATTATTATTATTATTATTATTATTATTATTTTCGCGTCATTATTATTATAATTATGTCTTGAAAGTTCCTCGGAAGGCGGCAGCGTTAAATCTCTGGAGTGTCACTGATATTCGCTGTAGCAGAAAGGATGTTTCTCTTTCGTCTCCGGATTGACGCTTAAGAAGACCGCCGACTTCCTTTAGGAAGCGGAGACCTTCTTCGTTGATTGGCCCCATCGTCTCCAGAGCCAGAGGGATGAAATGGTACTGCCCAGACAGTTGAAGGTATTTGGCCGTTTTCCTTTCGGCTGCACGTTCGGCTGCAGCACCCGCAGTTGATGCTGTCTGATGACAGTAGGAAGCGGCGAAAGTGTCTGCGACCGTAACGTCCCAGATAACGCATTTTCCTGTCCTCCATGGGATGAGTGCAGCCATCCGGTCGTTTTCCGTCGGATCTTGAAAGACCTGAAGGTTCCTTTGACGACGGGAAACCGGCCTTTATCAGCGAACGACATAAGATATCGTTCAGGGCGGCGTGGCGGGCGATTCGACCAGGTCCTAGCCGACAGGAGAGACCATGGTGCCCATCTTGTTCGACTAGAGTACCGCATGGACAGCTGTGCGGCATGCACAGTGTCGTTCCGAGTCGTAGACCAGCTGCTACACGCACTGATTCGTTGTCAAGTCTGAGGCCACAGTTGCTGATAGGCAGTGCAAAGAGCCAGTCACCTGAGTGTTGTGATGTCACTGCGTTCAATCTAGCTCTGTCGATGTGACTTGTCTGGCTTGAGAACAAGCTGGAGAATTCTTTCTCGATCAGTGGATTGTCCCATTGTGATTGCTGATGTTGCTTCTCTATGTTCGGCGTTTGCAGGCTGGTGATACTGCACCATTCTGCGGTTGCCGATGACAGACGTTCGTCTTCCGACAGTGGAGTACCTCGAAGGATGGCGGACTGTAGTGACGCTGTGCCGGCGGCGGAAGCCAGAAAGGCAGGAAGTGCCAGCGGTGACACGCGTCGAATTCCGAATCCTCCATGTCTGATTGGAAGAGAAGCCTGAATCCACTGAGAATCCGATAATGAAATGTTCAACACGGATGACAGGCATTCACGAAGCATGTTGTCAAACTTTTCAAGCAACGGATGTTGCATACACGGTGTCGCTCTTAGAGTGAAGAGCATTCG
The DNA here is from genome assembly GCA_018105865.1 of Metaphire vulgaris. Classification (NCBI taxonomy): domain Eukaryota; kingdom Metazoa; phylum Annelida; class Clitellata; order Crassiclitellata; family Megascolecidae; genus Metaphire; species Metaphire vulgaris. The sequence goes on from CM030857.1 coordinate 2,404,783, forward strand.
CTGAAAACCAAGCGAACAACGGAGGATGATAAGCGCCTCCTGGCTGTCCAATAGCGGCATACGTGAAAATCCTACTGAAAGTTTTGAGATGATTGACTCCAAGGCATTTGTCAGGGCAGCACCTGTTGATAATGGTGCTCCTAACAAGCATGCGTCATCCGGATTGGTAAGAGTGAATAGATTCAAGGGATGTGTAGTTGTCGATTTCGAGATAATTTCGCATTTGCTGGTGTTCAAACTTAGGCCGATTGTATTTGCCTCATCCTTTAGAATTTCTACATCCTTTGCCACCACAGTGCTTGCTCCTCCAAGGCTTACGTCATCCAGATATCCGATCACTAATGGAGATTTCAGACGCATTAGCAGTTGTTGTAGTGGCAAACAGAACAAAAGGGGGCCCAGTGGGTCACCTTGCTGCGCACCTCTTTGGGAAGTGATTGAGAATTCTCCAAATTTTAGAATTGACGGCTTGCTATAGGCCAGGTGGCAATAAGGGTAAATGTCCGGAATGTGTGAGCATACGGCTGAGAGCATAGCTGCTCGGCTTAAGCTGTTGAAGGCGTTGCTAAAATCCAGTTTTACTAGCACTTCGTCATCGTGCAACTGTTCGACGAACCGCCTCGCTGAGTGCACAATTATTATTATTATTATTATTATTATTATTATTATTATTATTATTATTATTATTATTATACAAGACAATTTCTAGAGCGCCGTAGGCATAGCAACGGGACGTTGCCGAAAAACTTTTTATTCTGTACACGGCGGACCTGAGATCCATTATTTTGGCCTTCGGACTGTCGCCCCCACAGCTATGCTGACGACACCCAGATTTACTCGTCCTGCCTCCCGGGTGATGTGGAGGTGCTGCGGGAACGGTTCCTGGAGTGTCTAGCCGCCGTCTCTAAGTGGGCGGAGGAGAATCGATTGGCCCTTAATGTTGGAAAAACTGAGTTTCTTTGGGTTACCACCCCTCGGAGAAGGACGCTAGTGAATCGTAAACCGTTCGTGATGGGTGATGCAACCATTGTCCTCTCAGAGTGTGTGAGGCTGTTGGGGGTCCTCTTTGGCGGGACTCTGTCATTTGAGCCGTACCTAAATGACGTGATCAGGCGATGCCACTTTCAATTGAGAAGAATACGATCAGTCCGGCGCTATTTGGAAACCAAATGTTGGGAATGGTGAAAAGGACAATTGTGAGTCGTGACAAAGAGATAATCATTAAACTTTATAAGTCATTAGTAAGGCCTCATCTGGAATACTGTGTTCAGGCTTGGAATCCATTCTTGAAAAAGATATAGAACTTTTTAGAAAAAGTGCAAAGACGAGCAACGAAGATGGTCAATGGGTGCCATAATTTAAAAACTACGAAAAAAAGACTTCAATATTGTGGACTGACAACATTAGAAAGGAGAAGAGAGAGAGAGAGGATTTGATAGAAACATACAAAATAATGACTGGGAAAGTAGATGTGCCATATGATCGATTCTTTACATTGGCACACTATAGCAGCACAAGAGGCCGCAAGTGCAAATTGTTTAAGCAGATGGTTGGTCCAAGAAAGAAAAACTTTTTTAGTGCAAGAGTTGTGGACAAATGGAACAGTTTGGACGAGGTGGGAGTGACAGTTGAAACAGTGAACGGATTCAAAGGCTATCTAGATAAACTAGGTTATTGAATGCAAATGGTTACATCAGTGGTTCTCACACAGGCTTACGTAGCCTCCTAAACCACTTAAAATCACATTATTATTATCTGCCTAAATCCGGTGTGGTTCACTCGGTCCAGGCCTTGGTGCTAACGAGGATAGATTACTGCAATAGTGTGTTGTGGGGTCTCCCGGCCAATAAACTGGATCGCCTGCAGTCTTTGCTTAATCAGTCGGCGAGGATTGTGTTCGGATGTCGTTGGTGCGAGCACGTAACTCCACTTCTCAGGGATCGTCTTCATTGGCTTCGAGTCCCTGAGCGGATCGTGTTCAAGAGATGCTGGTTGACTTACAGAGTGCTGCACGACCCGTGCTGTCCAGAGTACCTTGCTTCTCTTGTAAAGAGACCGCAATGTTGTGACAGGAGATCGTCGCTCCGTTCGAGTCGTGGGGTCAAACTTCAGGTTCCTCCTCCCTCCAAGACTACTAAGTTTGAAGAGAGATCATTTATACGTGGTAACCCCATCTTGTGGAACTCTCTTCCTGATGATGTCACCACGACTGATACTCCGGAGCACTTCATCAAGAGCTTAAAAACGCATCTGTTTAGGTTGGGGTATAGTTTGAGATGTTAAAGCGCTTTTGTTGTGGGCCTCAGCCTTGTTACAGCGCTATAGAAATTGTCCACGAATGAATGAATGAATGAATAGCTAACAAGGATAAAGTCAAAAGCGCTTTACAAGAATGAGATATTAGACAAGTACGTTTTCATTTGTTTTCGGAACCGATCTGACAATGTCTCGACCGTAAGCGACTTCGGAAGCGAGTTCCACGAGGTGGGGCCCCGACGTCGGAAGGACCTGTCCCCGAACCGCGCTGTCTTAAGCGTCACAGGGACGATCAGATGATTGCTAGGTCCCGAGCGTAGTTGACATCGGCGTTCTACCGTCGAGGATCTTTCGAGCAGTTCGCGTTATTGTATGAGGTATTGTTCGAGTTATTGTATGAGATGAGTGACAATTTCACATTACTCTTATCTCAAGTTGAATGTTTTGCTGTACTTTGGTCAATACGGTTCCATACACAGATAAAAGAGCAGGGCTGTGTTAATTAAACGCGGCAGAAATTTTTCTCAACCAGTTTCACACTGTCTTCTATACTACATGCTTCTACATCAAGACTTAGTTTCACCGTTTATTTGGAAACTTTATTGTCGTTAATAGGAGATTCGCTGACGTATCATAACAACCAACAATTCAGCACACCTGACGTCGATCGAGATCAACACTCGTCATTGCACTGCGCCGCTAACCATAGTCAAGGGTCCTGGTGGTTCCATTCTTGCTATTACTCCAATCTGAATGGTAGATATTGGCGTGGAGTGTATTCTGGCAATCCTACTGGAGTCGTCTGGTATCATTGGCGAGGAGCCCATTATTCACTGAAAGCAACGGAAATGAAAATTGCTCGTTTGCAATAGAGTACTTTTATTGATACCATCCTCTTTCATTTCAGTTTTTTTAACTGACAAATAGTAACTTAATCAGCAAATCGAATTGCACATGTATCTAGTTAGCATATAGTAGGGGGCCGTCCACGAAGTACGTCTCGCTATTTTTGGTCATTTTTGACCCTCCTCCCGTCACAAACTGTCACAAATCTTGGATCTTCTAAAGCGTCGTCCATAAATTACGTCACGCAGGTTTCCTATTTAATAAATTCGAGTTTCTCGTTCATTTTCAGCACCAAAACAGACATTCAACTTTAGACAATGATAATGAATATAGGCCTAAGTGGGATTCAAAAGTTGTATTTATCTCTGGCAAAGTGTTAATGAGCTATTTAAAACGTCTTTTACTAGACCTCCTATCAGGTATATCTAAGGTTCTATTTATACTGCAAGCGTGACGTCACGCTGGTTCTTACACCTCCCCGCTCACAAATTGTCACACTTTTTTAGACCTCACCCTCTCGAGCGTGACGTCCTTTATGGACGGCCCCATATGTAAACTTAATTTTAACAGTGATAAACGTACAAACATTATTAAACAAATTCGAGTCAATGTAGAATTAGACACATTCATGAGCACCATGTACACGTATGTGCGTGTGGTCATTCAACGTCTGTTTGATTGAAAATTAAATAAATTCGCAGCAATTTCAGTTTCGTCATTGAAAAACGTAGCACTATAAACTTCACAAATGTCTTTCATAATTACCCGAACGATACATAATATGGCAAAACTAGCTTTTGTCATTGCAAATCGCATCAACAGCAGCGGTTGTCAATCTTTTTCTGGTGAAAGACCACTTGGAGATATTGAGGTTACATGGCGGACCACCTCCATTGGCAGTCCCTAAGACGTTCGTCCACGCGAGTACATAGTCTGCGGGAGCATCATAAGCTCCCTCGCCGGGGTCTGTGGGAACCCCAGTCACCAACGCATGCGGTTGTAGTTTCCACAAAAATTGACTAAATCAAGTCTTTTGTTGGCCAGTGGCGGTTTAACTTGGGGGATGAGTGGGAATTCATCCCCATCGGACTTTTATTTTTTTATTTTTTTGCTTGTGAAACCTATTGGGGGAATCTATTAAAAGTACGGGGAAAACTGCTGATGACCTTTTTTCTTGTCAATATATTATTTTTAAAAGTGTAGTAAAATTAGGGAAAAAATCTCTTTTGTCAGATTTTTCTGAAAAGTTTTTATTGATTTTTTCTTTCTCTTTCATCCCCTCACCAACTTCCTTTGAATTAATTTCATCCCCCCGCCAAGAAATCTTGGAACCGCCACTATTGTTGGGAACTTGTTGGCCTATTGTTACTGTCAACTTATTCCTAAAATGATGCATAGATTTCCACCGCACATTCCTTCGTATTTAAAATAAATAACTATTATTATTAGAAACAATATTTATTTAATTGTAATGTGATCCTTGACCTTGTGTACGCGAGGAAAATTTGTCCAAACGATGGGTAATGTTTGAAAGACTCAACCTAAGTTCATCTTCAACTTCAAATTTAGGCTTTGCTCGCTGACCACAAGGCACATGGTCGCGGACCACTGGTGGTCTCCGGACCCCCGTTGAGAGCCGCTGATCTACTCTAGCCCACAGTATCTGTTCCACCTTTTCACTTTGAAGATCAAAATTCCGTATAATTTATTTAAATCGGGGATCGAGAAGAATTATCTGCAATTATATTCAAACTGTAAGTTAAAAACTAAAATCTCCTGAAATGAATTATCCCTATCTGGTGTAATGCAAATGTCGCTGTGGCGTTTAATCTGATTTGGAGACAGGTATGGACGAAATGCAAGATTTAGCCAGGCCCAGTGTCATTATATTCGAATAGGCGTTGGTTGGGAAGATTTTAAGTCCAATTCTAAATATTTGAGTCCATACAAGAATTGAAGGAAACATGTTGGTTGATCGTGACTAATACGAGATCAAAATATTCAATTTATATGCATATATGTAGTGTTTTGGTATTATCACTCCAGTCATCAGCCTAAAGCAATACCTAACCCATGATATAGGCCGAATTCACATCGCGCTGGTCGAAGAAAATGTTGTGCTAAAGAAACAGCGGACATCCGAAGAGACTGTATGTATCTTCTAGTCAAGAGTAACGAGAGACGTAGAAAGAAAAAAATTACTGTTGTTGAATTGTTTTAAAAATGTGAAGTGTTTTGGTTGTAAAGAAAAGGCTTAGTGTTCTTGCATTATATTACTTTCCATTAAATACGGCTTATACATCTACATTAGACGTGAAGACAATGAAATACTGATGATGAATTGAGAAATATAAAAGAACCCTCACGAATTTGGAGCATATTTAGAACTATCCTCATTTACTTCGTGACAGAGTGTCGGTAAATTCTGTGGGTCCCCTGCCAAAAGTCTGACAATCAATAAAGGTCTGAAATTGGAGCGGGAGGTGTTAGGGGTGTAAAAATATCCCTGTCCCCATTATTGTTTGCCCTGGCTTATGTTGATGAGTTGAGATATCTTTGGGGTTGTAGTTAGTTTACACTTCGGTTCTCTTAGAAACCAGTTTATTTTGTCAAGTGTACATTAGCAGAATGTGTAGGGCTAATTGTTAGTTAAGAATGACGTTATCTTATTATCGGCACTTGCAAATAAAGAGTTCTATTAGTATGCACATTTTAAACTCTAGACATTTATAGAATCAGCGAACGTGTGCTGAAATCTGTCCTCACTCTTTACCATTGTATATGCCATTTAATAGGCCTAATGAAGAGGTATAGATTGACAATAGGGGGGGGCTACATTTATTCGTTAGGACTCCCTGATCAACGCTATCATAAACTAACTATCGTTAGTTTAATGTACCCAGTGTTGGGTAAAATCACGCATAAAAGAATTTGAAATCGAAATCAAAAAGCGTGTCTTATGATTTAAATCGTGATTTTAATTCTCCCCAACACTGAAAGTGCAGTCCTTTCTTAATTATCCTTCGTAGTTTGCATATTATTGTGCGGACTTTCTCATGAATATGCATATAGGCCTAAACTAACGGCGATCGTATTGGTCGGGTTTGACTTTCCGTTCGCAGGATGCAACTGCTTGTAACTCATCTGCCAACTTGACCAGCTCTATGTTGTCTAGATGATCTTGGTGTGCGTGACAAGCTGCAACGTGATTGAGTCTCTTTTGAGTCATATTATTACGAAGTGAGGTCTTCAGTCTTCTCAGAACACTGAAGCTGTGTTCTGCAACAGAAGACGATGCTTGGCAGACCAACAGCAATCTCACTAGCTGTTCAATTTGCCGAAATATTAAATAGACTTCAGGGTACATAGACTGCAAATTTTCCGTTGCCTGCTTCCCTGATACTGTAGGTAGCCTAAGTGAACTGACTGCACGACGTGCACGTCCATGGCATCTCAGATAAGCTCTGGATAATGGCTAGCAATTTCGTAATTGCATTTTCCTTGTAACACTGTTCAAAGTTTCAATAGAGCAGTGGCGATCAACGATAGGTTGGATAGGAGAGATTATAATCAAAATGTTTAACCTTAATCAGAGGTCGTCCTCTACCTGTGGATGGCCATCACTTAATCAGATCATCGATGACAGTACTCGACATTCTGTCAGAATGATATATTCCTTTATCGTAGAACGGTGGCAGTAAATCCCAAACACAAGAATCTGCTGTTTAGTCCTTGTGATAAATTTATATGACAGATTAACGCACTTGTTACAATACTTAACCAGCGATAAATCACTTAATGTAAGACTTAATCAGTACGACATCTTTCAGCGTTCACCATGTTGAAAGAACGAACGTTGAATGTCGATCTTAATTTCCATTGGCTGCTATTCCTTGCAAATGTCACGTCATCTATAATGTAGTCTTCTGCCTAAGACTACATTATAGATGACATGGCATTTCAATGGGAAAATGTTTCTGTGGGGTTTCAGACAAAACCGTCGTACGGATTCTCATGACTAGTGTTCTGAGGTTGTAGTTTATCGTTGAACTTTCGTTGTTTAGGTTAAATTTTAATCCGACAACTAAACATATTTTAATTTATACTTTAAACAATTAAATGAGATAAGAAAGGAAATGGTTTAATTCGTTTGACTGTCTGCTATAATTTTTACCTCATGCAATCCAACGTTCATAATGCGCGGATAATATTGTTGGACATTGGGTATCCAATCCATGCATTTGGTGACCCTTCTATTCAAGCTCTACAGGAATCAACCAACACATTATCTCAATGCTTCAGAATCAAGAAAGGGGTGAGACAAGGATACGTTTTCTCTCCATACTTATTCAACATCTTGGCCGAAATTGTGATGCGAGAGACCTTAGAGGGATTCAGTGGTGGTAACCAAATTGGAGGAAGAAGAATCACAAATCTTTAGATATGCTGACGATATTGTGCCGTTGGCTTCGACTGAAGCAGGATTCCAACTGATGCTGAACCGTCTAGACGCGGTTGCAAGAATACAAGGGTCATTCATCAACTCCCTCCTATTCTTACTATCACATTCAAACCATCCAAAGTATTACGCATAGTAATTTCTGAGTAGACATTGAAGAGGTATGGCGACAGTATGCATCCCTGTCTCACTCCTTCTCCAATCTTGATCCACTCACTGTTTCCATATTGTGTTCATATTGTGACCTCCTGATTACTATTAAGTTTTTATCAGTGTTATAAAGTACTCCCGTATGCCCATACCGTTTCAATCAAAATGATGTCATCGGCGTACACAGGTTGTCTGATCACTCGTCCACCGATGACGAAGGTTCGTCTACTAAGCATCGAGTGCATCTCAATAATTATTTCACATCAAAAGAAACCGCTATCGAGTCACGACTCATTGATTTATTGCAATCTATCCACAGCTATGATTACCAATCGGTGATAATTTACGATTAAATCAAAAGATGTATTCTTAATTATTCACAGAGACAATATTGTATCATTAAAAAGATACTTCGAGATGATCACTTGCTCCAATCTCAAAATGTCAGCTTTAAACTTTAAGTGACACGGCTGTCACTCTGTGTGCGCTTGATAAGACAAATTTACGAGTGCTATTAATGCATTTGACGTATTTACAGAATCTTATAAAAGTTCAGTCAAACTGTTGGAGTGACATAAGGCTACTTTGAATGGTTGTCTGAATACTTTGCTGTTCTGAAGTAAGCGTAGGCATCATGCTGTTCCTCGTTGTCTTTTCTGTCCTGAGTTTTCTTAATCTCGGGACAGAGGCTGTGCAAAATGAAGAAATTCCAAAGTTCTATCGAGAAATTGAGGGCAAAGAGGAAATTAGCAAATGCTCTGATATCACTCCGTTACTTAACAAATTAATTAGTGAGTTAGAAAGCATGAAAGGCCAAATTCTTCATGAGATGCCAGAACAACTGGAAAAACAAGGACTGGAAATGAAAAAGATGGGGAATGACTTAGAGAAGGTTAAAGGGTTGATTAAAGCCAATGCAAATAAAACGGACATTTCAATTGCAAAGATATCTGATCTAGAAGAAGCAGATGCCAAACAAACCGAAGACATTAAGAACGTAGCTAAAGATATAAGAGACATCAAAAACTGTTGCACAAAGCAAGCGAATCAATCGAAGAATAACCATGTTTATCTGAGAAGAATTGAAACGTCTGTGGACAATGTGGCAATTCGTGCCAAACAGATTTCGGAAAGTCTTCAGGTTCATGACCAACGTCTACAGAATTTCTCAAACAGAGGTAGATTATTGCATCATTGCCTTATAAACTGCTAATATGGATTGTCATCAATTTGCAAATATTTTTCCTGGAGTGAATTATGCTGTTATAAATGTAGGCCTACAGTGTAATTATAGATTTAATTCTGACCTGATGATATTCTGTGTGCTTAAAATTAGCGAATCGCATGAAGAACCACGTTCAAATAATGTTAATGAGTTTTGATATGATAAGTGCTGCTTGGCAAAATAATTCAAAATTAGTGTAGGCTCCTATGTTTATCATTAGGCCTATGCTATTATTACTATTATTGTTATTATTATTATTATTATTATTATTATTATTATTAATATCAAAGCTCGATCATACGCGTATGACAAAATAAAGTACGTTAAAATACGCGCGTATGAATAAAAAAATAAAATACGCGTATTATACGCGTTTTTTATAAGTCTGCTTGGTTGCTTATAGTCTAATTTGCTTACTTAGCGAGCAATATCAATTGCGACGTCACGCCACGTCGCTGTAACTGATCCCAAAATTCACTTCGTTAACACTTGTTCCTTTTTTAATTTCTTTGTGCAGGTAAATGGTTAAAAGACTGCGGTAAATGACGCAATTTCATGGCTATTTAGGCCTAAGGTATTTTTACTCACGTAGGCCTATATAGCGCGTATGATAAAGAGTCATACTTTAAAATACGTGCGCATGATACAAAAAATATAATACGTATGATACGTATGATCGAGTTTTGATTATTATTACTAATACTAGCTAATTTATCAACGCTATAACATGACTAAGGCCATAGGCAAGAACGATTTACAAAAGTCACTGTAAGAATTACGAAACAAGTGCGTTTTTAGTTTTTAAGCGAACGATTCGAAGGAAGTCGCCGCTGCTATCTCGTCCAGAAGGGCATTCCACAGCAACGTGTTGCCACGGGTCACTGATCTTTCGCCCAGAACGATCGACTTGGATGGAGGCGGAACCAGAAGGCGGACTCACTTGCTAGAACGCAGCTGCCTCCCAGAGTCTGGCCGGGTCGATCTGTGTATTGTAGCGACCCCGGCTCGCGGTCTCGTAGCGCGGCCTGCGGTCGGGCGGCCCCCAACGCCCGCTCGGTTTCCCGATCGCCATCTGCCGCCGACTCTGCCTGATCGGCGGCGTCTGTTTCCCTTTCCGGTTCACCGACATCGGATGAGGTGTCCGCGGCTGCCGGGCAGGCCGCGTACTGATGATGGCGCTCCTCAATACGTGGTATTGATTTCCCTCATCCGATGTCTCTCCGTTGGTTCCGTTTCCGGCCTCGTCCGAGAGACCCTTTAATAGTCCCCTCTTTTCGCTGGCCACCGCTTGGTCTCGGCGCCTTAAACGATTTCTGTACATATTCTTGGTCACTGACTTCTACTTGGTCCCACGTCCCTTCATTCTCGGTAATCTAACCGTCGTCCGCTCTCTCAAAGACAGGCGGCGTTGTCTCTGTTGCGGCTTCCTAGCACGCTTGGTAACTTCTGCTCTCGGTTCTAGACGGGCAGCGGCGTCTATTTGCTTCCTCAGCGCTTTCACCAAAACCCGAGGATATCCGTACCTGAATGGACGGCGGTCCACTCTTTTCTTTGACGGTCAATTCACCCAAACTGTCTCCCCGGGCCTTTACGACAGGCGGGCGTCTGTCTTCTCCCTTGGCTCAGAGTTGACCTCCTGGGCACTAACGTGACCTCAGGTAGGCGATTTTCATCACAGCCAAGACTCACCTTCACTGACAGTGCGCTGAGACTCCGGCGTCACAGCGACTTCAAAAGACACGAATACAACTTGCTTTCATTGGTTTATTTTTATTAAATTAATAAACCAAGCAACAATGACAACAATGGCTACAGTGGCAACACTGGTAACACGGACTAAGACGCGTTGACTAGAGTCACTAGACGCACTCCAGCAGCCAAAATAACTAGCGCACAGGAAATGCAATCGATAGTCTTTGATACTTCAATATGAAACGATAAGCTTTAGCACTTTAAACGGGCTCCAATACTCGCTTTCAATCGCTGTGCTTTCTTTACTCTGTCGCCTCACAATATAAGCGGAGCGACCACGAAAAGCACATCTCATATACATGACTGAAATTTTTAGAGTTTTGAAACTTTTTGACGGGTACTCAGGCGGATTTCGCATCAGTTGTCTGTATTTTCGCGTAATTGCCGTCAATAGGAAAGACTAGGGACCTGCCTAACAGCGTTTTCGTTAGCGGTGATCAGGAGCTTCGCCTACGGTAGGCGCCTCGCCAATCACTCCTGCTAGCTGGGCGCTGCGGTTCAAGCAAACTTTAGTTACAACAACTGTCTGCGTCCGCTTCTTGACGCGTGATACAAAATTGCCAATATTTCCGAGAATTTCGAATTTTTAGGACCAACGTTTGAGGGCGCTCGACGACTGCAGCCCCCACTACCCCGTATCAGCCGTCAGAAAGATAAAATTTGGACCCACCCCCTAGCGTCGTCGGCAGCGGCGATACGAGGCTTCGCCGACGGCGACGCGCATCGCCAACAGGCCCTGATATCCGGGCGCCGGTCTTCAGGCGGAATTTTAAACTGTTGAGCCACGTCCACTTAGGTGCCGTGAAAGGAGAGTAAACTAGGGAACCCAGGAAGCGGTGTCGCCGTTGGCAGTGGTAAGCGACCCCGTCTACGGCCCAACCCTTCGCTAATCACCCCTGGTAACCGGGCGCCGGTGTTCAGGCGAACGCAGCGACTACACAGCCAGCCGACCGCTGCCGCCTTCGCTAGCCGCACGCGTTGAACAGCCAGACGCACGGTTCCCAGCGGAAGCCTCGCTTCGCGCAGCCTCCGTCAAACAGGCGAGATCTTCAGCGGCCAAACTCTCTAGTCGCCGAAGACCGAAGGCTCTCCCGGGACCCTATACTTGGTAATGAGAATTAATTAAACAAAATAGAATACCTGGAAGAATGGATGTAGAAGAAAGTAGTAAGAGAATAAATAAGATTAAATTTACAGGTTAATTCGAAGCAGCAGTATTTTGTTAATATCTCATTACTTGCAGAAATTCATCTGTTCTTTTCAATAATAGAGTGGCCCGCGCACTCATCATATCCAAGCTCGATTACTGCAGTGGGATTCTTCTTGGTCTCCCCGACTGCCAACTAGATCGGCTGCAATCAGCCATGAACGCTGCAGCCAGAGTGATTTTCGGCGTAAAGTGGCGCGGACACGTGACTCCCCTGCTCAAGGACAATCTACACTGGCTGAAGATACCAGAGCGGATTGCATATAAGCGATGCATGCTAACTTATCGGGCCCTCAACGACACTACCTGCCCTGACTACCTGGCAGCGCTATTACTGTGGCGATCATGCGCCACAAATAGCGATAGCATTATTATTATTATTATTATTATTATTATTATTATTATTATTATTATTGTTGTTGTTGTTGTTGTTGTTGTTATTATTATTATTATTATTTCCTAATTATTATTAAAGATTGCTTAACTGCATAAGCTTGTTAGTTAATATGTAATCTAATTAATTAGCGTTTATAATAATGTACTTTGTACTAATTTTAATTAATTAATAAAGTTTTAATTCATGTAAAACGGACAAAGTACGCGCTAGGCTAGAAGACGCTAAGGCTTCGGTAAAATTATTAGAATCGCCACGTCCGCCCAAAGACCGAGAAATAGGTTATAGAAACCGGCAACGACTATAGCCTAATACCATGCTTCGTTCTTTCTCTACACTCTTTTGGTGCATGCTCTTATTTTTGGAGTCGAGCCTCTTAGACGACAAATGAATAAGTCTTATTCAGCTCGTCCTTTGAAAAGTCTACTTAAAAGTATACACTAACTAACTTTGATTCACTATGTGTCGGTCGTCGTTTATTTATTTGTTGGCATACGACGCCATTGTCTCACTTTCACAAAGGCCTACTGGCGTAAACTCGCACGAAACAGTGGGGATCCACACTATATGCCTTCCCCTTCCCGATGGCAGCGTCTCAAAAAGTGGAGGTTTCGAGCCTAGAGGTCTAATAGAAGTTTACGTCTATGCTTCCACTGTTATGGACATAACTGCTACTACCATCCAGAAATATGATCGTGACAGCGAATAATAATTATAATGGATGGTGGATAATGGTGACATTTCCGTAGAAAGACTGAAAAACTGGGAGAATGTCTAATGCATAGGTAGCCTACATCTGTATTGAACGTTTTCAACCCTTAATCTATTAACACTTTCAGTATGATTGATTTCTTTCCAAGAACGCTTTTTCCACTTTTATTTTTAGACCTTTTAAATCAAAGAGACTGCTCTGACATCAAGAGAATGGGATTCCGATCGAATGGCGTATATCGTATATATCTAAGTGATAATGCACCGAAAGATGTCTACTGTGACTTCAGCACACCGGGCGGAGATTGGCTGGTAGCCTATTTTTTTACTTGCTTATCAGTATTGACTCTTTTTCATCGTCTTCATCATCATCATCGTCGTCGTCGTCGTTTAAGTCTGCTGCTATTATTTTGTATACTATATTGTATTGTAAAGAATCGGTTATAACTTGTTCTTCCATTATTTGTTTTTTAAATAAAATAGAAATTTTAGAAGGTTTTAGACATGGAATTCCAATTTTTTGTAACAGTAACAGTAACGTAATGTAATGTGACATTTGCATAGCGCCTCTTCTATTTCTACTCAGAGGCGCTCCTAGCATTGGAGTCGCAGGGTAAAGTAATGAGACTTTAGCTTTCGCATTGAGCAGAGCGAGGGAGTAAGAAGTGATTCCCAAATGGATGGGTTCAAGGCATTCCAGAGGGAGGGTCCAGTCACTGCAAAAGCCCGACGCTGAGTAAGAGCAGTGCGTGATCTGGGGACATAAACATTATTCTGATCAGTGGAGCAGAGCAGGCGATGAGCAGCAGAAGAGTGTGATTTGAAAAGCTCAGTAATGTAAGATGGTGAATGACCTCGAAGTGCTGCAGAAGCAATAATTACTTGTTTGAATTCAATGCGGCCAGATATTGGAAGCCGGTGGAGGGTGTTAAGCATAAAGTCTGAGATGCTAGAGTAGCGAGGAGCTTTAGCCACAAGACGAGCCGCAGCATTTAGGAGTAGCATGTTACATTTGAAATTTTGTAACAAGTAACAGCAACAAATTATATTTTAAACCAAGTAACAAGTAACAGTAACTAATTACTTTGCAAAAGTAACACACCCACGCTGGTCTTCAATAATTTCCATTCATTCAGAAAATCTTTGCACATCTGCTTTAAACAAATTTCTAAGCAAACAGAACAAATTTCATTACGGTTTATGATAAACAATGCAGTGAGCTCATCTTAGGACAGGCCTGGACTCTGTAATGGTCCAGACATTCTACATTTAGATGGACTGACAAAGCGGTTTTCAGTTTACAACCAAACTTACACGGTCTCCGTTTTACTGAGAACCGCCCATAGTGTACGTCACGCTATTTCAGGCCATTACTGACCCCTCCCCGTCACAACTGTCACAAATCTCGGACCCTCTTAAAAGTGCGTCACAAATCTCGACCCCCACCCCCGTTAAAGCGACGTCCAAAAATTACGTCACGTAGATTTCTACTTAATATTGTCGAGTTTCTCATTCAATTGTCAGCAGCAAAGCAGATATTCAACTTGCGACAATGATAACGAATAAAATTGAGACCTAAACGTTATGTAGGCCTATTTAGTATTTAGGGCAAAAAGTGTTAAAGGCCAATTAAAAGCGTTTCTACCAGAATTCCTATCATGTATATTTAAGGTTTTATTTATACTAAAAGTGTGACGTCACGCTGTTTCTTACCCATCCCCTCTCACAAACTTTCACACTTCCTTAGACCCCTCCTCCTTCGAGCGTGGCGTACTTCAGGGACGGCCCCAAAGTCCCTGCTGCGCCCTTGTTCCTACATCTAATGATCATACTCTGCTTGCTCGAAACCTTTCTAGGTGTTTCAACGTCGCAAAGACGGATCGGTTGATTTCTACAGAAATTGGAAACACTATTCTGACGGATTTGGAAATCCAAACGGAGAGTTTTGGCTTGGTGAGTTTTGTCGCTTTATTTCAGTGTCCAATACTCTATATTAAGTCAACTTCGAGAATATGTCAACAAATTTTTGATCTTTGAAAGTCTGTAGTGGAGGACAGATGTTTGATTAACAATACTGTATGTTTCTAATTGATTTTTAGGAAATGGAATTCTTAACCAGATAACGTCCAATCGAAAGTATACACTGCGAATTGACTTGGAAGATTTTGAGAACCAGAAACGCTATGCCGAATATTCGTCGTTCTCTATCGGTCCATCATCTGACTATTACCGGCTGAGAATAGGAAACTACTCTGGTAACGCAGGTGAGAGATCTTAATTTGAAGTTTTTATTGCCTAAGACCAAAATCAAGACTATCCAAATTAAGTTTTGATCCTGCTGAGAATTTTAGAAGCTATAATTTGCAAATTATTGGCTCTGTGCTCGCAGGACCTACTAATAATTTTTAAGTTGATAGGCCTCATTCCTAGTTTATATATGTGCATTTCACATTCGGTTCGAATGCATCATAATTATTTTCTTTATAATTAAAATGGTTAATTTTATATCCATCATCACTAACTTTATTGCCGTTTTGTTATTATTTTAATAATTGTTTCCGGCTTTCTGGATATTTTACACTGTTCCCCAGAATTTTAGCTGGCTTTATTACAATTTTAGCTGGCTTTATCTTCTTAGCTGGTTTCATCTTTTTATGAGCTTATGAATTATTGTAGGCACTATGAGATGAGTGACAATTTCACATTACTCTTCTCTCAAGTTGAATTTTCTGCTGTACTTTGGTCAATATGGTTCCAAACCAGTGATGGGCAACTAACGAAAAACATTAGTTAAACTATTATTGAGAATTCGGGACACCAACTAAAATGTTTTAGTTAAACTATTTAGTTACTAACTACAATTTTTCAGTTAAACTATCATTTTAAATAAGCTATTTATATTTAATTAAACTATGAAGATAACTAAACAAATTAGTTAAACTTTTAGTAAGTAACTAATTAGTTAACTAGTTGCCCATCACTGTTCCATACACAGATAAAAGAGCAGGACTGTGTTAATAAAACGCGGCAGAGATTCTCAACCAGTTTCACAATGTCTTCTATACTACATGTTTCTACATTACGATTCGAGTTTCACCGTTTATTTGGATACTCTATTGTCGTTAATAGGAGATTCGCTGACGCATCATAACAACCAACAATTCAGCACGCCTGACGTCGAACGAGATCAACACCCGTCATTGAACTGCGCCGCTAACTATTGTCAAGGGTCCTGGTGGTTCAATAATTGCCATTACTCCAATCTAAATGGTAGATATTGGCGTGGAGCATATTCTGGCAATCCTACTGGAGTCATCTGGCATCATTGGCGAGGACACTATTATTCACTGAAAGCAACGGAAATGAAAATTGCTCGTTTGCAATAGAGTACTTTTATTGATACCCTTTTATTTCATTTCAGTTTTTTAACTGAAAAATAGTAACTTAATCAGTAAGGCGAATTGCACAAATATCTAAGTAGCATATAGTAGGGGGCCGTCCACGAAGTACGTCACGCTATTTTTGGTCATTTTTGACCCTCCTCCCCTGTCCTAAACTATCACAAATCCCGGACACTCGGAAGTGTCGTCCATAAATTACGTCACGCATCATCATCATCATTAACCGTGGGCTCATCGCCCGTTAGTGTATAATACCATCTCCACAGTTTCTGCCATTCTTTCCTGTCCGTGGCTTTGTGGCTAAGATCCTGTAAACTGCCTTCACACCATTCTTCAATATCATCACACCATTCCTTGTGTGGTCGCCCTCTCTTATTGGCACCCTCCATTATTTCAGACATTAGAGCTTTGATCTTTCTGTCCTCTTTCATTCTGCATATGTGTCCAAAAAGATGGAGTTTCCTTTGTTTTACTCTTTCCAGCATGGTTTGTTTAGGCTGAATTCTCCTGTATAGTTCTTCATTTGTGATTTTTTCGACCCATCCGATTCGTAGTATTTTTCTATAACATTTTCTTTCAAAGGCTAGTATTTTTCTTTCCAGGTCTTTGGTGATGGTCCATGTTTCGCATCCATATAAAAAGCTGCTGAAGATACAGGTTTCGAGTATTTTCTTTTTTGTTTCAGTGCTTATTGATTTGCTTTTCCAGATCTTGTCCATTGCAGTCAGTTGATCTAGAGCTCTTGCTGCTCTTCTTGTGACCTCTTGTCTGCAGTCTAAGTCATGTGTCATATTGCTTCCAAGATAGGTGAAGTTTTCTACGTTCTCTACTCTATTCCATTTACGCAGGTTTCCTATTTAATAAATTCGAGTTTCTCGTTCAATTTCAGCAGCAAAACAGACATTCAACTTTAGACAATGATAAAGAATATAGGCCTAAGTGCGATTCAAAAGTTGTATTTATCTCTGGCAAAGTGTTAATGAGCTATTTAAAATGTCTTTTACTAGACCTCCTATCAGGTATATCTAAGGTTCTATTTATACTAAAAGCATGACGTCACGCTGGTCCTTACACCTCCCCGCTCACAAATTGTCACACTTTTTTAGACCTCACCCTCTCGAGCGTGACGTCCTTTATGGACGGCCCCATGTGTAAATTTAATTTCAACAGTGATAAACGTACAAACATTATTAAACAAATTCGATTCAATGTAGAACTAGATACATTCGTGAGCACCATGTACAATTGTACATGTATGTGCATGTGGTCATTCAATGTCTGTTTGATTGAAAATTAAATAAGTTCGCAGCAATTTCAGTTTCGTCATTGAAAAACGTAGCACTATAAACTTCACAAATGTCTCTCATAATTACCCGAACGATATATAATATGGCTAAACTAGCTTTTGTCATTGCAAATTAACAGCAGCGGTTGTCAACATTTTTCTGGTGAATGACCACTTGGAGATATTGAGCTTACATGGCGGACCACCTCCACTGGCAGTCCCTAAGACGTTCGTCCACGCGAGTACATAGTCTGCGGGAGCATCATATGCTTCCTCACCGGGGTCTGTGGGAACCCCAGTCACCCAATGAATGTGGTTGTATTTTCCACTAAAAAGTGACTAAATCAAGTCTGTTGTTGGCCATTGGTGGTTTCACGTGGGGGAATGATCTAACGACTCACAAGCTGCTTCCAAGTCTGCAGTCGGCCTACCGCGCCTCACACTCGACCGAGACAGCGGTCCTGAATGTAATTGCAGATATCCTACGTGAACTCGACACCGGAAAGGTAGCAGCACTGATACTACTAGACCTGACTTCAGCGTTCGATACTGTCGACCACGACACTCTGCTGAAGAGGCTGGAAATAACTTGCGGAGTTGGTGGCATCGCACTTGCATGGTCCTCATCATACCTTAACCAGCGCACATACTCTGTAGGCTGCGCCAACTCAATATCAGAGAATTACCCAGTCACGAATGGGGTCCCTCAAGGTTCGGTCCTCGGACCCACTCTCTTTGCATTATACCTGGTCGATCTACTCGACATAGGTCACACCTATATGCAGATGATACCCATGTATATGGGTGTTGTCACTCAGCTCTCACCCAACAACTCCAATCACGAATTACGAACTGTGTCGCAGAAATGACAGAATGGCTGGGCTCAAATCGTCTCCAGCTCATTACTGCGAAGACAGAAATCTTATGGATGGCAACCGGAAAACAGCAACACCTGCTCCAATCCACCTCGGTCCGGATTAATGGTCACGATATCCATTCAAGCCCCTAAGTCAGAAATCTCGGCATCTATATC
Source organism: Metaphire vulgaris (assembly GCA_018105865.1). NCBI lineage: Eukaryota > Metazoa > Annelida > Clitellata > Crassiclitellata > Megascolecidae > Metaphire > Metaphire vulgaris. The sequence continues at coordinate 2,423,502 of CM030857.1, forward strand.
GATAATACTGCCACGACGAGGCAACACGTGACACGCACCGTCGCCAGCTGCTTCGCAGCACTGCGGTTGATCTGCAACATACGAAAATATGTCTCTCTGAATGCCCTGAAGACTTTGATCAGTGCCTTGGTAATCACTAATCTCGACTATGGTAACGCCACCTTAGCAGGGCTCCCGAAACACCTCCTCGACAGACTCCAGAGCGTACTTCCTGCGGCTGCACGCCTGATCCATCGATCAAGGAAGTATGACCACATCACGCCACTGTTGATCGACCTACACTGGCTCTCAGTCCCCGAGCGAATAACGTATAAGCTGGCAATCCTCGTCTATCGGTGCCTGCACAATATCGGTCCCTCCTATCTCTGGTGCGAACTCCAGAGATCGGCAGACACAGACAGTAGAAGGCGTCTGCGATCTGGCTCTACTCAAGCACTCCTCGTGCCGCGCACACGCCTTGCATGCACTGCCGGCGACCGTGCCTTCCCGGTTACCGAAGCGAAAGCCTGGAATCGTCTTCCCATCTGTGTCCAAACATAACCTTCTCTGGACATATTTAAGAAGCGACTCAAGACTTGGCTGTTCGAGATCAGCTATTCTGTTAAATCCTGACCTACAGTGTATATCATTCATGTACTATGTAATGCGTTCAAGCAGTCCTCCTAGGACGATTTACCACATAAATCTTAACTTTCAATAAATAAATAAATGAGTGGGAATGCATCCCCACCGGACTTTTAATTTTTATTTTTTTGCTTGTGAAACCTATTTTGGGGAAATCTATTAAAAGTACGGGGGAAAACTGCCTATGACCTTTTTTCTTGTCAATATATTTTTTGTAAAAGTGCAGTAAATTTAGGGGCAAAATCCCTTTTGTCGTTTTTTTCGGAAAAGTTTTTATTGATTTCTTCTTTCACTTTTCATCCCCCACCAGCTTCCTTTGAATTCATTTCAACCCCCACCAAGAAATCCTGGAACCGCCACTGTTGTTGGGAACTTGTTGGTCTATTGCTAGTGTCAACTTATTCCTAAAATAATAATGCATAGATTTTCGCTACACATTCCTTCGCATTTAAAATAAATAACTATTATTGTTAAAAACAATATTTACTTAATTTTAATATGAGCCTTGACCTTGTATACTTGAAGGCAATTTGTCCAAGCGAGGGGTGATGTTTGAAAGACTCAACATAAGTTCATCTTCAACTTCAAATTTAGGCTTTGCTCGCCAACCTACAAGGGAGATGGTCGCGGATCACTGGTGGTCTTCCGACCAGCGGTTGAGAACCGCTGATCTACTATAACCTACAGTACAGTAGCCTGTCTGTTCCACCTGTTCACTTTGAAAACCAAAATTCAGAATAATTAATATTTGAGTCCATACAAGAATTGAAGGAAACATTTTGGTTGATCGTGACTAATACGAGATCAAAATATTCAATTTATATACATATATGTAGTGTTTTGATATTATCACTCCAGTCATCAGCCTAAAGCAATACGCAACCCATGATATAGGCCGAATTCACATCGCGCTGGTGGATATGTGAGTGCCTTAGGATAGAAACCCAGAGACGGCAATTTAAAAACAGGGCTAAGGAATAACCCGCCCGTGGCAAATAGTATTCGAGCCCCCTAGGTACCTGGTACTTGACGGGCAATTTAATCGCCAAAATCACAATCGCTAGCCTGTTGGAGCAGAACTAATTTTCCCACCACCTGTAACCTTCATGTATCGGGAGAAGTTGTTGCACAACTTGCGTATGACTGAGTATCAGGGACGTCGCAGTTGAAGACATCCGATCAGTATTCGTTGTAAGTTTTCTACTCGAATTGAATACCATCGATTCTTTAGGTGCTGTCAAATCAATTGCGAATTGCAGAGTTGAATTTACGAACGTTGCTTAGAAACTCACTTCATAGGCCTACAATCCCTACATAGACTCTCTAAATGCATAGAAGAATCTAAAAGGTTCATGTAAATCGAATTGACAAGACAATAAATGGTGACTCTTATGCCAAAAAATAAACGAGAAGACAGAAGAAGCTATCCAGCTGTAACCAACCTCAGCATCAGGCAACGCTGACGATGGAGCTACACAGAATCATTGGGACATTGAACATCGTCGTTGTTTGCTCATGCTACAATACAACTGGATTTTGTTGCGCAAAGTTGTTACTTCAGTAGAATATAAATGAGTTACATATTAAGTGTCTGTTTGTTCTATGATATTATTTTGCGCATACATCTTTTTAGTTCACTTGAAAATCATACGATTAATGCGTACAAATTTACTCATTCAAATCACAAACCAATGTACACTGTACGTTCACGAGATGTATCATTGAAGTCATCGTCGACATACAGTAGACGCGCATAGAATTAATTGTCTCTTGTTCCTCTTAAATTGAGAGCAGCAAAGGTTGCTTCTTGAATAGTCTATTGAGAGCTGCATGTCTAATAAGACATTTTTACTAAATGTTTGCGAAAGCCATGAGCTAGATTTTTACTTTGTTTTCATTAATTATGTCACCATTGGAACGCAAGCATATACAGTGTGTCCGGATAAAAAGGAGTCCAACTCTATTTTCACTTCATTAAAACTTTAAGAAAACTTGGCTGATTTATAAAATAATTGGATGTTTTATGTGGGACTGAATTCGAAATCAAGGGATATAATAAAAATGTTTCTTATGTAGGCCTACTCGCCCGTTAGTTATTTTTACGTAATGTATGACGTGCTCGTGACACCGTCGAGTTACTACCCTGGAAGTCTCCTGCTTTCATACCATCCGAACTGTGACCACTAAACTCACCATATTTGAATCCGGTGCACTACTCGGTGTATTAATTCTACAGGAAAGGCCTACCGGTCACGCATTTCCAATCTTAAAGAGCTGAAGCAGAGATTGGTGACTGGTCAGTTAGTGAGTGGGTAAAGTTCGATCATACCGTCATTGGAGCATCAATGCATCAGTGGCGACAACGTCTGAAATCACATGTCAATTCTGGCAGCGGACATTTTGAATATTCATCGTAACCTTTTTCAGATAAAGTTTGAAACCAATTCTGTTTCAAACTGCAAATGTTTACAGAAATCGGCCAAGTTTTCTTAAAGTTATAGCGAAAATAGAGTTGGTCCTCTTTTTATCCGGACACAGTGTGCAGTATAATCACATATAAGTTGAAATTAATTTAAAAATGTTCTAGTACATTGTCAAGAACCGTGCTGAAAATATAAATCCAAATAGACACTCAAGGGATTCAAAACACTTGGAGAATTAAATAGAAAATCGTCTAATTTCAGTTGACGCCAATGAAGTAGTCACGTGGAAGGACACGGGGGCCATATTAAAACCTCTGAGAATTTTCAGGAGGGGAAGGTATCATGATCGAAGAGAATTTTGTCTTTTTTACCTACATATTTAATTCCTTTATTTGAATGTTAGTACTAATCTCATATCAATGTTAGCGTTCTCCTTGTTTTGTGAAATATTACATAGCCAATTATGGAAGTTCCTTTTGATCCTTGATCATATGTACAATAGTGATTATATAATAATGTGACATTATGGATTAACCAACTATCTGGATCCTAGGATCCCTTAGGCTAATCTTGTTTGTTTCCTTATGCTCATGGTAATGTCAATTTGTCTTTAGTTAACTGTGAACAATGTAATGTCTTTTTTCATTTTTTCACTTTAATTAAGTATAAATATACTTTTTGTAATCGGATTGATGCTTACTGTCTGCTTACTTTGGAAATAAATTCAATTCAATTCAATGCGTGAATGTGCAAAGAACTATAGAACTCCTTGACGAGTATTTTTTCTTCGTCGGAGACAAACTTTATTACCCGAAAATGTCGATGCGAGCCCCTTATTGCGGAGTCCTGGCTATGCGCCACTGGTTGAAACAGCAGTGAATCTTAATTATGCAAGAAGTTATAGTTACAACGTGTGAAGGCATTTGTTTAATGCATAAAAACAAGAATATATGTGGGAACCTGCAAATTATCCAAATTGTTAAATTTAATTTTTTAAAAAGACAAACTTTACGGTTTCACAAAATCTAATCAGTTAAAAATTTAAAATTTATTGCCAAGCTAGTCTTGAATTTGTTTAAACAATTTTTGCTCCAAAATAACTGAACGGAGACTAACAGCTGCGAAAGTAAATTCCACAGAGCACGAAGCCATAACCTTCTCACAATTTATTTGCCCATAAAGTCTGGTTACAAGTAATTTTATCTATCGCCGCGGTCCGTTCATGAAGCCTCGCGGTACGGACTTCGACCGCGGCTCGCCATTTGAGTAGCCATGGTATAGTAGGGGCCTATTTGAAGAGTTCACGCAACGAGAACCCGGTTGGTGGTCTTTGAATGAATGATCTTGAGCAATGGTCAAGAAACGGGCATGAGATACCACGACACGCCCAACTATGGAGAATGAAAACGCGCCCAAGATGGTTCCAATGCATAGTATATATGATACGTCAATATTTTACACACCTGGTTGAATGTCGCTCACTTTGCTGCATTTTCGCAGTCAGATACCAATTCCATTAACTGACAAAAATATATACATGCATGCAAATAGTAATGGATAAACAATTTCCACACGCTCCCTGCATTAGTAGCCTATGTGCGATAGTTAGAAACTCTGCCTAATGGAGAGCCACTTCATATTGTAGGTCTACTGCAATAAGGGCAATGACAACTTACAGTAGAAGATTTTGAGAAGCCTTGGAGGCTTGAAACGAACTGCATTATTAATTGCAATTATCTTCACGGTATTGTTAAGTGACCACTTAGCTTAGCATAAATCTAAAAGAAGGATCTTAAGCTCCACGATTAGAATTCTCAGAGATGTCTTCTAAGGTGACAGGTTGAATGCGAATTATGATCTTGAAAATCGAAAATAAAAGGACGGTAATCAAACATCATGTAAGTGTAACATTGAAGCATCCGAATCAAATAAAAGCAACATCCGAAGCACAAACTGTCTTTGGCTATCTAGTATCTACTTCATGTTAGATGAATAATAGTGTCCTGACAAATTCCAGCAGAGGTTTCGTCATGGTGTTCTCTGTTCTTCTTGTTGCTTTTTCTTTCCTTTGTTTTACAACGGAAGCAACACCGTCGGATCCATCTGGTCAACGCACAGAAGACAATTGCAGATGTTCCGACATCATCGACCTAGTGAACAGTGCAATTGCACGCATTGACAAATTGACCAGCAAGTTGGAAAACATCTCAGGCGTGGTTACGTCTGACATTCCAGACCAACTAAAGAAACAAGCGACAGACATACAGGCGATAAAGAGCTCGATCAGCAATTTCAGTTGTGAAGAAAACTTCCAGAATATCGAATCTTCGTTGTACGATGTTGCAAATCGTACTCGAGTGATTAGTGAAAGTCTCCGAACACACAACGATCTCCTCCAAAACCACGATGAACGCTTTCAGAATTTCACAAGAAAGAGTGCGTACGATCGAATTTCGTTCAAAATATATGACCTTAGTAATGCATAGCGCTGCGTAGTTTTACTGCTTCTTTTAAAAACGTAATTGAAATTAAGATTAGGATAGTTCAAAATGCTTGCTGAGCAATAATTACATATCTTTGAGCAGTGGCGGTCCCGAGAACTCTTGGTGAAGGGGATGTACTGAATTTCTCGAAAGTTGGTCGGTGAATGCATTTTTAAAAAGATCCCGCCATTCGTCAAAGGAATCATATGTAAACGGCTTAGAAGAAATCTGTAGATTTGATTTATAAAATATAATGTTCAGAATTGACAATGTATAAAAGCCATTTTAGTCTGGTTGTACAAAGTCATAATGCAAAGTCGAGTTTTCTATTGCTGGATGAGAATTTGTCGATGACATTGTCTATGGATATGTCCATATCTTTGTGGATATACATCAAGGCTAATCCGTTTAGACGATCATCTTCCATTGAAGACGCATTTTGGTGGGCCGGTGGGGGTGCCTCTCCAGTCATTCCGAACGTGAAATCGTCCCTCTCTTCAAGACGAGTCTATTAACATATAAAACATTGCAGCCTAGGAATAGGCATCCAATCTTCCATTTTGCTTGCCCGGCAAACAGTTAGTTTTGTATAAATATAAGTATCGTTTTAAAATGTTTAAAGTAACATATCCTTTGTTGACCATCGCTGAAGGAAAGTCAAGTTTTTTGGCGAGCGACTGTTCTGATGTTCGACGACTGGGATACACCTCAAGTGGAGTCTATCGCATCAAAGCAAATCTAACAAATAAGGAAGTTGAAGTTTCTGTCTACTGCGACTTCAATACACCCGGCGAAGACTGGCTGGTAAATATTGTATTTCTAGCATGTTAAAATGAATTGTAAAGAAAGAATTATAAGAAACGCAAAGAGAGAGACTGACTTAGAATAAGTTTGAAGCATTGAGTCCCATCGAGAGGTTCTCTGTAGGTCTGCTTTGCATCAGTTTTTTGGGCATTCGGATAATTCATTTCAACTGGTAATATTAATGTAAGATAACCAATACAGACAAATTGATATTGAAGCAATTGTGAGCTGTATCATCATGTCATCGTCGTCGTCGTCATCATAGTCATCGTCAGAGTAGTCGTCGTCTAATCCAGGTAGACAAGGGCCGTAGAGTCACCGGTTGACCATGGCCAGGTGTGATGGCTTGATGCCATAGGGAAGCAGGAGTGGCGCCGGTTTGTTGCTGAAGCTGATCGGTCCATGTGTCTCTCGGGCGGACGGGTTTACGTCTCCACGTGCCCGAGTAGTGCTAGGCTACGTCTGCGTACAGAGTGGAGGAGTGACGAAAGTCCAGCTTGGAGGAGGATGTCGGCGTTAGTAACATGGTGGATTCCATCTATTAACATGGTTAAGTCATGTACAGAGTGTTTGCCTCTGGGTCGTTTTGCAACTATCCGTTAGCTGCTTACGACACTTTGGATATTTCTGCAGAAAAATTGAAAAGTTTGATAGTAAAAATTTCTAAGGTTCTAAAATACGTTCGTTCTCATAATTATTTGTTTCGATCAAGACACGCAAGTTTCTCTAAAAGGGACTTCAAAAATGTATTCTCCGCACTACTATATAAACGAACCAAAGAAGGACAAGAAAGAATGAAGGTTCTGGTGGCATTATTGACAAGTAAATTTCCACCCCTGTGTTTTATTATTGTTAGTATCGGATACTGAAAGTGTAGCTAAAACTGTCGATGTCGACGTGGCACTACTGTCTTGATATCGTCTTAGAGCGCAGCAATACAATCGAGTGAAAGCACCCTGTGCAAGCTATTAGTGATACCTCGATGTGTTTTCAAACTGCTCCTCCAGACATCGTATGCAGTAAACCGGCCTAATTGTATGGACATGTGAACGAGGTGCGATGGAAAAGATGTAACACACTAGAGAGGCACGCCCACGGTCGATTCAGCCTTACGCTCTAGAGTGCGGTGATAAAATGAGGAGATGTGGTAGGCTAAAAAGTGGGTCTGGGGAAAGTAGTGGCAACCTACACCATATTAGTGGAGAATGCCAACTACGTCGATGATTGAATAAACTGGAGATAAGCGCCGGACCATAATGCTCGAATTCCGGTGCTGGTATACTGTACCTTTACTTTTATGCGAGCCATCTTTTATATATACCACCTTTTTGGAAATGATCAGAAATCATACTGTGATTATCCTGAAGCCTTGCACACGGTCTGTAGGTGTTTCAACGTCGCAAAGACGGATCAGTAGATTTCTTCAGAAATTGGAAAAACTATTCTGAAGGATTTGGAGATCCAAACGGAGAATTTTGGCTTGGTGAGTAAATTCGAATTTCTAACGCTTTATTTTTTTTATCTCGATCTTAAATTAACTTAAGATTGATGTCTTTATATCTATAATTTTTCAATCTTAAAATACCAATTGCAGAATACGGAAATTCAATTAACAAAGCTGAATCAAAGTGCACTTAATTATTTTATGCGTTTTGAGGAAATGCGATCCTTAACCAAATTACGTCCAATCGAAGATACAAACTGCGTGTCGATCTAGAAGATTTCGAGAATCAGAAACGCTTCGCCGAATATTCGTCCTTTTCAGTTGGTCCATCATCTGACTATTACCGGCTGCACATTGGAAGCTATTCTGGCGATGCAGGTGAGAGATGTTAATTTGAAGTTTTTATTGTCTAATACATACTAAGTTCAACAGCTCTAAAATTAAATTTTTATCCGGTTGAAAAGGTATAATTTGTGCACAATTGCCTCTGTGCTCGCAAGTTGTACTTTAGGCCTACAGTGTTCTTAGAAGTTTTAAGTTGATACTTCCTTAGAGGCGTTTCGCTCTCGGTTCGAATGCATTGTAATTATTATCTTTACTAGGTGTTTACCCGTCAAAAATGACGGGGGAGATTGGCTGTTTTACCACCCAATTTTGTGCAAATGCAATCAGGGGCGGCGCTGGGTTTTGTAATTTGTTGACTGGGTGGGTCTAATGCAATCTACAGGCAGGACCCGCCGGCTCAGACTACCCCTCACCCCCCCAATCAACATTTTTCTGCGTATTTGAACGATTTGCTTGGGTGCCCCTGCCCGAGGCTGGGTGGGTCCGGACCCGCCGACACTCTAAAGCGCCGACCCTGAATGCAATGGATTTTGCGCAATTAATTTCTTTAAATCGCCGCCTTTTCCTTCAACCGAGTTAACGCCCATTCGCAGGAATTTGCTGAAACTTGATAGTCAAGGTAAGAGTTGATTTGGCAGTGTCGAACGACATGCAGTGCTTGATTCTCTTGTTTGCTGTGCTGCTTTTCACCCCGAGCAACAGCCTGCTCCTCATTCTCACTTGATTGTCGAAAAGCTCGTGAACGCTGGACTTTTTGTTTTGCATATCGGTTAGAAAGAGGAATAAAAAGCTAAACAATGGTGCAAATCTCATCTTCTTAGCTCTTATATAGCCTGAGATATAGCAAATTAAAAAAATTTGGAAACTTTCTCAGAATTCAAAACTTTCAAAATTCACCGATAATACTTGTGTTCAAACATCGGGGTCATCGAGGTTAGAATTGATAGATCTTTACCAAATGTCAACCGATTTTCAAAATTTTTGGTTTATTTTGTTCCTCTGACGCCCTTTACAACTTTGCCGCTGACCAAAGTGGAGGAGATGCTGAAAATATTTTGCTAGGGGCTTTAAACATTTTTCGGGGAGAGGGTGATATTTTAGGCCGTAAAGTGGACTCTACCCCCATATTTTTGTTTTGCACGGACGGTTAGAAAGAGAAATAAACAATCTAAACAATGGTGCAAACCTCATCTTTTTAGCTCCTATATAGCCTGAGATATAGCAAATTTAAAACGTTACAGCAATCATTTCTGAAGAACGCTTTTCAAAAAATTAAATCCCCAGTACGGTGACAGCGTCTGAAAATTTAATCCACACTTGAGGGGTAACATTTAAAAAAATAGGGTTTGAGGTTAGGAAAGAGTAAATATATATATAATAACGGGGGCAGGGCATTGGGAGAGGGAAGGGAGATTTGGAAGGAGGAAACTGGGTTGTAAGGTTTTCGGAGCAGCGTTGTGTACGGAACGGGGTTTGGGGCCGGTGGGGTAGGGCGGAGCTAATGGGTTGGGGCCTGGGCGATTGGAAGAGGGATGGGTAGCTGGAAGGGGATAAGGAGAGGGAAGGGGAACGGGGTTTAGGGCCAATCTTAAAATGGGTTGGGGCTGGAATGGGTTGGGCCCGAATTGGAAGAGGAATGGGGAGAGGGAAAAGGGATGGGGAGATTTTATGCGTTTTGAGGAAATGCGATCCGGAATGTGTTACGGGGTGATTGGGAGAGGGATGAGGAGAGGGAAAAGAGATGGGGAGAGGAAAGGGGAACGGGGGTTTGGGGCCTGGGCCGAATGGGTTGGGGCCGGGGCGATTGGGAGAGGGATGGGGAGAGGGAAAGGGTTGGGGAGACCAAAACGGGGTTTGGGGGGGATTGGGAGAGGGATGGGGAGAGGAAAAGGGTTGGGGAGACGGAAGGGAACGGGGTTTGGGCGGGGAGAGGCGATTGGGAGGGGATGGGGAGAGGGAAGGAGATGGGATAGGGAAGGGAAAAGGGGGTTTGGGGCCGGGGGCGGGAATGGGTTGGGCCTGGGCGATTAGGAGAGATATGGGGTGAGGGAAGGGGGACGGGGTTTAAGCTGCAATTAAGACGCTTCGTTAAACGCTCCGGTTTGATTAAACAATATTTGGTTGTCAATGACAACAGCGTCTTTCCCGCCGTGTTGCCGTCGGACAGACAGACATCGAGAATTATATATATAGATAGTTAAATGGTAAATTTGATATCCATTACCGCTCACTTCATTGCCGTTTATAATTGGTTCCGGCTTTCTGTGTGTTTCTGGACTTTTGGTTATGTTTCCCCAAAATATTAACATATTAACTGGCGTTATTCGCCTCCTTATGAGCTTGTGCGTTATTGGATGAGACAATAATAATAACAATAATAATAATAATAATGTGATTTTAAGTAGTTTAGGGGGCTAAGTGAGCCTGTGTGAAAACCACTTATGTAACCATCTGCATTCAATAACCTAGCTTTCCGAGATAGCCTTTGAATGCGTTTACTGTTTCAACTGTAACTCCCACCTCATCCAAACTGTTCCATTTGTCCACAACCATTGCACTAAAATATTTTTATTTCTTGGACCAACCCTCTGCTTAAACAATTTGCATTTGTGGCCTCTTGTGTTGCTATAGTGTGCCAATGTAAAGAATCGATCATATGGCACATCTACTTTCCCAGTCATTATTTTTTATGTTTCTATCAAATCCTCCCACTCTCTCTTCTCCTTTCTAATGTTGTCAGTCCACAATATTGAAGTCTTTTTATATGACTTAAATTATGGCACCCATTGACCATCTTCGTTGCTCGTCTTTGCACTTTTTCTAAAAGCTCTATATCGTTTTTCAAGAATGGATTCCATGCCTGAACACAGTATTCTAGATGAGGCCTTACTAATGACTTATAAAGTTTTAGGATTATATCTTTGTCTCGACTCACTATTTTCCTTTTCACCATTCCCAACATTTGGTTTCCCTTTTTTGCTGCTGCCATGAATTGTTGAGATAGATTCATACATCTATAGATGATTATCCCCAAGTCCCTTTCATTTTCTGTTGTGGTTAGAACCTTCCCCCCTAAAGACTATTCATTACCATTATTAGATTTCCCAACATGCATTACAGAACATTTATCAATGTTGAAAAGCATCTGCCAGTCCACAGACCACTGAAGCAATTTCCTCAGATCTTCCTTTAAAATTTGAGCATCATCCTCCGAGTCTATATTTATACATATCTTAGTATCATCGGCAAACTTTGAAATTTTGGATAGTAATCCTTCATCGATGTCATATATATATAGAAAAGCAATGGCCCAAGCACTGAGCCCTGAGGCACTCCACTAATAACTCTTGCCCATTCCGAATGGCCTCCTCTAATGCCAACCTTCTGCCTTCTTACCTTCAACCAATTTTGAATCCATCTGAGAATATTCCCCTAATTCCACAGGCCTTCAGTTTGTCAGCCAGCCCTATGTGGGGCACTTTATCAAAAGCTTTGGCAAAATCTAAATCTATTATGTCTACTGCCTTGCCCTCGCCTGGCTTTTCAAAAACCTCCTCCAGAAAGTCCAACAGAAAGTCCAACAGGTTGGTCAGGCATGAACGCCCCTTTGTAAATCCGTGCTGACAATGTTATGTCTAGTCAAATGTTCGTTCCAAAATTCTGTCAATGAGCGACAATTTTACATTATTCGTGTCTCAAATTGGATTTTCTGTTTTACTTTGGTCAATATGGTTCCAGGTGGAGACAAGAGAGAATGACTGTGTTTAGCGCGGCGGAAATTCCTAAACAATTTTTCAATCGTCTCTCATAATAACTTCAACAATACATGTTTCGACATTACTGTGGCGAACCGGGTCTTATGTACTAGTTTTCCAGGATGGCTGACGCCCGGCCGCTACACAGGATTAGATCTCTCAACTAAGGCGTTTGGGTGGTCGACTTAACTTTTTGGCTTAGGTTTTACTATTAGATGGCTGATTCCTTCTCTCTATCTCTCTATCGAACCTCCTTCTTCTGTCTCAGGTACTACATAGACTCCTTTCAGGTACTACCTTGCTCTCTTCTATTTCAGGTAGTACCTCGCTCTTTCAGGTACTAAACCGCTATCTCCTACCACATGTACTACCTCGCTTTCTCTTAATTATCTAAGGTACTACATCTCTACAGTATATTGGCCGACTCCTGTACTACCCCACGGTGGGCAAATTCTCCAGATACTACCTAGGAATCTACCGGGCCTTCTCAACGGGCTCTTCCCCTCTCCTAGCGCACCGCAGTCTTATCTTTTGACGGGCACAATCCTGCCCCTTGGGAACCGCTGTCTTGGTGGATTGACACTTCTATAGCGGAAATGTAGTACCTGTAGGCCTACGGTACATCCACCCTATCTGGTATTCCAAGTCAAAGCTCAATTTACCGGCCTTCTGTCAGCCTAAAGGGACCTCTATATATAGGGCTTCGATACCACTTAAAGAAGGTGTGCTAAATTGCAACTAACTATCGGGCTATACTCAATGACGTCTAGAGTAGTGCTGTTACGGTTAACCGAACCGAACCGAAACCGCGGTTTTTCGGTCAAAACCGAACCGAACCGAAACCGCGGTTTTGACCATGCAAATTGGACGGTTTTCTTCCGTTTTAACCCCAGGGTTAACGCTAACCCTAACCTAGGTTAAAACCCTAGGTTAGGTTAGGGTTAACACTAACCCTATGATCTCTTTTTTTCAAAGCATTAAATGCATTTAATGCATTTTGAATGCAGTTCAATCAATGCACAGTTTTTAAACGCTAAAATAACGAGTGTTGTTCTTCTGTCATGTCTATTAGGGTGCCAATAAAAAATAAATTTCAGAATTGTTAAAGTCTCACCCTTGCATTTTGTTCATATACACAAATGAATAGCCCATGAAAATTTTTACCATTATTATGATGTATTTAGAGGTTGCACAGCGACCTTGAAAATCGAACGTTGTCAGCCAGTTATAATGCAATGTCATTGATGGTTATTAACGTACAAAAAGTCGTACATACAAGATTTAGCTTCAGAAACTGTCAAGTGTCAGTGTCAGTGACTTAAGCTACTGAACAATAACATTTTTATTTGGTACAGTGAAACCCGCTTTGCATAGGTGCCGTTCAAGCCTTGCTTATGCGATTAACTGGGCTATGCAAATAGCCGGGACGTCTGATACACAAAACACTGGTTCGGGTTTTTATGTTGTTATGCGGGTTATGCAATTAAGAGGTATGCGATTAAGTGGGATCCACTGCAGTGAAAACTGTTTTTGATGAAGTTCAACGACTTGTAGTAAGTATTGCTTTTGTTCTTCCTGGTTTGTCAGCGTCGAGTTGAATGTCTGGATTAGGGCAACACCGCGTTCTGCTGCATCGTTTACGATGTTCAGCTCCCTTACACGTGACTGAGCTGCCAAATATGATTCTTTACTGTCCCAAATGGATGGATCTAGAGACAGAAAATCTGTCGAAATGTTCATCGAAACAAAGAAATGTTTGGTGCTGGCAGATACAAAGTGACTAATGTGCATGTTCTTTCAAGGTAATTCGAGCCAGAGGACTAGAATCTCCAACGTTTGACAGAGCAGAGACCATGTTTGCCTTTTCATCTGCAGACAACTGAGAATCGAAGAAAGCCAATAAGTTGTACATTCAGATACCATAAGTGACGCTGGAACGTTTTCATTCAGCAACTATCATTTGTTGAACGATATACTTGTATCCTTTGTTTTGTAGATCATTCCCAGGAGCTGAAGTAGGCAAGGTACAAGCAAACCATGCCTTGAGATAGATTCTCACAACAAACAAATTGAACTGTTGAAGACCTGCCAGTTCTCCTGTTTCTGAACTGTGATCGAAACAGGTAGATCTTTAAGCTGTATAGTATTTTGCCAATTTTTGCCCATCCAGCGTGCCCTATGGTATGCGTCAGGTTTGTGGATGTTTTGTTGCTATTTTGCAGTCATCTCTGGGATGAAATTTGCAGCTGTTGGCAGGTCGCCTTTTATAATTTCAATGTGTAAATTCAGGTGTCTGTCTTCAGTCACACTGTCATACTTAGAACAATCAATGTGATTTCATGTCTTAGAAAATCTTTCAAATAATTTGATATTAGACCCCACTTGAGCAGCCCATCAACAAGTCAAACACTGGCTACTATGAGCTCGTGGACATGATGGTGACAGGCTAAAGGGAGCAGATCTCGTTGAAGTTTCTGCTGCAGGATACAGGCACCAACCAGCCTTCATTCCAGTGTTACTGGCTGTTGTATCAAAACACTTTGAATGAATGTAGTTTGTGAGACTGATCGATCAAACGGAACACTGTTGATGCACTTGTTTATTTGAATCTTAGGAACACCAAGCACTTTCAAATACCTTAAAGGCACTAAAGTAGCATTCAATATTGCATAGAATATGTAATGTGTATTATATAATCAAAGATCAGCATAGATTATGTACATGTTTTAAAATTGTCACAAGTAACCAAACGTTTGTTACTGATTCTAGTTCTAAGCAAGTTCGATGTTTTTGTGCAACCACTAAATATTGACAGATTTTGTTAAAACTTTGCAGTTTGCTTTCTTATATAGAAAGGAACAATTTCACAGGGTGAGACTTTAAAAAATCAAAAACTTTTTTTTCCTCATGGTACTCGTTGGCACCCTAATGTCTATGCCTCTGTGATGAGTCAGAGTCTGACGTCATTATTGAAATCAGCATAGTCCAATCAGTAAAAACAATTTTAAAATGGCTGCATTAGTAGTGTCGCGCAGTGCCAGTTTAGTGTGGAATGCCAATTAGCTCCGGACACCTTCAAAATTGAGGTAGACACCCCACCCCCAAATCCACAATCCTAGAAATGTCCCTGAGGCTAACGGAGCGGGTTCAAGCCCTGTTAGTACCCCTAGTGGCTTTCTCACGTGCAGTAATGCCTCCTAAGCCACTTTAAATCATGACGAGTTTAAAATTAGGCCTATTGGCATTTGCATCAACTGAAAAGAGGTGACTTAAATAAAGGGGCCGTCCATAAATGAAGTCACACGAATTTGTCACTTTTTTACCCCCACGTCACGCAACGTCACGCAACGTCGGACCCCCTAAAATATGACGTCACAACGGGCCGACCCTCCATTTTCAAAAATCGCGTAACGTCATTTTATTTTTATTTCTTATTAAAGTCCTCAAAAAGACCATCCTTGTATTTGTTCCTCTCGAAAACCCTGACAAGCAAAAAGAGGTCATTTGTATCATTTTTTCCTCCAAAAAAATCCCTGAAAGCAAAAAGAGGTCATAGGGTTAGGGTTAACCTATCGCTAACCCTAGGGTTACAGTTAAGGTTAACCCTAACCCTTATTAGGTTAAAAACCGAACTGAACTGAAACCGCGGTTTTTCGGTCCAAACCGAACTGAAACCGACCGAGACTGCTATGAAACCGTAACAGCACTAGTCTAGAGCCCCTACTGAATATCTTACGCCCAACCTCCATAGAATTTTTACATACTTCTTAGGCAGTTATTATTACTAAGGAACCTTAATCATTATTATTATTAATCTATTCATTCTATTAACTATCATTCTTATCGTCAGCGCCACCTAGCTACTATTAGAGAAACAACTTTTATACTTTATTATGGGATCTCATGTTCATTTATATTAGCTATTATAATAATTTCGTCACATTACGACTTAGTTTCATTGGCCGTAGCTAGGAAAAAATTCCGACAGGTGCAACTGCCGCCCTCCCCTTTTCCCTCTCTTTCCTTCTTAATTTCCCCCTTCTCTCTCCTCCTCTGCCTCCGCTTCCACCGTTTTTAACGGGGGTTCGGGGATTAAACCTCGGGAAATTTTTTAAAATCACAAATGACCGCATATGATATTTAGCACATTTTAGACACACAAAAAGACACCTGGGATGTACCACATTCTTCTGTGATTGTGAACGTTAAAATTTCAGGTTCACTTCTCGATCGAGTAGTGAAGTTTTTGTCACAATGTACAACACGTAGGCGGCCTACTATAGGCCTACACAGTTCCAGACGTCACTGTCTCATTACGTCTAGCTTTTGACGCGAAATTCACAATTATCGCAATATGTGTTTCAATTGTTGATTAATTATTTAGAGTATTGTTGACTTACAGTAGGCCTACCTGCTACCTGCATCAGTTTCACGGCCTACTATACGGATGGCGTCTTAGCTACCAAATTGTGGAAACTTACACATTTTATTATACAAAATACATTCAGCAATCGCAGCCATCATCAACTTTATCTTGGACGAGTACTCAATACGAATGTCAGAAGAATGAAGATATTTTGTCCTATTCAGATAGACCTACTCCTGCTAATATACAGATGTCCCTGCCTTATTCGAACGATCAGCAGTGACACGTCGGAAAACCATCCCCCCCAACTGAAATACTGAAACCAATGCCAATCCTGAACTAGGAAATGTAGCTATTGTGTGTGTGTGCCATCGTAGTAGACAGGGCGGGATCTTCTGCTCGGATCCTGAGAGATAGTAGAGGCTGGCAGCCTTTATCAGTACGGTCATTTGAGCCGTGCTAGATGCTATACGATAATGACGAGACTATGAGAGCTTGAACCTGCCCGTCTGGCGCGAAAAGTTATAACCAACCAGTTGCAGTCTTGCAGAACCTACTATACCAGGTCTAACCCCCCCACCACCACCAATAAAAATCTCATAGGATTTACACGATTTGCACAAGTGACCCTGGGCGGTCCGATCGGTGCAATTGCACCGGTTTGCACAAATGTAGCTACGCCACTGCTTAGTTTCGTCGTTTATTTGGATACTTTATTGTCGTAATAGGAGATTCGCTGTCGTATCATAACAACCAACAATTCAGCACACCTGAAGTCGATCGAGATCAACACCCGTCATTGAACTGTGCCGTTAACTATAGTCACGGCTCCTGGTGGTTCAATCAATGCTGTCACTCCAATCTTAATGGCTTATATTCGCGTGGAGGGTATTCTGGCAATGCTGCTGGAGTCGTCTGGAATCAATGGCGAGGATACTATTATTCACTCAAAGCAGCGGAAATGAAAATTGCTCGTTTGCAATAGAGTACTTTTATTGATATAAATCTATTTTATTTCTGATTTTCAACTAACAAATTAATGACTTGTATTATACTAGAACTGACGCTTTATTAAGTTTATTACTTTTATTATTATTATTTAAAATTTATTATTATTATTATTTAAAATGTATTATTATTATTATTTAAAATTTATTATTATTATTATTATTATTATTATTATTATTCCGTTTAATTATGATGTGACCGCAGGTGACGCACTGGATCTTGTTTTCCTGGCCACGAGCACAGTCGGTCCTCGTCGGGTCCCAGATGCACTGGCATCCAGTGGGAGGGATTGTTCAAGAGTCAATCTGTTCGTCAGCTTTCTTGATTTCGGTTCGTTCACGGCTGTACGGCACGATCCGTCTTCTACGACATCTTCTTTGAGAACATTCTCCTCATTATCGACATCTGTTTTCTTGTCTGTACCGTCTTCATCGGTGTGTGAGACGCTTTCGCTTCCACTATCGTCGTGAAATTCGCCAGCGCTCGTTCCCCTGGCGGCGTTTCTCGTTGAATTCAAGGCAGCCTTATCGCCGTACACGAACGCGCGACATTTCTCCGCCGACAGTAACGCGTTAACAAAGTCCTGGTCGTCTTGGGTCGAGCAGGACTCGCTGCTGCGGCGGCGGCACCGGCGGCGCCGCGCCTCCTTCAGCTCGTGCTTCTGCTCGCGCTTTCTCATCCGCCTGCGCTTGTTCTTCAGCGCCTGATGCATCTGGCCCACACTCTGATTCACGACGAACATCGCCTTGTTGATCTGTTCGCTGGAGGACACGGACTTCTTGAAGCACGGCAGGAATTATTATTATTTATTTTTTTAAAATTTATTATTATTATTATTATTATTATTATTATTATTATTATTATTATTATTATCATCATCATCATCATCATCATCATCATCATCATCATCATCATCATCATCATCATGAATGCAGATCTGCTATTCGGACTTGACAGCTGAAGTCTTGCTGTTCTTCGTGTCATGAGAGCCCTTTGCCTTCTTAGGCGCTGCTGCCTGTCTCTTTGTGACAGCTTTCTTTGATGTCTTTGGAGCGTTGCTGGGTGGAGCAGCTGCCCGCTAACAAACTTTAATCAATAACGCGAATGTGCACAAATACCTATATAGCTTAATAGAGGCCGTCCATAAAGTGCGTCATGCTATTTTGGCCATTTTGACCCACCTCTCCTGTCACCAGCTCACACAAATCTCGGGATCCTAAAATATGTCAGAAATCTCGGACCCCCACCCTTAGATCGTCGTCCATAAATTACGTCGCACAGGTTTTCTATTTAATAAATTCGAGTATCTCTTGCAATTTCCAGCAGCGAAACAGATTTTCAACTTCATACAATGATTAAGAATATAAGTGAAATCCCAAAATCGTATCTATTTCTGGCAAAACGGTGTTAACGAGCAATTAAAAACGTCTTTTACTAGACCTCGTATCAGGTATATTTAAGGCTTTATTTATACTGAAAGTGCGACGAACGTCGCTTTTTCGAGCGAGAGGTGGATCGTTAATTAAATCGTTCGCACGAATTAAAATTTAAGAAAACCGGTTCGGCCACCAAATATAGTGGCAAGCATTATCGCCCTATTATTTTCAAATGAACAAGACCTATCTCAAGATGATAACTGACCAACGGTCATCGGGCGACTGCCTCGAGCAATGTGTCTTGTGTTTGTTTATAGACGCGTCCGTATCAAAGACGATGGGCGTCTATGTGTGTGTGTGTGTGTGTGTATGGGTGTGCTTGGCTCCTCCTTTCTCAACCAGGGCTTGCCACCGGCTATGGCGGAGTTACCCGAGCAATCGCCAACCCAGCGTATTTAATGCGACTCTCAACAGTTACAAACGTCTAGCCATGATGTCACACAGTCGGGCGACAAGATGCACGCAGTCAACTAGAACATACTCAAGAGTCAAGACCACACATAATATAATTAACGAGTTTGTCCGTAAAATGCGATTCCTTTGTGAATGACAAGCCGCTGATTACAATATGTAGATACGATTAGACTTAGCAAGCAATGAAAAACTAATAATGGTTATCTTATAATAATAACTATAGGCCTACGATATCATATGAAGCATTGAGTGAAGAAGGGCGGGAAGAAGACCAAAGTATTTCAAACATAATATTCAAGCGATGCTGCAGGCGTCATAGAATCCCAGTTCCTAATGATAGTGACTACAATCTAATTAATCATCTGACTAAGCCTAAACTCATCTTACCATCCATTACTAAAAATTCTAACCACTATAGTGATAATTGTACAAACATTATAACTAGACAAATTCGATTCAACGTATAATTAGTTATATTCCTAAGCACTATGTATACGTGGTCATTCAACGTCTGTCTGATTAAAAATGAAGTAATTTCGCAGCAATTTCAGTTTCGTCGTTGCAAAGCGTAGCATTATACACTTTGCAAATGTATTTCATAGTTACCAAAACGGTAATCTAGCAAAGCTATCATTTGTCATTGCAAATCGCATGTACAGTGTCTGCCTGTCCCATCTGTTCATTTTAAAGACCAAAATTCAGAATAATTTATTTAAATCTGGGATTTAGGAGAATTATCTGCAATTATATTCAAACTGTAAGTTAAAAACTAAAATCTCTTGAATTGAATTAGCCCTCTCTGGTGTAACGCAAATGTCACTGTGGCGTTTAATCTGATTTGGAGACGTGTATAGACGAAATGCAGCGGTCAGCCAGACCATTTTCATTAGAATAGGCTTCGTGGCTGGGAATATACGGATACGTACGAAGCAGGCCCGCCGGAACGAATTTTCAGCAGGGGTGCAGATTTGCTCCAGGTAAAAGCAGTAACGTCATTTCACACTTTTCTTGGGGGCGAGATAATTATTTGCAAATTTTTGGCACATTTTTGCAAATTTTTGGCACATTTTTGCAAATTGTTGGAAATTTTTGGGCCAATTTGAGCAAATTTTGCCAAATTTTGGCCAATTTCAGCAAATCTGCACACTTTTAACGGTGCAGGGGTGCAGAGGGGGTGCATACTATCTTCTTTCCAGGGGTGCACTGCACCCCCTACATTTTTCCAGGGGGTGCACCCCCTGCACCCCCTGCACCCCCACTTCGGGCGTGCCTGGTACGAAGGATTTTAAGCTCAATTCTAAATATGGACGAAATGCAAGATTTAGCCAGGCCCAGTGTCATTAAATTCGAATAGGCGTTGGTTGGGAAGATTTTAAGTCTAATCCTAAATATTTGAGTCCATACAAGAATTGAAGGAAACATTTTGGCTGATCGTGACTAATACTGGATCAAAATATTCAATTTATATTGTATATACAATGTTATACACAGGGGCGGCGCCAGGCGTTTGAGAGTGGGGGGGTTAGGGTTAACCCTAAAGTTAGGGATAACCCTAAAATACCCCCCCAATTGATAATCTTAGAAATAATCCTGCTTTCTTCCATTCCCTTGCGTTAGACACTTCCCTTCCCGGCCGCGTCTAGCGCGGCTTCCTTTGGAATGGGGGTCCGGGGGTTTCTCCCCCGGAAAAATTTTGAAATCGTAGATGCTCGTATGTGTGTTTTAGAGCATTTTGGACAAAATCACAGGTCTGGAATCAATAGGTTCCATGTCTGTAATTTCTTATGCTTAAGTCAATTTCAAATTATTCTGCTTCAATTTGTGCGCGTTAAGTCAAAAATTACTTGTCTTTGGCCCATTCTAGTGTCAATGCTGGTTAGAGTAAGAGTCACTTGGCAGATGCTACTGCTCAATCAAATCTTGAAATCTTGTTTTAAACCGCTGTAAATCTATTCAGTGTCACAACTCACAAGTAAAAGTAGATAGCATGTAACTAAATTGCTGATGAAAACTTCAAACCACTGTTACTAGTTAAAAAGCAGTAGGCTAGTTAAGCCATTGCAATTAACAGACATCCAATACTATCAAGCATGGTTTAGTTATAGGTCTTGTACAATTGCTGGTTCACCGACATTTGCGCGACCGACATTAGCGCGTATTTCGAGGAAGCTCGAATTGCGCCATAAATTACAGTATAAGTCATCCGTGCTTTAGTAACTATAGTCTTAATCATAACCCAAAGTCAAACCCTCACTCTAACCCTAACCCTAACCCTAACCCTAACCCCAATAATATCAACTAACGTAATATCGCGCAAATGTCGGCGCGCAAATGTCGGTCGCGCATTTGACGGGTCACCCAATTGCTTTTGGTCTCAAATATATAGCACTACATTTAACAGAACTTTGCTCGCCTATCCAGTCGTTCAGCAAAGGTGTTTATGAGCTTTTCAATATCCAATGTACGATTCTTGTGAACAAACAAACGTTTAAGCCCGCAACGCCATCCTGTAGATATATACAGTTGAGAACGCTTGATACTTAGACTAGTAGAACCGATCCTCAATCATCCCCTACCCCCTTCACCAAAAATTTATCTGCAATTTTGCACGAATCTCACGGGTGGCCTGATGGCAAGTGGGGGGTTTCAAAGTTCAAACCCCCCAACCACCCCCGCCACTGTGCATATATATATATATATAGTATATATATATATATATGTTAGTTACAGTTTTTGGAAGACCGAAACTACTACCCCTGATCTACATTGTAACTAACCTATTTCTACTTAGAGACCGTCATGTGATGCAGGGAATTTTATGTTTCAGATAAAGAGGCAGGCACATTGAAAGTATTTCGCATGAATTCGTTTAATTTCAAGATAAGATTTCAAGGTACAATTTCGAGATACAGTCGAAATTATTATGCCAAAAGAAATGCGCATAAATTTTTAATTCAATTTTTTTAAAAATCATTCCAAATTCTTGAGAGCGATCAAGAGTGAACTTCATTCGAAATTCTTTGCGACTGTTGACTTCAAACGATTCATTTGTCGTTCGTCGCACAATTTCTGCACCAGAACAGCGACATTTCTTGAAATCAAAATTTAATCATTACGAACATTTCTAATCATTTTTCCAAAAACGCCTCGACAATTTAATGCTGTTTCTCGCTCTGATTAGCGAAGACCATTCATTAAGAAAGATTAGGCGATACACTACTATTTATATACTACTATTTAAGCAATATTATACAAATGATATAAAGGATATTTATCAAGTTAGTTGTATGGACCACTCTCTCTGTCTCTCTGTCTCTCTGTCTCTGTCTGTCTGTCTGTCTGTATCTCTCTCTCTTTTTCTCTCTCTCTCTCTCTCTCTCTCTCTCTCTCTCTCTCTCTGCCCCCCGTAGCTACGGCTCTGGCAATATTATGTAAATGATATAAAGGATATTTATCAACGTTAGTTGTATGGACCACTCTCTCTCTCTCTCTCTCTCTCTCTCTCTCTCTCTCTCTCTCTCTTTCTCTTTATCTCAATACATATAAATAAATAACTATATAGACCTATGTATATTTGAAAATATTTTCTGAAGCTATGTGAATTAGAAATAATACAATGATAAAGATAACTTTGGAAATGAATAACTATATAAAGAAAATGAAGGAAATACAAAGAAAGTCGCCAGCATTTGAGTTTAAGAATACTGTAGGCCTACTTAAAACATCTGCAGTTTATATAATCACGTTCTCTGTTGAGTAGCATGCCTCATCAAACATCTACCGGGAAATTAAGCTAGATGCAGGCTTCTATGATCAGTAAAATATCTCGATTGGAGCCATATCGAGGAAACTCTTCAATATAAATATCATTGAACAACTTACACGTCACTGATTTTCTGATTGATTTTGTTATAGTTGAACACAGTATTTTATGTCACCGAATGGAACACAATGGTACCCAGATGGACAATCGGCGTCCCACTTGCAGCGCTTGAAGTCTACAGTAAAGCATTTACAGACATCAGAGACTGTCGAAAATCTAGACGACAGATTAGGGACTGTGTGACCTATTCACGAGTCTTCAGGTAACTACGTCGACGGTATGCGGATAACGCAGGGTCTTTAGAATAAGTGCTACCCAAAATAAAACAAAATTTAATACAAAATATATTTATATTTTAACTCAGGCCTTCGAGTAGGCTATTGTTGGACAACAAATAATATACTAATATCTGCATGCGATTCGAAATCGACAAGATGACCTTTCGTTTATGATACATACTTTCCTGGGCTGTCAGCAAAAGACAACACATGAGAATGGTCCCAATGAAGATCATCGGCAAGAGTTGCTTGAGCCCGATCGCCATTTGTAGATTGCAGTCAGTTCGACCAACGGATGCTCTACTCTGATAACCAATGATTCCGTGAATCCAAAGGCTGTCTTTTATAGAGAAATATTTTGTAGGATTCTCTTATTTTGAATTGCAAATAAGTCAATACTTGGAAATTCACTTTTGGCTAACCTCCGTACGTTTAAATATTCAATTAGTGAATCAATCAACTTCTTATATAGCGCCAATACCATAATGCCTCTTCTAAAGCATAGAACAGAAGAAAATGAGATGCAATGAGCAACGTAATAATACCCGCAGAGCGAATTACTATTCATATGCGCTTTAATGTGTTTTAATGTGTTGTTATTAAGTATTGACTGTTGTTTATAGCTTTATACTGAAGCAGATGCCAATAAGATTATTATTATTATTATTATTATTATTATTATTATTATTATTATTATTATTATTATTATTATTATTATTATTATTATTATTGGCTGATTTATCCAACGCTATAACATGACTAAGGCCATAGGGAAGAGCGATTTACAGTCCATCTCCATAAGAATTGCGAAACA
Organism: Metaphire vulgaris; assembly: GCA_018105865.1. Lineage (NCBI taxonomy): Eukaryota > Metazoa > Annelida > Clitellata > Crassiclitellata > Megascolecidae > Metaphire > Metaphire vulgaris. Next base: position 2,447,519 of record CM030857.1, read on the forward strand.
GGTGCGTTTTTAGTTTGGAAGCGAACAGTTCAAAGGAAGATGCCGCTGCAATCTCATCCGGAAGAGCGTTCCAAAGTAGCGGGTTGCCCCGAGTCACAGATCGTTCGCCTAACACGACCGTCTTCGATGGAGGCGAAACCAGAAGGCGGACACGCTTACTGGAACGCAGCTGTCTCGCCGAATCTGGCCGGGTCGATCTGTGTATTAGCGCTGACAGGTAGTCGGGGCAGGTAGTGTCGTTAATGGCCCGGTAAGTTAGCACACATCGCTTATATGCAATCCGCTCTGCTATCTTCAACCAGTGACGATTGTCCTTGAGCAGGGGAGTCACGTGTCCATGCCACTTTACGCCGAAAATCAATCTGGCTGCAGCATTCATGACTGATTGCAGCCGATCTAGTTGGTAGTCTGTGGGTCCAAGAAGGATCCCATTGCAGTAATCGAGCTTGGATACGACGAGTGCACGAGCCACTCGGGTCGCTGCTGAGATCGAGATATACCGTCGTATCTCCTTGATTCTGCGAAGCTCACAGTGGCAAGCCAGGAACACGGCACTCACATGACTCACGAACGATAGGGTGCTGTCGAAGATCACGCCCAGCAACCTCACCTGGGTGGCCGGGTCGATGGCAGTGTCGCCTATCAACACAGGTAAGCGGTTTAGTTGGTGAACTGTCTTCGGGGAACTGAACCAGATCAGTTCCGTTTTTTCCGGATTGAGCGCTAACCGGTTCGTTCTTGTCCATAGCAAGATCTCTCGGATGCACGCTTCTAGTCGAAGACGCAGACCGTCAGTCTCCGACGAGGGGCAGGAAGCGTATACCAGGCCATCTTCGGCGTAGGCGTGCCAGTCCAGTCCGTGGGAGTCGACTCTATTTCCCAGGTCCGCTACGTAAAGGATAAACAGTAGCGGAACCAGAGCTGACCCTTGGGGAACTCCCCACCTAACCGTGCGCGCGTTAGACGTATCGCCGGCGGCCCAGATAACTGACGCCGTTCTGTCTGAAAGACAACTCCGCAGCAAATGCAGTGCGGTATCCATGATCCCGAAAGAGCATTCAAGTCGGCGCAACAAGATGGAGTGGTCTACGGTCTCGAAGACAGCCGAAAGGTCGAGGGCACAAAGTAGAGCGTGTTTTCCATTGGAGATCCAGTCTACACTGTCATTATAGACCTTAATTAAGCAGCGCCGTCTCTGTGGAGTGGCCTGCCCGGTATGCAGACTGCTTGCTTGGAATAAGTCCGTTCCGCACCAGGTGAGCGATGAATTGCTTATTCACATGCCTCTCCAGCAGCTTCGAGAGAAACGGGAGGTGCGACACCGACCTGTAGCTTGCGGGATCGTTAGGGTCTAATCCTGACTTCTTAAGATGAGGGCGAATCAAAGCGTGTTTCCACGGTTGTGGGAATTCGCCGTCGGAGAGGGCCGCCCACATGAGCGCTGTCAGGAATGGGGCCAGCGTGGTAATGGTGTCCTTAAGGAGCCATATGGGAAGCGGGTCTAGTGAGCATTGCTTCTGTGGCGATGCCTGTACGCTCGATACCACTTCCTCCAGCGTCGGTCGGTGGTGTGAAGACGTCAAGAGAGGGGCCCGTGAAGGTGGTGTAAGTGGCAGGGCCAGTTGCGGCTGTTCGATCACGGATGTTCGCCACTTTGGCATCGATGAAATCGTGATAGCCGACGGCTGAGAAACCCGACTTCGTTAGAGGCGGGACTTTGTTACACCGAGTAGTTCGTCAAGCACCCTCCATGTCCGTCTGGAGTCCGATTCGCATTCGCCGATTCGCAAGATGCATTGGAAAACATCATAGAATATTGATAAATAGCAATCCATCAGCTTTAGTGTGTTGTTATTAAATTTTGTCCGCAATAAGCAGAGTCCTTACTGTATAATGCGATATTTTGGACTTTATATTATGATGACGCTGACGACTAAGATGACGATGAAGATGATAATGACGATGATGATAACGACAACGACGATGATGATGAACATGATGATGAGCATGATGATGATGATGATCATGATGATGACGACGACGAAGACGACGACGATAATGGTGATGATGATATGATGATGATGATGACGACGACGACGAAGAAGACGATATTCATTGCTTTCAGTTGCCTTTCTCAAACTGCGTGTGTATCTTTATTGTGGCCGCCATATCCCTATAATTCAATCTAAAGATGGATCTCACTTCTTCAGAATTTCTAAAATACACTGAAATTCACGCAAATAGATAACAGTGTCGTGCTAGAAGAGGGACATTCAATCCTCCTAAAAAGAAAGTAATTGTTGAACATTATTTGCAATCTCTTTAAATTGATCAGATATTTCCTGTTTTAATACTTATAATATATGCTAGAAATTTGCATAATGTTTCAATTTTAAAAAATGAAATGTCGTTATTCTACCGTAGAAACTTTCGTTCAACCAGAAATAGAACGTGTCTGAAATAAGCAACCATCACGGTCTTGAAACGTATTGTACGTGAAGTCTATCGGAAAAATTTGGATTGATTTTAGAATCTTATTACAAAAGATCATTCAAAAATTTCATTTAAATTCCATGTAATTTCATTAGGAAAAAAGTTATTTGGATCTCGGAATTAAAATAATTCAGCAGCAATCGCTTCATTTTGTGTGTCGCTTTAGAAGAGTACATGTACAGTTGTACACACTGCACAGAGTCATTTTAACATAAAGGCATGGTTTCAGGTAGAGAAACTATCTTTGAAGAAAAGCAAGAATTCTGGTCGATATTTCACCCATCATAAACATAATTCCCATTAAACTTTCTAACATTTCATTCGATCAGTCAGTCTGCCTGCAATCTTGAATTAATATGCGAACAACCCGAAATGCTTGTGTTGGGAATTCTTTCAGCCACATTGCTGCCGAGGTTTATGAAGCTTGGTCGGAATTTGACAAACCGAAATGAAAAGGGCTGGAATTTATTTGGCCTGACGTGTAGGCCTATATATATATATATATATATATATATATATATATATATATATATATATATATATATATATATATGATATAAGGGCATATATGGGAATAAGAGAGAAGAGGAAGTTTATTTCAAGTTTCAACTTAAGCATACTAGGCCTGAATGAAGCAGTAAGGTACTGTTATAACCATAATTCCTTAATTATAAAAATACAGTAGAATATAATAAAAATAAAGATTACGTTTATCATCGGCACAGATGGAACTCTAACTGTGAGGCCATCGCATATCGCATACCTCTTAATCTCCCTTCTAGCCTAGCACGTATACTTTGTCCGTTTTACACGAATTAAAACTTTAATAATTAATTAAAATTAGTACAAAAATACCTTATTATAAACGCTACTTAATTAGATTAAATTATTAACTAACAAGTTTCTACAGTTAAGCAATCTTTAATAATAATTATGAAATAATTAATAATAATAATAATGCTCTCACTATCTGTGGCACATGGTCGCCACAGTTTCACTGATGATAAATAGTGCAGTTATCTTAGAGATAAATTTCTGAAACTCGTATATGTCGTGGCACTGCAGTGACTGTATATACTGGCAGCGAAATTTTGCTTTAGACGCTGGAACCAGACCTGCTTCGTCGGAACCTCTCCTTTAACATTCAAAAAGATAGGATTTAGACTGCAGTAGATGATAAATGCTTAGAAAATTTTGAAACTAGTCAACAGCCACAGTACATTCAATGGCATAGACTGCAAGCATTAAGAAAAGCCACTGACCTAAACCCATGTTCATGAATCGCTATTCATGAACATGGGTTTAGGTCAGTGCACTTGAAATGCAGAAATCAGGCACAGGAAGTCAGTCTCTCAACAGAAGTGCAAAGCACAAAATCCTGGCCTAAATGTTTTATCAAGAAAATTAAGAAACAATATTCTGGACAAGACTGGTGGGTGAGTCAGACCCACTGTTCGATGTATGGGGAACCCATTTAGCCAGTCGGGTGAGTAAGGGAGCAAACTGCCGCTAAATTCCGATGGGGCAAACATCCTTGTCACTAGAAATTGTTAATTTTGCCACTAACATTCCTTGGAGTTGTACCCATAGTGCTGCGTACAGTGTGTGACTCGGCGTGCCACATGTGGGGTGGATGTTGCCAATTTAAAGAACAATAATGAGAGTTACGCCTGGAAAGACTATTTTATTCTAACTATATTCTATTCCCTGGATAATTTATAGAACGCTATAGCATACTGTAGCTGGAGCCAAAGTTTTAACAACAATAAGATACCATTTCATCAAGTAGGCCTACTGCAGCCGTCCAGTGTAGTTAGTTGCACCGAGGACACGTTCCGGCTGCAGTCCTTTGTCAAAACCACGTGATTTATTCTGACTGAGATGTGGAAATCGTTTCACAAGATCTGACGAAGCGTCAATCTACTGGCTGTCTTGTTTGACCTCAATATACAGTATATCATCACTGTTTCTAATGTCATAATGTAATTAACTGACATACATACTCAGTATATAACAATATACTCGCAGGCAGGCCTGAATTACTGACGATAGGGCCTACATACAACCAGGGTGCGATTTGTAACCTGGAGCAGTGAGGGGATATGACGAGCATGGGGGGATGTAGTTGTTGGAAAATGTACCAGTGGGGGATGTAGTGATGGGGGTATGTATCAGTAGGGGGATGCAGTTGGGCAGTGGGGGGAAGATTCCCCTTCCCCTACAAATCGCGCCCTGCATACAACATCATCTTGGCTACTAGAGTAAATGATATGAAAATGCACACATTGATCACAAGACGACGACAGCTGAATATTCTCATCGTTTGTTAATGCACGTTTCATCATAAGCAGTAGTCTATGTGGGTGGTATCATATTATACCAGCCCCCGTTATAATCTCCAGGGCTTTTACAGAGTCAGCAGCGTAGCGACGGGGTTGTTTGGGGTTGTTCAACCAACCCAATTTCAAATAATATGACCAACGCAATTTATGTAAATCCGTTGACTTTTGGTTGAAGGAGGGGGGTAGTGGGGGGAGGGGGTAGGGTCGACCACCGCTTGATGTATCCAACATAGTGCCTCCAGTTAACAACCCTTTGCATAAGCTGGCTACGCCACTGTACAGAGTAGAAGTCGTTTCTGTCTGTCCTATCAGCATGTGTTCCAATGACCAACTGGGCGTATAGTAGGCTACGTGCTTTGGGATTTGTGTGCGACTGCTTTGTCAGGTATTCATTATAGCGGTCTCTCTAGAAAGACGGCTACTACTGCTTTACTGTTTATCACCGCTAACATATAAGAGCTCAGTGCACAGCGATCCTTGATACATTACACAGATTAATTATTTTAACTTCTAAGCCTAAACCAATGTACGACCGTCGACCAGTCGCCTGCATCTGCGCTAACAGGATTTATATATTTCTGCAGTTGACTTCATCACTGGTGTTGCCCACAACCTTATCACGTTTTAACTGTAACCTCTAGTTTGCAATTATTTGTAGACATCATTTTCCATTTGCATCCATGTTGCAATCATTCATTACGTTGATATTAGGCAGTAACTCAAGTAGCCAACTTGATTTTGTTACGGGACAGAGTATGTAGTTAATCATTAGTCAGCCATAGGTCTCATTTAAAGAAATAATGAATGACTCGCTGATTCTAGTCAAGTGATTTAGTAAATACCGAGCTGTATTTTGTAGCGTAATCTAATTTATTTTAAAAAGCACCATTAGGCTATCAATAAACCAACCAAGTAGGCCTCAATCCATTCTAGGGTTGACATTGTTGGAATTCTACAACACGGTGAAATAAGTCAACAAAACAAGAATGCCTACAGTATTATAATCTCAGCATAATTTCTGACTGCATAACGGGGGCGGTCATAACGGGGCAGTCATAACGGAGGCAGTCATAACGGAGGCAGTCATAACGGGGGCGTAAAACGGGGGCGGCTATCATCTGTAAACTCGGGATATTCTCGTATTAACTGTTGTATGAAGCGCATATCATATTGGCATGATCAAACGTATGATAATTATTAATCGTTTGCACGCAAAAGCACGAAATCTCACTAATTAGGCCCAATCAATGCCTCGTGAGTGTGCCAAACATTCGACATCCGGACTTCATAGACGTTGTTTCATTAGAGTTAAGAAGAAGATTTAAGTTTTAAACCTTATTGCAATATTAAGTCATCGATTCCGAAAATAAATATGGTTGGGTTTGTGTGCGTATCCATTTATTTGGTGCTTTCACGTGGCACAGCTCCTGTGACTGGGCAATGTATGGCTTCCAGTTGTGTGTTTTCTTCCTCGGGGTTTGAAGAATGCCCTGGCGATCTGGACCATATGTTTGAGACAATGAACCAGAATATCGGTTCAGCATTGGAGAAACTTGGAGCGGCCGTGACCAGAACAAATGTAAGAGGCCAAGAAAAGCTCTGCCAGGATACGAAGGATCTGTGCTACAATTTGTCAGTCAATTTAGAGAGAGTCGTAGAAAAGATTCCAGTGAGGGCCGAATGTCCTGCAATGCAAGGACAAGAAGAGTATTTGAATTCCATGAATTTAAACCTGACTTCGATGATTGCAAGAACCGACGAACGTTTTCAAAACCTGCGCTCTACATTTCAAAACGAAATCAGAAATTTAAACTATAAATTTCTGACGCTTAATGAAACGGTTTCGTCTGCAATCGATAAAATTAGCGGAAGGCTGGATGCTATACTTGATTACCTGAAATACAGCAATCAATCCGTAGAGCCGGAGGGTAAGTGAAAAATCACGCATTTAGTGAACGACACGGTTCTTCCATAAAACTCCAACTGGACCCAGTGGCTTAGCGAGGGTGGGCAGTGGGGGCGAATCGCCCGCGGCGGCTCTTGCTTTAGCTAAAACCTAAATCGTAAACTTTTCGGGATTTTTTAAACAGCAAATTGTTCAATTACTGAATTTAAATCGCCACCTAGCCAAGCCGTTAGTAATAAGGTATTTTTAAAACACGCAAGCGCCAGAGCATTTAATCGTTCCGCTAAAATGCCCATGGTTGACTGCGAACAATTGTTACTTTTGATGCGTCGTCAGCCCAGCCCTCTGAGAATGAACGTTCTCCGGTTCTGCGAACAATTGCTGCTCATTAAACACACGCCCAGCCCTCTGATGCTGTAACTGCAATGGTTCTAGACATTTGGAAAGGCAACGTCAACTAGTCCATGCGCATTAATAAATGTGAACGTCTGTATTTCGCAACGCTCGCCCATAACATTTTTGTTTTCAATTGATGTGATTTCATTGCTAAATTTAACGATTTTAATATGATAGATTTTTTTTGCTTGTCGGGAACAAAGCAGCGAAACTTTTTTTGTTTCATCTGAAAACTGCAGCTCAAGGTCGTCTTCAGGGTATATTTCGACCAAATAAACGTTTGGCTTTGGCTCGTAAATCAAAAGAAGTCAAAGCGGTAACCGGGGGACATCAGAAACCAAATCTATCTTGAATAATACATTTTTGTGTCAGAGATCCATTTATCTCATTCAAATCTTGGCTAAAATGAGCTTGTCAATAATAATTGGAAGAAGCAGTGGTCCAGTGACTTATTAATTATCTGAAAGTGGTCTAGTGTTCGCAGGGACGTAGCTAGGGTGAGCGAAGCATACTGACGGCGTTCCCTCAAGTTCACAAAATCCTTGACAAGCAAAAAAGATCATCGCTTCTCAGCTTCAGGAAAAATGCGACAACCAAAAATGTCATCACAGCCACAACTAGAGTGCTGCTCCATTGTATCCGCAATCCAGTAACAAAATTGCTGAACCGTCCCCTCAAATATTCAATTAAAAATTTAACAAGGTCATCTGAGTTAATTAGCTAAAACCTAAACCGTAAACTTTTTGCTTTTTTTAAACAGCAAATCAATTTTGAATTTAAACCGCGGCGCCCGGGAAATATTTTCCATCCTCATGACCCCCAGTTATTTAATCCCTGGCCCATGAGTGTTCGACAAAGAATATTCTAGATTTTCAGCCGATCGTGCAGTGTTTGTGTGTGCGACGTCACGACCCGGACTTCCGGACTTCGCGCTTCGGCTTATCGTGAATAAAGCGAGGCTAAAAGCGGTGGGCCGATTTTTCATGGTGGGCCACTGGAGCTCCATCCCGTCATCCCCAGTCTTAATAGGGCCCTGCTTTTATGTCTTTGGACACGATCACGCAGAGCAGAGCCATAAAACTTTACAGTCCAAGTGTTTCGAAGCGAATGTTTCTCCATACTTTTAGATCATTGCCAAAACACCTCAATCGTGTGCGACTGTTCTGACATCAAAGCCGACGGCTTCACAACGGACGGAGTCTATCGCATCTACGTGTTTGATCGTGGTCAACGCTACTACGCCGACACATTCTGCGATATGACAACGACGGACGGCGCATTGACTGTTAGTCGATTAAGAAAATATCAGCACAGAACATTTTAAAATTATATTAGGCAAATCAGGCAATTTGTTCAATCACCTGAATAAAATCGACTGAATTATGTTAATTAACAACTTTATCTTCAATAATAACACTGGAAAAACATGACAAAAAGGTCATCACCAGAACATTTTGACACTCAATGAGCAAAAATGGAAAAAATGGTCATCACCGCAAAAATAACGACCTTGTTATTGGGACCTGTCATTGATCTTTGGGGAGGGGGTGAGTAAAACGTTTTTGACGTAATTATAGGGGTAAGTGAAAGTTGACAGTTGTTGACAAGGGAGGGGTCAAAATTGCCCAAAAATTGTTGACATAATTAATGGACAGCCCCATATCAATTTACTACCAATTGATGTTTATCCTTCAGGTAATGTAGTCATAATCAAAGTTCCACTCTTCATTAATGCATCTATTTATGGACAATTTGTCCGGGTCCGAATTGTCACTTTTTCGCTCCGAATCGGTCGATCCGAATTGTCCGGTCCAAATTGTTCTTGTCCAAACTGTCCTAGTGCCTATTTCTCCAGTTGTCTAATGACATTTGTGGTCTCTATGTCCGAGTCGAAATTGTCGTCAGTGCGGTTTTTCTCTTCTCTCCGTACCATTGGAACTCCAAATTTTAAAGATTTATTTTTCCCATATGACCATTTCCTTAAATCTTCCACACAAACATAAAACACCTTATCTGGTGTCCAAGTCTTTTCCTGGTCTCCTAGTTTTACACCAAAGTAAGCAAAGTACGCATTTTTCACAAACTCAGTTATGCTTCTTAGATGTTTCTTGACCATGAACTCACCACGTATATAACAAAAATTGTTAGAACTATTGACATAAAGATGACCTGTCATTTTTAAATTTCAAAAACCAAAAACAATTACTAGATGCCACGAAGCACGAAGATGACTCAGAAACAAGAAGACGGACGCCAGCTTATCAAATCAAATCAGGCGACTTCCTAAGCTGGCGCCATCTGACGTCCGTGTAAAAAAAACTGTACGTGATAGAGCTATTTCATACTCATTTTCGGATTCAGCATGCCGAAAAACATAAAAAAGGTCAAAATTGTGGGAAACGCTTTTCCAATGCAGGCCTGTTTAATGAATATAAGTGAGACCTCAAAGTCTATGTATCTCGGGCAAATAGGCTAAGTGTTACTGAGCGATTAAAGGCGTGTTTTACTAGAACTCCTATCGGGTATATCTAAGGTTTTATTTACACTGAAGCGACGTAACATCTTTGTCACAAACTGTCACACTTTCTGGGACCCTTACCCTTCGAGCGTGACGTACTTTATAGATGGTCCCAAAGACCATGTTGCGTTCTGGTTCCTACATCAGTAGTGCTTGTTCCAAACCTTTCTAGGTGTTTCAACGTCGCAAAGACGGAAGGGTAGATTTCTACAGAAATTGGAAAAACTATTCCGATGGATTTGGAAATGCAAGCGAAGAATTTTGGCTTGGTGAGTTTTGTCGCTTTATTTCAGTGTCCACGTTAATTCAACTTCGAGGATCTGTCCACAAATTTTGGATCTTTAAAAGTCTCTATTGGAGGACAGATGTTGGATTAACAATACTGTATGTTTCTAATTGATTTTTAGGAAATGAAATTCTTAACCAGATAACGTCCAATCGTAAGTATAAACTGCGAATTGATTTGGAAGATTTTGAGAACCAGAAACGCTATGCCGAATATTCGTCTTTCTCTATCTGTCCATCATCCGACTATTACCGGCTGAGAATAGGAACCTATTCTGGCAACGCAGGTGAGAGATTTTAATTTGAAGCTTTTATTGTCTAAGACTAAAATCAAGACTGTTAAAAAAATTAAGTTTTGATCCTGCTGAGATCTTGAGAAGCCAAAATTTGTAAATTATTGGCTCTGTGTTCACAGGTTTTACCTTTAGGTCTACTAATAATTTTTATGTTGATAGGCCTATTTTTCGGTTTTATATAGGTGCATTTTACTTTCGGTTCGAATGCATCATAATTCTTTTCGGTTCTTTCCCGTTATCCGGACCCAAGTAGAGGGATGGTGTAGTTAGCGTTAGGGTTAGGGTTATGGTTAGGGTTAGGTTAGAGCCAGGGTTAGGGTTAGGGTCAGGATTAGGGTCAGTGTTATGGTTAGGGTTAGGGTCAGGTTCACTACCGAAAAGCCATTACACTTCATTGGGGTCCGGATCACGGGAAAGTAGGCCTACCTTATTTTTTTATAATAAAAATGGTAAATTTGATATCCATTATCACTAACTTAATTACCGGTTTGTTATTATTTAAATAATTGTTTCCGGCTTTCTTGATATTTTATAGGCCTACTGCTTTCTCAGAATTTTAGCTGGCTTCATCTCCTTATGAACTTATGGAATTATTGTATGAGATGAGTGACAATTTCACATCACTCTTATCTCAAGTTGAATTTTCTGCTGTACTTTGGACAATACGGTTCCATACCAGTGATGGGCAACTAACTAAAAAACATTAGTTAAACTATAACTAAATTTAAACTAGAAATAAGTAGTTAGACTTTTAGTTGCAAACTAACTTTCTAAAATAGTTAACTAAACTAAAAAATATAGTTGAACTTTTTGCAACTAATTTTACAACTATTTCCTAGGTATCAGGTATGTGTTCACGAAAACATAGACGATGCTCGCAACATGAACATATCCAGTGCTGAAAGTCAGCGGGAACTCGCGGGAACTAAGTTCCCTCACCTTTTTGGAGACCATGACATTTTTGCCATAATTTTTCAATATTTGTTCCAATATTGTAAAAGCACCGTGTACTTGTTGCAAAACTATTTAGCTAAGAATAAAAAGCGCTATAGAAATGTAAATGATGGCTACCGATAATTCGTTAGGGTTAGGGATAGGGTTAGGGTAAGGGTTAGTGTTGCGCCAAGAGAGTTCCTGCGCCTTTTTTACAGACTTTCAGCACTGAACATATCAGTCAATGAACCATTTAAATCATTAATTACTGTCTATCTAATATTTAGTCTTAATCTAGACTGAAGGAACACAAGCTTGTCAAGTTTGTTTGGAAAAAATGACCCAGAAAAGAATAAATTGAAAAGGGGCTGTTATTTAGAACTCGGGACACCAACTAAAAATTTTAGTTGAACTATTTAGTTATTAACTAAAATTTCTCAGTTAAACTAGCATTTTAACTAAACTATTTATATTTATTCCAACTATGAATATAACTAAAAAAATTAAACTTTTAGTGAGTAACTAATTAGTTAACTAGTTGTCCATCACTGTTCCATACACAGATAAAAGAGCAGGGCTGTGTTAAACGCGGCAGAAATTCTCAACCAGTTTCACTATGTCTTCTATACTACATGTTTCTACATCAAGGCATAGTTTCACCGTTTATTTGGATACTCTATTGTCATTAATAGGAGATTCGCTGACGTATCATAACAACCAACAATTCAGCACACCTGACGTCGATCGAGATCAACACTCGTCATTGAACTGCGCTAACCATTGTCAAGGGTCCTGGTGGTTCCAGTCTTGCTATCACTCCAATCTGAATGGTAGATATTGGCGTGGAGTGTATTCTGGCAATCCTACTGGAGTCGCCTGGGTTCAGTGGCGAGGAGGCTCTTATTCACTGAAAACAACGGAAATGAAAATTGCTCGTTTGCAATAAAGTACTTTTCTTGATACCATTCTATTTAATTTCAGTTTTTTAACTGGCAAATAGTAACTTAATCAGCAAGTCGAATTGCACATATATCTAAATAGCATATAGTAGGGGGCCGTCCACGAAGTACGTCATGCTATTTTTGGTCATTTTTGACCCTCCTTTTCGTCACAAACTGTCACAAATCTCGGACCCCTTAAAGCATCATCCATAAATTACGTCACGCAGGTTTCCTATCTAATATATTCGAGTTTCTCGTTCAAATTTCAGCAGCATAACAGACATTCAACCTTAGACAATGATAATGAATATAGGCCTAAGTGCGATTCAAAAAAGTTGTATTTATCTCTGGCAAAGTGTTAATGAGCTATTTAAAACGTCTTTTACTAGACCTCCTATCCGGTATATCTAAGGTTCTATTTATACTGAAAGCGTAACGTCACGCTGGTCCTTACACCTCCTCGCTCACAAATTGTTACACTTTATTATTATTATTATTATTATTATTATTATTATTATTATTCGACGATTTGTGAAGCGCCGTAACATGGCCATCGGCCAAAACCAAAAGCGCTGTACAGTCAAACAGTCAACTGTACGATATGGTGAACAAATGCGTTTTCAGCTCTTTAGTAAACGTTTCTTAGACCTACATTCGAGCACCATGGACGGCCCCATATGTAAATTTAATTTTAACAGTGATAAACGTACAAACATTATTAAACAAATCTGATTCAATTGAACTAGATAAGTTCGTGAGCACCATGTACAATTGTACATGTATGTTCATGTGGTCATTCTTGATTGAAAATTAAATAAGTCTGCAGCAATTTCAGTTTCGTCATTGAAAAACGTAAGATATATAATAATTATGGCAAAACTAGCTTTTGTCGTTGCAAATCGCATCAACAGCAGCGGTTGTCAATGTTTTAAGGTGAAGGACCACTTGGAGATATTGAGCTTACATGGCGGACCACCTCCACTGGCAGTCTCTAAGACGTTCGTCCACGCGAGTACATAGTCTGCGGGAGCATTATAAGCTTCCTCACCGGGGTCTGTGGGAACCCCAGTCACCCAATACATGTGGTTGTATTTTCCACTAAAAGTGACTAAATCAAGTCTGTTGTTGGCCAGTGGTGGTTTCACGTGGGGATGAGTCATCATGAGTGGGAATGCATCCCCACCGGACTTTTTTTATTTTTTTGCTTGTGAAACCTATTTGAGGATCTATTAAAAGTACGGGGAAAACTGCCTATGACCTTTTTTTCTTGTCAATATATTTTTTGTAAAAGATCAGTAAAATTAGGGGAAATCTCTTTTGTCAGTTTTTCTCTGAAAAGTTTTTATTGACTTTTTCTTCTCTTTCATCCCCTCCCCAACTTCCTTTGTATTCATTTCGTCCCTCACCAAGAAATTCTGGAACTGCCACTGTTGTTGGGAACTTGTTGGTCTATTGTTACTGTCAACTTATTCCTAAACTAATAATGCATAGATTTTCGCCACACATTCCTTCACATTTAAAATAAATAACTATTATTGTTAAAAACAATATTGACTTAATTTTAATGTAAGCCTTGACCTTGTATACTTGAGGACAATTTGTCCAAGCGAGGGGTGATGTTTGAAAGACTCAACATAAGTTCATCTTCAATTTTAAATTTAGGCTTTGCTCGCCGACCACCAGACACATGGCCCAGGCCATCAGCCGATGGCGCCCCAAATCCAAATAGCATTAGAGCCAGGTTAAGCGAGAAGATCAGTCCGATGTAGTGGCTGCCGGTAAATGATGGCGGTCCTGACACTCGACGGCGAACGACAAAAAACGTCCAAAACTGCCCGGAGAAAGTGCAGATGACCACCAGAAACGACGAGAAGGTCACTGTCCGCACGGGTTCCCGGAACATTCGGTACCGGGACATTCGGTACCGGAGAATTCGGCACCAAAATTTTACTTGTGGAAGATAGATTCGGCACCGGATAATTCGGTATTCGGTACCGGAGAATTCGGCACCAAAATTTTACTTGTGGAAGATAGATTCGGCACCGGATAATACGGTACCGGATAAATCGGTACATGTTCGACATACAAATCAGTAGTCATAACCCTAATTTTAACTCTAACTCTAAAACTGTATAAATAGCCTAAGTAAAATTAATATAATTATCAATAGTATACCTACCTAAATTCTACTTAAATATTCTACCTAAATATATAGGGGCATGTGCATAAGTATAGACACCACCCAAAGCCAGAGGACCCTGGGATTGGGAGGGGAGGTGGGGTGAGAGATGTAGATCCAGTGCCTAACACATGTAACGAATTTGCCATCCTGAATATACCGTTCCCGATGTTCCGGTACAGAATCTTCCATGACCGGTACCGAATTTTCCGGTACCGAATTTTCCGGTACCGAATTTTCCGTCCAGAATTTTCCGTCCAGAATCTTCCAGTACCGAATCTTCCGGTCACCATTTGAATTTGGTGCGCCATCGGCTGATGCCCTGGGCATTATGATAGTGGCGCTATAGAAGTTGATTGATTTTTTGATTGATTACATCGACGCGGCCGGTAGCACTCTAGATTAGATACACGATCGAAAATGCTACGACGCTGTCTTTCAGACTAGATCGAACGACTGCCGCCCTAATATCTTTGCCCGGAATTCCATCTCGGGTCGGATCCGCCAATACAAGTTCGACGATGGATTAATATACTCACGGAACGACCGCACCTGAGAAATTCACCGCCTAATCTTGTTGTGCTGAGAGTTTCTTAGAACATCTCTGCGGAATTTCAACATCTTCTTCCGTGCTTCGTTGACATGTCTGCGAACGTTTCTGTTGTGAAATACCGCTTTCTATATGGGATTCACCGCCGTTTTCGTTGGGGGTCGAATTCCTACATTCCTCCGAAACGGACTTTCAAGATTGTCATCCTACGTTCGTCATTGACATGCAAATTATGTCAAAGCGCCTTTGATTTGGGCCTTCGCTCTGTTACGGCGCTATAGAAGTCGTCTTGGATAAACACACAAGAAAATGTGGATAAGACTCGTTTCAACACTCTTCTGAATTTTTGCATATCTATAGCCTTCTGTGCATCAATCGTAGAATAGCATCATTAATGAAAAATACAGCATTGGTGTTCTTGGTTGTGATTGCAATGTTTTAGCAAACCTTAAACTTCGTTTTGCTTCGAAATCCACGTGTGTTCACAATTTTTTTAGCAGTACTGTATGTTTACCCTCAATCCCAAAGGCTCTGCTGCTTCCACCACACTATTGAGGCTTTCTTGTAAGCTTTTACTTTCTTCTTCTATTAGGTCTATGTCGTCTGCGAATCTCAGGTTGTTTACCATCTCTCCGTTGATCTTGACTCCTTTTCTCTTGTTCTCTCCTGGGAGACTCCTGCATCCATTACCATTTCTAGACATGCAATGAAGTTAATGGTTGAGACTGGGTCTCCTTGTTTTGTTCCCTCGTTCTGTTCGAACCATTCTCTTAGTTCTTGTCCTACTCTTACTGCTGCCTTTGCGGTTTTATACATGGTTTATGTATGTTTATGGGGCGGGAAGATAGATGAGTGGTAATATCATTGGGCAGGCACGCCGACGACACGGGTTCAACTTCAATCCCGTAGGAGCCCCTAAGGTCGACTCAGCCTTAATCGCTAGAGGGCGGTAGTAACATCAAAAATGAGTAGCAATGGCAACATTGCGATAGTAACCATAGGTTCGGCGGAAGAGACTGGCCACCGTCCGCCGATGTATGGCTTAGCCACCTATGGGCTGCTGGCTACTAAATACGGGGATCAGCACCGGACCCTACGGGCGTGAGCCTACGGGTGAAAACCTTTACCTTTACTTACATGGTTTATGGCGTTATTATAATTATATATATATATAATATTATATATATATATTCAAATAATTGTATTTGGCATCAAAAACGTCTAGACTCTATCCAGATTAAAATTAAACTGTTCTAAGTCACATGTTACGGAAAAAACCTAAAGTTGCATATTCTTAGAGCGTCATAAGATGTCAGTCGGGTACTTAAACCCCGTTGTCAATATTATTATATTCTGCTGAATGAGTAACATATAGATGCGATTAAAATCCCACTCTTCGTAAACCTTGACTCTCTATCCCGTTGGAGCAGACGCAGACTTAGTTGTCGCGTTGCTTGTAGCGTTGCTTGTAGCGCTAGAAGACTTCATTGTTTCGCTACTCGTGGAAGAGTGAGTAGTAGTCGTTGTAGCGGTCGAGGACAGATGAGCAGATGTCGTTGAGGTTTTCGTAGTCGAAGTCGATTCTTTAGTTGTTGCCAAACTGCTGGCCGGCGTCGTTGCGTTAGTTGGCTGTTCGTTGAAAGCAGCAGTTGACTGACTTGTAGGACTCATGTCTGCAAAAATAGAACAAATTTCATGCACGAATGACACACACCGCCGCGTGACGAAAAGAAAAGGGATTTTCATCAAATGCTTCCTTGTTCACCGAGCTAAAATACTTAGGTCCAACAGAAAGTAATAAATCATGTCCGCTTAAAGCGGATGTAGTCATTTTCTACAAATGAAGAACACTAGTTTATTTTCTTTTAATTTTCTACAACAGTTAATAATTCTTTGGCCAACATAATATTCAAAATCATAATGCCAATGATTATTTGAAACTTATAAAGATAGTATCGGGCACTATAAGCCTATTGGGCTTCTTATTTTGATCACCTCTTAGTATTTACATGAATCTTATTTACATGAATCTCATGTACATGAATCTTATGTACATAAATCTTATTTACATGAATCTTTATATTTTCGTGAATCTTATGTACATGAATCTTATTTATATGAACCTTATATACATGAATCTTATTTAAATGAATCTTATGTACATGAATCTTATTTACATGTATCTTATTTTCATGAATCTTATTTAAATGAATATTATTTACATGAATCATCTTATTTAACCTTTTTCGTTATTCGACGTCTGCTAACCACAAGCGTAAACTTTTAATAGGCCTCTAGACTCGAGCGACACACTTTTTGAGAGGCTACTGTAAGGAAAGGGAAGGTATGGGGTTGGGCCATCCCACTTTTTCCTCCACGTTTGCGCCAATGCTGCTGACCAATGGAAATAAATAGCTACACCCCTTAAATGCCTAACATGGGTCCCCATAGACCCGGAGTCATATTTGTGTTGATATTACTTAATATCAGCGGTGAATTTCTACACGAAGTTCTCTGTATTCATCAATGATTCTTTGTATTATTATCATAATTATAAATTTTATTAGCCCGTTTTCATCAAAAGTTAACTTGTCACATTTCGATATGGAGCTTTTCCAATAGATGGTATACAGGGTCGTCTGATATCTATGTTAGGCAGCAATGCCATTGTATCGCTTTTCATTTTTGTTCAATGTCTAATCACCATTGTTCAGCAGGCTGCACTATCTTTCTCAGAAGTGTGCTTTACACTTTCAATGGTTTGCCCTACGTTGGGAAGGAAAACGACCAAAGGCATGTCAGATTGGCAGAACATGTTGCGAGAGGACACTCTGTGTGCCTTTGTACTTCTCTGTTGTAAACATGACAACTGGTTCACAAGTACCGAGCCAGGGATATTTTTACACCCCTAACACTCCCCACAATACCCCCATTCTGAGACCGACACCCCCCAACATAGATGTAAAAAACGTTTTTTATGTTTTTTATTTTTTCTTAAAAAACATGTTTTTTAATGTTTTTAAAAGTTCCTTATGTTTTTTATTTTTTGTATCTTAGTGCCTGCATATCAATTTCTAAAGGGGTATGTTTTAGTAATTAGTGTCTTTGGGCGATGGTAGTCGGTGTCGATAATCGGCTTCCAACGTTTGAAGCTGGAACACTGACTTCCTTCGCGGAAATCCAAGGAATTCTTCATGCGGGAATAATTACAGTGCTAAGGTGTCATCGGCTGCAGTGAGGCATGTGAGGACGGGTAGTTGAATCAGTTGATCGTTCGAAATGGTGGGGCGGTCATCTGATAGAAGCCATCTGTGACCCGGTCACTTCGTGGGTCGAAGGTGTTTCAGCTTTCATCGAGTTTCTCATGAGAATGTTCTCCAAGTTTCGAGCTGGGGTCAAAGGTTGTAGAACGTCTATCATTGGCAATTAGGCATAAATTTTCCTAAGTTCAACTCTGTAGCATCCCTAGTCGAATGCTCAGCTATTGGATAGGGAGGTGCGGCTTCTAGATGTTCAAGTGTTCTACACGTCACAATAGTAGGCATATTGGATACTTTTAAAAATTATATTTAATTTGCGTAACTTTCGAATCTGTTTTAAAAACAATGCCTAGGGATAGAGTACCTGAATGGAACTGTCACAATAATGGCCAATGTTTTTTATGTTTTTTATTAAAAAATAAATAAAATGAATAAATAAAATGTTTTTTTCATGTTTTTTATTTTAAAATTTATGTTTTTACATCTATGCCCCCTAACACCCCAATCTGAGAACCGGATGACCTTTTTTGTTGTTTTGCTTGTCAGACTTTTTCGGCAAGGCACCCTAGAAAATACCAACATCCCCAAAATGATAATCCTAGAAATAACCCTGTACCAAGCTAGCAACCGACTTGCTATTGAAACAAATTACACTGTTGGAACATTGCGGGGAAAATAAACCTGATATTACAAAGGAATTTGCAGCCGACAGAAAGTGGGAAGTAGGAAGTCCAGTCTATTTGGCTTCAGTGATCGACAGACTCACGGATCGTATGTTCCGAAAAATGGCAACTCCATTATATTTCTGTCGACCGTGCACAACAAAAGACATGTAGATTCAACAACGGGAATACCAGACATCATACTCGACTATAGTCAAACTAAAGCAGGTGTAGATCGTGTTGATCAACGCTGTCACAATTACCGGTGCAGTGTCAAGAAGCGTAGATCTACCAACTGTTGGTCTCTTGTATACTTGTATAGCTGTATCAACATCGCTGGCTTCAACTTCCAGGTTGTTTTTCCAGCCAAGTTTCCCGACTTCGTAGCAAAGAGGAGAAGCCATCATTGCCAATACCGGTACTTTCTTGGGAAATCTGGGATTGAAACTACTTCAGCCATGGCTTCAGACAGGGTGCGATTTGTGACCTGGAGCAGTGTAGGGAATATGTCGAAATTGGGGGATGTAGTCGTTGGGGAAGTGTATCAGTGGGAGATGTAGTGGGGGGATCCTCCCTCTCTCCCCTACAAATCGCGCCCTGGCTTCAGCGATGTGCTCAAGTCAAGCAATTGCCAAAAGCAACAAAATTAGCTTTGAAGTCGTGCGGTTTTCAAGCGCAGCCAAATCCCGATGGAGATAGTATACATATGGCAGTCGGAAGGGAAAAAGATGTCACAGTTGTCCGCCATCTCTGGATCGTAAGACAGCAGACCGTTGGCCACCACTGTGGCGACTGGTGAGCCGTGCTGCCATGCAGAGATGTAATAAACGTTTCTTACGTTTTTTATTTTTCACACTTTAAACATTATTATTATTATTATTATTATTATTATTATTATTATTATTATTATTATTATTATTATTATTATTATTATTATGAATTATTGTTATTGTTTTCATGAAAGATCTGCTATTCGGACTTGACAGCAGAAGTCTTGCTGTCCTTCGTGTCCTGAGAGCCCTTTGCTTTCTTAGGCCCTGCTGCCTGTCTCTTCATGACAGCTTTCGTTGATGTCTTTGGAGCATTGCTGGG
The DNA here is from genome assembly GCA_018105865.1 of Metaphire vulgaris. Classification (NCBI taxonomy): domain Eukaryota; kingdom Metazoa; phylum Annelida; class Clitellata; order Crassiclitellata; family Megascolecidae; genus Metaphire; species Metaphire vulgaris. Next base: position 2,467,372 of record CM030857.1, read on the forward strand.
TGGAGCAGCTGTCCGCTTCCTCAGACTCCTTCCCTCCGACAGATCAATGTCAACAAATGCAGCTTTGGCTTCAGCTACTGTTTTTTCAACCAGTGACTGAGGCTTCTTCTTTGAAGCTGCAGGTGGTTTTTTTGAGTGCTTTGCTGTCTTCCCAGCCTCTTTGCAGGTCGGTCGTAAGTGGAGAGTATGCTCGTACTGAGCGGTGTAGCAGCCACCCTTGATGTCGCAGAGTGGAGGATACGGATCGACGATTCCCATGTCGCACAGTTTTTCACACACGTTTTTAAGGGTTTTAACGTTTTCTAAATTATTTTTTCAACGTTTTTTTACATGTATGCTGCCATGATGGTAAAACTGTCACTATTATGTGTTCCTATTGTACTGACTAACTGTACATAAAGATGAACAGTGTTAGAATTCAGCCTACATTAAGTCTGTAAACATTTTCATCACTTCTTTAACTTCGCTAAATGTGTTTTTTTGCACTTGAGAGGTTTTGTTGCCAGTTTTAACTTTTCGTTAGCGTAAGTTGTGCTGTGGGTCGTAAAAAACCCATGTTAGGCAATAGTGTATGAGTGTGCGTTTGTTTGTGTGCGAAAATTGTGAGGCATGTAAGGGATACAATGCACAATAGTTGTACAAAATGTGGTACTTGCCATTTTTCTCTCTGTTGGCAATAGCTCCAAACCAACCGGCGACGAATCCAACCCCGAGGCAGATGACAGCAGTGATGATGATCGCTATGACAACGGCAGAGCATGTGTTGCAGCGGCAACACTGCGTCCCTTTTCCTCGCTTCTCCGAGTACGCAGTCTGGTCACGATTTTCGTTTGACGTCACACCCCTTGTTCCTTTACCGTTGACCGCTGGTCTTTCTGCTGTATTCAAACCGTAGGACGGAGATCGATTTGGTTCTTCGAATCCAATCTCGTGACTTGGATTCGCGGTGTTGCTGGTGTAATTCTGCATCCTTGGCGTCGGTGTGGGTCCACTGTCCTCGAACAACGTCTGGAGCTTAGTCTTCCCCGCGTCGCGGCTCAAGGCCGAAGCATCGGAAGCGGGCTTCTGGTCAGTTCTGTTCGGATCTTTGACCAATATGAAGTTGTCGTTTGTACCTGGTGCAGTCATTTCGTTCTGTCCCCTGGACTGCTTATCGATGTCAGGCGTCTGTCTTCCGGCATCTCGCGGAGGGAAATAGGACTGAACGCGTTCCTGTCGGGACGTGCTCGGCTCTGGTTGATGGTTACCATATCCAGGTTTCCTGTCTTCGCGTTGACGAAGATCCTTGTCTGAGGTGACGTAGTCTGCCTCCGGAATGGAGTAGACCTGGTACTCACCGCCAGGTTTCTGCGATCTATTCTCAAGTATGTCGGGTCTCTGCTGTCGAATATCGTACGGTGACTCCTGAGTTCGTGCGGTCGGCCCCAGAGGCTGCGGCATCTGACTAGGTCTGTACACGGGTTCGTAGTTGTCCAGCTTCACCTGCTGGGCATTGTTGTTCGGTGCGTTGGCGTAAACTCCGTAGGGATTGTTCAGGAATCCGGGTCCCGCTCTGTCGTCCCGTTGAAATACCGGTTCCGGTTCTTCGTAGATTCTTGGGACGTCGGCACTGGTTCCGTAGACGCCGTCCTTTCGCAGTCCGGCTCGAGGCTTCGGTCCATCCGCCGACAGATAGGAAAACGGAAGCGGAGCATACGCTGAACTCATCCTGGTAAAAGATCTGGCTTTTTATCTCAAACAAGGACGCAGAACGTCAAAAATAGACAACGGCCTCGCCTTCCGAACAGGAACTAAGATCGATCAACCATGCAGTACACAGTGAAAATCCTTTGTAAGTCTTTTCGATGCGAAATGAGGCACTCCGCCTATGTTGTCTGACAGTGTAGCTGTCCCAGAATTCAACTAATGTTGAAACTTAGACAGCGTAATTAGCGATACTATATCTAAGTATCTAAATGTTGTCGTTTTTCTTCGATTTCTCAGCGCCGTATTACTGTCCAACTGTGTCGAACGCCTTTTTTGAGTCAACGATTACTAAAGGCGTTAGGCGTCGGCTCTTCGCCGCCATGGCCGCCCGAACCCTACAATGTGCCAATACTTTGTTCTGCCTTTGACACTCGTGAATATGCATGAGGTGGTCATGCTTTGACGCTGGATTTTGAAAGCTCTTCATTGTCATGCAAATTTTCTCCCACAAAGGCGACATGATCATATCGGCTGAATGACGAGAGTCCGAAGCGCCTTAATTACACTGGTTATGTTGTCCCAGTTATGTTTTATGAAGGTCTCTATAGACCAGTGCCCGGGGGGAGGTAACCATTGTGTCACGCACCACGGAACCCTACAGCGGTGCCGATAGAATTTTCAAGGGTGCCGCAAAAAACAATCACAGATCTCGCATTAAATACTTAAATAAACTGTCATTCACATACAATTTATATTTTACGTGTGTTTGGGTGAAATACTGTATCTTTAAAATGTCGCTGATATGTGTTCCTTCAAAAATAAATGAATTTCCTAAACCACAGTTTTACCTAATTTACCACTATGGCAGTGGCGGCTCCACAGGAGGGCCCGAGGGGCCCGTGCCCCTCCTATTGAGTGCCTGGCCCCCAGTGGCCCCCTGTTGGGACCCTATACTTAATACTACATACCTAACAACAAATGGTTGGCTCCCATGATTAGAAGTTGCCACCCCAACGACCCCGCACTGGCCAAATTCTGGAGCCGCCACTGCACCATGGCGCTGTGGGGGAAAAGTTAATGTCAAGGTGTCTGGAACCGAGAAAAAAATTGCCCGAAACTGAACTAGGCGACTAACTAAAGGAAGATGTTTCTTCTAAGAGAAGAAAGGTCTGGCTAACGCAATTGCTTATGCAGGGGATCTACTGCAAACAGACAAATGTGGCCTTCATGCCAAATGCTTTAACTATCTGACTTCCAAATAAAGTGCAACGATTTCCTTATCGGTCGCCAGGGTTTGAAGTGTTGGAAGAGGATATTCAAAGCTCGTCTCACCTGGGCAACTCCTCCACAAAATGTTACGTATGCGGTCCAATGAATAGGAAGACAAATCTGCGATTTCCATTCTATGAAATTAACGTTAGTTAGAGGTGTTATTGTGAATGTAAAAGGCTCGTATGCAAAAAGGTATGATGTGTAAACATGGCGTACATGTAATGGAAAGATATATTTTGAAGCTTAGAGTGAGCGTTAAATTACTATTTTTTCGAATCCCGTCTTCTTAATGCATTCAATATTTATAATAATAATAATAATAATAATAATAATAATAATAATAATAATAATAATAAATTAATAATGTGATTTAAAAGTGGTTTAGAAGGCTATTTGCCTGTGTGATAACCACTACAATTATTCTGAACATTTAATAACCCAATTTTCCCAGATAACCTCTTAATCCATTTATACTGTTATTTCAGCTGCCACTGCCTCTGTTCGTGCAAACTGTTCCATAAATCCACCTCCCTGACAGTTGAATAGTTTTGTAATCGGCCCCAATTTTTTTCTAGTAGATTTTATTTGGACCGTCCTAAGGGTTCACAAAGTTCTCTGTGCAAAGTAATGAGCCCTAGTGTCATGAATTTCAAGATCTTGACGTGAAAGCGTTTGTCAATACTTTCCGGGTGATTTAGATTTTCAGGGCAACGCGGGATTTTACGTCCTCTAAACTGTGCTCCAATTGTTAGCCAGGACTAAACACAGACGTTAGTCTCAAAAGCACGTCCATTCAAGTCACATAAGGTGATCAGGATGTGAACAGGTCTGCGCTACTCTGAGCACCAGGCCGAAGTCAGTCATGTGCGCATACATTGCTTCACTAAATCCAAGCCCTTTGGCTTAGATTCGTCGTTACGCTCAGATGATCACCGCGTTCGTGTTCAAACGATGGGGGATATACAAAAAATCATCTCAATATAATAATGAATGTACGTATTAATGACAATAGCATTACTAATATCCTGTGGGCATGTTCAACGGGTCATTTGAGTGCATGGTGTGCAGACAGTGCTTGTGTGCTACTGAAATAATTTGACCAATCCGCGACGCAAAAATTATCAAATTCATCTAACTACTAATTATCTGTATTGAGTTTCAGTTTGTATATAAGTGATGATGATGACGACTACGACGATGATAATGATAACGATGATGCTGTTGATAACAATAACGTTGGCGATGATTACAACGACGAAGGCGTTGATAATGATATTGATTATAACAATCCATTTGCCTTTCTAAAATATTATTGACGCCAATAGTGGTATGTTAGCATTATGATCGATTGACTCCAATCTCTTGTAGAGTATTCGCTAGCAGACATCAGGTCATATTTACTACAAACTGAATTTGCGTATGTTACCTTGACTATCAATCCAATTATGTATACTTAGAGGCTGTCCATTAATTACGTCAACAATTTTTGAGCAATTTTGACCCTCTCTCCTCCCTCCCTCCCTTCCTCCCCTCAACTTTCAGTGACCCCCTATAATATGTCAAAGACTTTTGACCCCCATTAAGATCAGTGACGTGTCTCCCTAAAAAGTTTAGAAGGTTATTATTTTTGCTGTGATGACCTTTTCCCCTTTTTCATCGTGTCATAATGTGGTGGTGGTGGTGGTGACCTTGTTTTTTGCTTGCCAGGCTCTTTTTCCGTTGTAATAAACAGTATTCCATGAAATATCCTTTCTTATCATTTGTATAAAAATGAAATTGTTGACGTCAACTTCTCTTCACCCTCTCCCCTGTCAACAACTGTCAAACTTTTTCAAACCATCTCCTAATTTATTGACGTAATTAATGGACAGCCCCTTAGCTGTTTATCTAAATAAATTATTAGAAAAAAACGTGCCTTGGTTGCGTTCGAACAGCGACACAGTCTGCTAGATTATATACTTTTCTCATTCCCTGTAATATTCCTTTAGAACAGAGGTGTCAAACTCGTTTCACATGGCGGGCCACGTAAAAGTCTTTGTGGTTGTTGCGGGCCGGATTTTTACGTAACATTAACACGAACTACAGTACAAAGGGCCTATTACACAAAACAGTATATTAACAAAAATGTTTAAAAAATTTTCATTTAATTTCTATCTAATGTAAAAATTTGAGTTTCATTTAATATATTTCATATAACATATTTCACATAATATATTTCATATATATATATAATGCTATTTTCGGTTTTCATCTATGTACTTTTCGAACACGCCTTAAATAAAGTAACTTTGCTTAGACATAAAGTTTTCTTCTCGTATCCAGCCAAATACACGCGGGCCGGATGAAAAGCTTTCTCGGGTCGTATCCGGCCCGCTGCAGGCCGTATGTTCGACACCCCTGATTTAGAATAATACGTTAAATTCCCAAAACAATAGTCGAAAAAATTCACTGGATTTTTCGGCGTCGACAGAACAGATACTCGCTGAACTGCTGCCCGTCCACTCCTCCGCCTCCAGTCGACGCCACAATCTGGAACCCGCTGGAGAGAAACCGTGTTACGACCTGCACCGAATTCAGCTTACAGTACCCGTTCAACGGAAAACGAATGACGAACAGCTCGTCGGGACTCCACCGGGCGGCCGGACCCCCCGCGACGGCGGCTGCGGCGCTGCTGCTGCTGCTGCCCCTGGCGGCTCCTGCGTCCCCCTCCCACACAGCGACGGTCAGTTCGGGGAACAGCTCCTCGAGGACGCTCCGTCCGGCGCTCAACGCGATACGCTCGCCGAGCTCCGGGTTGACGTTCAGGGCGGCGCAATCGACGCGGCCGCCGCCGCCGGTCCCACCGCCGCCGCCGCCGCCTTCGTCGACGGTTCCCGGGGAGGCGGAGGACCAGCGGCGCCGTCGCTCCGTCGTCCGCTTGAGGTCGTCGATGGCGATCATCATCGGGGTGAGTTCGAAGTAGCGGGCCTCTTCGTAGAGGAGGTCGATCTCGCGGAGGTCGTCGGGGACGACGAGCCGAGCGTTGCGAAGGTAGTTGAGGATGTGGCGGAACATTCGACCGTCTCTGTCGATGAAGTAGTGCTGCTTCAGAGAGTCGAGGATGATGGGAACGCTGCCGTTGAACATCTTCGCCAGCTTCGAGTCGGGAAACCTTTTCGCGAAACCGGAAGAAAGCAACACAGTCGGATTAATTTAGCGAAAATCGAGCTGCAGTTTTCCTGCCTTATAGATTGTATTTCGTTCGCTTTTATTTCTATACGATTACAGTTATTTATGCATATCTGGGCTCAATGAATACTGCTCTATAGTAGGTTTTGCTGTTGTATTTTTCTTAGTCTTCTTGTCCTTGCATCTACAAATAACAAATCTTTCCAGGTTACAATAGCATAACCGGCTCATTCAGTTACCGTTTTACAACCTCTCTCTCTCATTCCTCTCTCTCTCTCTCTCTCTCTCTCTCTCTCTCTCTATATCTCTATATATATATATATATATATATATATATATATAATTCTAAAATCTACAGAGGACCAATCTATTATCCTATAGTAATCCTATGATTGTGCACATGAATGGCCATCGTCGAGAGATTAACCCCTTAACTGGGGATCCCGGATATATCCGTCCATTTTACATTGAGTTACAGTTAAATACACGGTTAAGGGGTTAAGCGGAGGACCCAACCGAAATCATCTCTATACAGCTGCCGACCATATTTTCAGATTTAGACTTCTCAATAGTTTCAGAAGTTTGAGAGTTTAGCTATAAACTTCGTTAGAATTCAGCCCCTAAGTAAAACTTCCGAATTAACCGAGAAAGTTGAGCCGAGTAGAGTCCAATATCTCTGTCAGATTGCGCTGGTGAAATAAATTCTTCCAGTGGCGGTTCCAAGAATTCTTGGCGAGGGGATGCAATGAATTTCTTGGAAGTTGGTGGGGGGGTGCAATGAAATCTCGCCCGAAAAAGGTTGTCAAGCAAAAAAAAGTTCATCAGCCCTGTTTTGCACACAATGATAACGGTCCGGACGCCGGTAAACCTGAAAACGCTGACAAGTAAAAGAAAAAGCTCTGTGGGGGGATGCATCCCAGTCATCCCCAACGTGGAACCGTCCCTAGGTGCTCCCATCTCTAATGATAGGAGGGGCGTTGGCAGAAGATGCTTGGTTATCATGTGACCCTGAGCTTCGCCAACAAGAAAAACTCCCCTCGCAAACCGATTGTATGATCTCTCTCTCTCTCTCTCTCTCTCTCTCTCTCTCTCTCACATAGCAGTCTCTCTCATAGCAGAGGAGAAAAACGCGGAGGATGCTGGAGGAAGTGGAACGAGAGGAGATGAGGAGTACCTCAGGTGTGCAATTAGTAGGCCTACGTCTGACGCACCATCGACGACGTGGAGTGCATCGCACCCGGGTCGTCGCTCTAGCTCGCCGTCGGCGCCGCGCGAGTATATGCACTCAGCCTCTGACGATATTAAGCGATGAAATCGAGTTTCTGGAGGAGTCCGTAAATGCTACCCCCGCGGTAAGATTGTTATTAAACACCCCGCGAAGACGACGCCGAGGTGGCGCCTCTGGCGACGGATTCTCGCATCACATCAAACCCTCTGACATTGCCGAGTGGAAAAGACCGACACACACACACACAGACGCGCAAACACACAAGCAGACAGACAGACAGACAGAAAGACGCACGCACGAATAGAAAGACACGGACCGTAATAGGAAGACAACGGATGTGAGTTTTTCCGATGATCTGAACAGATCTGGAATATAATATATCTTAATAAATTGGCAGAGGAACAGAGGCACGGGTACACGCAGACGGACAAGCAGACGGACATCCGATGAGACAGACTAAGCCAGAGGGAACGAGATCCAGGTTCTCTGACGTGAGACTTCGAAATGTTAGAATCTGGACGCGCATCGCTTTCTCGTCACGCCTAGAGGGCGCGTTTCCGGTTTCCGGTCACGTGGTTCGCGTGCCCGGAAACCAGAAATGAAAGTCACCGAGATCGCGTCACGTGACTGGCACTCCGTCACTCGTGGAAGATCATCGGATAAGTGAGAGAAGCATGCCTTCGGCACTGGGTTTCGCAACAAAAGATATCACCTGCATTGCTTACGTGCCTTCAGTTTCACAGTCTCAATTTTGACGTTATAGGCCAAAATACATCTTTTTTGCGATTGAAATGTATTTTGCTTGCAGGTTAATAAATACGGTACTGAACCAAACATCTTAAAACGCATCTGCCTAATGTGTATTCCCATCAGGCAAATAGTTTCTATTGGAGCCTAGAGTTGCCTAGAGTTGAAGAATCTCTTGCGTAATGGAGGCTTTTCGAGATTCCCCTATTTCCTGATTCCTGTTTGGTTATCGGTAAATAGCGTGCAAACTTTTGTCGAGAAGATAAAACTAATTATAAGTAGGCCTAATAATAAGATCAAATAAATATTAAAATAATATAAAATATTTATATTAAAAGCAAAAAATAATAAATAACAAATTAAATAATAAGAAACTAAGCGAATACTTTGGTCTCAAACACTTGTTTTGCTTCTCTTAATGGTGAAGAAGTCATGAAACGGAGATCAGTGCCGCCATATGAGCCCTGCTTTCGGAGGAGCTCGGGAAGGACAGTGACACTTAAAAACAACATTTTTTCAAGTAGATTTCGCGATATCGTCTACAATGAACCTTGTGAATTTGGAAATGATCAACATCACATGCATACTAGTTTGACCAGTGGCGTAGCGTGACTTTCGGGGGACCAGAGGGCATCCTTGATATGGGGGCCCCTATAGGATATGGGGGCCCCCATAGGCTAACATAGATTACACCGTTCTAAAAAAATAATGTTTACTCCCTAATTCAATAAATACTCACTTTTTAGCAGTAGTATTGAAATAGTAGTACAATGTAAAAATAAATCATTGTTTAGTAAGTTACAACCACTCTTCGGGTGCCCCCTTCTTCCGGGGCCCGAGGGGCTTTCTGCAAATTGCCCCTCGCCCCCACTCACGTTACGCCACTACTAGTTTCGGCAAACAAAAGTCTCACTTGGTGCCTAAAGACAAGTATAGAAAAGCCATTAGGCCTATGGCAAGCCAAAAGAATCGCTGAAGTCTGGTCTTTCTTAGGGATCGAACCACAAACATGGTCTAGTACCGGTAATTTCTTCTTAATCGACTCGAACCATCAGTAAATGTACGACTGGGCGACCACTCTTAAAATATTTGACCCCGCTTTAAAAACCAATAACTCAGCGGAGATGGGGCAAGTAAAAATGTGACGCTTCTTGTCATTTTTTTGTTTTTTCGCGGCAATACCAAGAAAGCAGTGGCGTAGCCAGAATTTCCGAAAGGAGGGTTTTGGTTTTGATCATAACCAACCTCGAAAAAAAAATCTTGAAAGGAAAAAAGGTCATACTCATCTTTCCTCTTGTACTTTTCCCCATTGCAGATGTGCTGACAAGCAAAAAAGGTCATCACCTTACATCTTTAATCTATATCGCTTACTAATTATTTTGCGTCGGCAGCCAAAGAGGGTTTTGACCCCCAAAACCGCGCCCGAAAATAAAAATGTATGGAGACACATAAAAATTTTGTTTTCGTCGGCAGCCAAGGGGAATTTAACCCCCAACCTTTCTTGGCTACGCCACTGCAAGAAAGTGTTTACGACATATCGTCTTATCTTGTCAGCGCTTGTGACAAAAACTCCGTTAAGTTAACGAAATGTTTCACAGAAACACAAAAGGAGGATATTGGCGGAAAATGTGCGATTGAAATCAATACCTTTTTTATTCATCTGAAATATAAATTTTAAAATCATGAACTTGTATAAGTATAAGATATTATCGTAATTGTTAAAGTTTCTTGCAATTCGACAAATATCTCTTTTTAGAACGCCATAAAATTCTCAATAATAGTAATCGCAGCAATAATAATTATTATTGCTGCGATTACTATTATTGAGAATCGATTATTGAAACTCGATTTATTGATATTGATATTGGATATAAATAATTATAATTATTTATATCCAATATCAATATCAATAAATCGATTTTTAGTGAAAAGTGGTTTTTAAATGCGGAATGAATTGGATGAGAAGATACCATGGGCGTCCGCAGAAATTTTTTCCGGGGGGGGCAAGACAAGGTTTTGTGTCAAAATAAACGAGTAATTTTACTTTTCATATCTCACAATTTTTTCAAAAGGGTGCAATTTCCCCCCTTGCGCCCCCCTCCGGACGCCCATGGAAGATACTAATGGCTGCTAGTGTAAATACTTTTAAATTAAAACTAGAACGCAGGCTCGCTTCGCTCGCTGCTCGCTTCGCTCGCAGTGCAGGCTCGCTTCGCTCGCAGTGCAGGCTCGCTTCGCTCGAGGCAACGAATATTCCAGAACGACCAATCAGAAAGCTCACCCAGCCAACCAATCAGAACGCTTGAAGGTAACCAATGAGAACATCACACAGCCAACCAATGAGAACGCTCACACAGCCAAGCAATCGGAACGCTCGAACGCTTCAAGGTAACCAATCAGAACGCTCACACAGCCAACCAATCAGAACGCTTGCACAGAGGCACAGATGAAGGATCTTAATATGATAGATACTATAAACACCACAGGATACTAAATTGGCCTTGCATAGCCATTAGACTATAGATACGGTATTGTGCCAGTTATACAGCAACTGAATGCGACATTTATGACACTGAATACTGTCAAGTTTTGTTGTTATTTGTAAACTCGAAGACAAGAAGACAAAGAAGGAGAAAATAGGAACAAACCTACCAGAGGACAAGAGGGCAAAGAATGAGATTAGGTCTACACAAAAAGACCATAATGTGTACTAATGGTCGGGTAGAACATAGTGGTTCTCACACATTGCAGATCGTGCTGAACCACTCTAAACCTTGTTACTACTATCATTATAAACGATGAATTTAAAATCACGAATTATTGTTTGAAAGTTATCGGATGACATACACGCCTGATAATAATCAGAATCAGCTCCACAGCAGGGGCGTAGGCAGGAATTTTATTTGAGGGAATATAATTTGATTTGGGGGGGGTATACATCTTAAAAACGTTGAAATTCTTAAAAACACATTAAACACTTTAAGGTAGCCTGATTTTTGGGAATATATACCGATATACCCCCGTCACTACGCCCCTGCTCCACAGAAGGGCCTGGGGGTCCGTGTCACACCCTTATTGAATGACTGACCCCATTGCCCCCCATACTATAGTGCACGCATTCTATTTGTTGGGCCAATGCTTAGAGATTCCCCAGACTTGACCCCCCCCCACTTGCCAAATGCTGGAACCGCCATCGGTTATATTACAAGTGATTGCATTCCTCATCATTCCCTCAAACTTCGAATGAGGGATTAATTCACTTATTTACATCTATTCAAGTAAATGCATTCCCTCAAAATTCCCTCAATGGTGTATGAGGGAATTCATTCTCTCATATGTGTATTCCCTCAAAGTGAGGGAAAACTCTGTACAGTAATAGGAGACGGATTATTCCCTTAAAAATTCCCTCACTATTAACGGAATTTTTTGAGTGTAATTATCGATTGCAATCTCACTTGGTGAGTGTTTCCAGGGACGATGTGTAGATCGTTCCGCCGACGTCGATGTGAACCGGTGCCGTGTATCGCGTGGGGTGGCCGGACACGGGACCCCGGCGATCTTGGCGAAGACGGCCAGATGGTGACCTGCGCCGCCGCCGCCGCCGGAGGCCGTCGGAGAGGACGACCTGCTACCGTCCGCGCCGCCCACCATCCCTCCGCTGTTCATCAAGAAGTCCAGCGGGGGCTTCCAGTCGCGGTCGAGACCGGACAACATGTTGCCCAAGATGGCCGCTCTCATGACGTCAACGGAAGTGGGATGTCGTCGTCGTCGTCCGAGGGAATATATGATCTTCGGTCGTGGGTCGCTGTCGATGACGTCAAACGCGTTCGATTTCAACATCGACGACTGAAAGTGAGATCGATTTCAAAGCAAATTAACAGCTGCAGAGAAGGCAATGCGTCGTGGGCAGAATGGGTCGCAAATACTCGATGGTCGCATGGGTCGATGGGTCGATGGTTCTTGAGTCTCTTGACCATTGACCCATCACATTTTAAAGAGACTGCCTGGGTCGAGTTTTAGATGGGTCACAAGGCAAAGACATTTTGACAGCCCCTTAACACTCCCAACACCTACCACCCCATCTGAGACCGACGGCACCCCCCAATCTGAGAGCCTGATGACGTTTTTTTGCTTGTCAGACTTTTCGGCAGGGCACCCCCAGACTATACCAACCCCCAAATTGATAATCCTAGAAATAACCCTGGTCACAAGGGTCAAATCTCAGATGGGTCACATAGGTCATGGCAGTGGCGGTTAGAAGAACTCTTGGTGGAGGGAGTGCAATGAATTTCTAGGAAGATCTCGCCAATTGTCAAAGGAATTGTAAGTAAAAGGTTTAGAAGAAATCTGTAGATTTGATTTATAAAATATACTGTAATGTTCAGAATTGACAATGTATAAAGCCATTTGAGTTTGGTTGTACAAAGTCATATAGTGCAAAATCGAGCCTTTCTATTGGTGGAAGCGATTATTATTTCTCGATGACATTGTCTATGGATATGTCCATATCTTTGTGGATAGTACATCAGGGCTGACCCGGTTAGACGATCATCTTCCATTGAAGACGCATTTTGGTGGACCAGTGGGTGGATGCATCCCCAGTCATCCCCAAAGTTTAACCGCCCCTGGTTGGTTCATGGGTCGTTCTGAGTGACCCAATGCCTCCTCTGCTTAATAGAACTAGTAAAGCAATAATTCAATGATAGCAGTCTTGTATCAAACAGGAAATTGCATGTCTCATTTGTAGCGGTTTAATTAAAAGAGGGGATAAAAGTGTTGTCAATCTTTAATACAGTAGAATCTAAAATTATTGTATGATTATACAGTGCAAAGGTTTTGCTCGATTATCAACCTGCAGTGGCGTAGCCAGGATTTTCCGAAGGGGGGTTTGGTTTTGATCGTAACCAACTTCGAAAAATCTTGACAAGCAAACAAAAGAAAAAAAGGTCATCTTCATCTTTCATCTTTCCTCTTGTATTTTTTCCTTTGTAGATGCTGACAATCAAAAATAGGTCACACCTCCTTACTCCTTTACATTCTATAGCGCTTAAAAATTTTCGGTCGACAGCCAAGGGGGTTTTGACCCTGAAACCGCGTCCGAAAATGAAAAAATGTAAATGTATGGAAACACATCAAAAAATTGTTTTCGTCGGCAGCCAAGGGTGTTTTAACCCTCAACCACCCTTGGCTATGCCACTGTCAACCTGAATGACCAACCGCGTCGCAACTGTCAGATCGACGGTCAAAAAGAAGAGCGCAGCTGGAGATGGACTCACAAGGCTTTAGATAAACCATTGCTCTGGTCGCGTGTTAAGCTTCAACGCCCGCATTCTTAATAAATTATTTAAAAATTAATTCATTGCTCAGAGTAGTGTCGCTTAATTATCCTTTACTTGCCTACTCTCTGTCTGTCTTTCTGTCTCTCTCTCTCTCTCTCTCTCTCTTTCTCTCTCTCTCTCTCTCTCTCTCTCTCTCTCTCTCTCTGTATCCCCTCTCTGTCTCACTTTGTCTGTCTGACTGTCTGTCTGTCTGTCTGTCTCTCTCTCTCTCTCTGTCTCACTTTGTCTGTCTCTGTTTTTTCTCTCTGTTTGTCTCTATGTTTGCCTCCATGTCTCTCTATGTTTGTCTCTCTGTCTGTCTCTCTCTATCTGTCTCTCTGTATCTCCCTCTCTGGCTCACTCTGACTATCTTTGTCTGTCTATTTGTTTCACCTTTTCTCTGTCTCTGTCTCTCTTTCTTTCAGTGACTGTCTGTCTTGCTCATGCAGCGAGTTTCTTGCTGGGAGCTGGCATAGGACTAAAAATTCAATTAAATATAAGAAGAGATATTTTCTATAATTTTGAAAAAAAAACCTTCAGAATACTCACATATCTCAGTTATCCTGGCGTTTTGGACGTTCGACTGAAAGCACCAACCGTCCCAGTTCCATGAAACAGATTAACAGTTTCCAAGTTAACGAGAACTCGTACCCTACTGCTGTCTGGTTTCCCTCACAAAACATACATAGTACGAGTACCTTGCTTTGTCCCGTCGTTGTCGAAACTGATAAAATAGTGGCGACGGCGGTGGTGATGATGATGATGATCGTCATCCAGTGCACGACTGTCTTTCGCTGTCGGTAGATGTGTTGTCGACAAGAGGATTTTCACACGTCGTCAGATCATCGGCTTCTGCACTGATGGTGCTGTATACTCCAGGGAACAGTCGATAGTAACGGTATAAATCGCACCCGAAGGAGTAAGGGTTTTTTCAATTCCATTTTTGCGATTTGTGAGTCAATTAATTGAGGCATCGGTCAAATATACAGATGCAATTAAGTGCTAAGAGAATAATATTGACAATACTCTTTAGCAATGCACTTATTATCATCATCGTCGTTGTCGTTGTCATTATCATGATAATCTTCGTCGTAATCATCGCAATCATCTACTTCCTACTTCATTGTTATCACTTTGTTGAGGGGGAGGGGCAGTATTCAATCTAGACTCCTGGACTCCGGGGGAAGGAATGACAAAGCCGGGGGAACTGACAAAGCCGGGGGGAAACTGACAAGGCCGGGGGGAATTCTGCTAAGGGCTGCTGTTAGTCGATGTAATATTCCAAAATTTCCAGGAGGGAATTTGAAATTTCCGGGGGAGAGGGGGAAAGAGCAATTTTCCCCCCGGAAACGGCCTAGATTAAACACTGGGGAGGGGAAAGAGTGTGATAAACTGCTGAGTATTTGACAGCCTTGAGCAATCAATTCCTTCTCTTGCACTTCGCCTCAAGTGCGAGTGAGAAAGTGCAGAACCAAAATAATGGCGTCTTCACTGAGTGCATGCTCGAGTGCGCCGCCAAGTGACAACGACTTATCGTCTTATACCTCAACAGAAATCGACTAATGATGACGACGACGACGACGATAATGATGTCGACGACTACAACAACAGCGACGACTACGACGCTCATTACTAAGAGCCTGAGTCAACAAAGCGTTTCGTTCCATCTTCGGATTATTGCATCAAGAGAATCACAAATCGAATTAAAATTTTTAGAAAGTAAGTAAACTCTCGTCAGTTTATATAGCGCTTTAAAAAGAAGCACCGAAGTAGCTCCTCATTCCCATGGGCTTAATCTCAAAATGAAGTAGCTATACAGCCAAAGATGGGGGTTGTTCATGCAGGGTCATTTAATCAAAAGGGCCGGTGGTTAGTTAATTATTAATAAATAATTTTAATGCTTATTAATTTAAAATCTAAACAACATTTAATTTATCTCTCTCCTTTTAGCGGATGAACAGAAGTGAACCAGGGCCCTTGCTGATCTAGTATTACTTACTCCTGGTGGCAAAACTCACGTCTGGTTTTCATCCGCTGTTGGAGACCCCCACCCCCACCCCACCCCGCTCCCCTACTCCCAGCCAAATCCCAACACAATCATCCGACAACCGCCCTGGGCTTTCCTTTCCCTCTCCTCCTCTTCCTCCTCTTCCTCCTCTTCCTCCTCTTCCTCCTCCTTCTCCTCCTCCTTCTCCTCTTCCTCCTCTTCCTCTGCTGGATTCGGGAACGGCGCGAATACCAATTATGCAAAACGCAACGCCCGAAAGGCAGACGGAGCTTTGAAAACTCTGAGGATTAATCTGAATTATTATCCGTCGGCTGCGAAGACGGAGCCAGTTGCATGGCCTCGGGACAAGACAGGGCAGGATGAATAGACTCTATACATACATACATATATTATAGTATATATATATATATATTATATATATATATATATATAAAATGCATATATGCAGCTTCTAAAGGCCTTCATATGAGAGAAAAGAGAAAGAGAGAGAGAGAGTGAGTGAGAGAGAGAGAGAAAGAAAGAAAGAGAGTGAAAGAGAAAGAAAGAGAAAGAAAGAGAAAGAAAGAGAAAGAGAGAGAAAGAGAGAGAGAGAAAGAGAGAGAAAAAGAGAAAGAGAGAGAAAGAGAGAAAGAAGAGAGAGCGAAAGAGAAAGAGAAAGAAATAGAGAAAGAGAGAGAAAGAGAAAGAAGAGAGAAAGAGAGAGAAGAAAGAGAGAGAAAGAGAGAAGAGAGAGAGAGAGAGAGAAAGAGAGAAAAAAAGAGAGAAAGAGAGAAAGAGAGAGAGAGACAGACACACATCGCCTCAGACGCACACAGAGCCTCAGCTGAGCGCACCGTTCGCTAATTGAAGTTGTCTCGAACGCCTGCGGACACTTTGTAGTCAAATTACCGAAATCCTTCATTTGGCGAGACGAAATTTTGTCGCCAGGGGCGCCACCGGGCAGAAAGAGAAGGAGGAGGAGGAGGAGGAGGAGGAGGAGGAGGAGGAGTGGAGGAGGAGAAAAAGAAGAAGGATGAGAAGAAGGATGAGAAGGAGAAGGAGAAGGAGGAGGAGAAGGAGGAGGAGAAGGAGGAGGAGAAGGAGGAGGAGAAGAAGAAGAAGGATTGCCAAATTGGAAAGAAAAGCCGGAAAGAGGAGGAAAGGGAGAGGGAAGAGGAGGGGAAAGATGAAGGAGAGGAGTGGGGGTGAGGATATCAGAGAATGTAGAATTAATGGACGGGTGATATATGTTTAATCGTCCATTCGGGCATTTCTTGTAGTTCCTAGGGGCAAAAATTCGCCCCTCTCTCTCTCTCTACACTGTGTGAGTCATCGTATACGCATGACTGAGAAACTACTAGAAGGAATAGAACTCACTGGAGAAAATACCGATGATGAAAATGACGTATACAGTAATTGGTAATCATTCAGCCTGTGACGAGCTTGGCGTAACATTTCAATTGATCGGCTAACAGTGACAAAGTGATTTCGACCGTCTAGAACCTAAATTCAGTGTTTAGATTGCCAAGAAATATATATATAATCAATCCAGGAAATTAATTAAAACATTTTACATATATTTCAGGGGCGTAGCCAGGAATTTGATTTTGGGGTATATTTTTGGTGGTGGTATATATATTGTTGTATATAATATAATTATGTTATATATTTGTTATATATTGTCTTGTCTTGTCTTTAACCGTCTTCGCTCCGAAGATTGGCTGCATTGTGGACTGTCTTCCTCCAAGTGTTACGGTCTTCTGCTGTTCTTATCGCCTGCTCTACAGTTATAATGAGTCCTGTCCATTCTTTTATGGTTGTCTTCCCACTTTTTTCTTGGTCCACCTCTCTTTCGTTGCATATATATACATATATACATATATATATATGTATTACATATACTAATTTTTCTAGAGGGAGTATATATATGTACCGATATACCCCCATCGCTACCTCTGATATATTTTACCCAAGAAAAGCATGGGCGTCCGGAGGGGGTGCAAGGGAGTGCAAATGCACCCACTGAAAAAAATTGTGGAGTTATGAAAAAAGTAAAATTACTCGTTTCTTTAGTCACAAAACCTTGTTTTGCACCCCCCCTCCCTCTGGAAAATGTTTTAATTTCTTTCGTCACAAGACCATGTTTTGCACCCCCTGAAAAAATTTCTGCGGACGCCCATGAAGAAAAGTAGCTCGTTATAATTTAAGTAATATTAGTGTTCGCAACCAGAGAGCTTTTCAGAACGGAGCATAGACCCTAATATTAAACAGAGGTGTCTACCTTGGATGCTGTGCGTTTCAAAATGCACTGTAATGCTCAGACATGGACATGGGCCCATTTTTTAAAACCCAACCCACCACAAAGTGGAAATTTCGGACCCAACCCAACCCAACCCATGAGTGGACCCAATCCATGTCCATGTCTGGTGACGCTATCGTGGCTAAACAAGCAGGTTGGCCGATGATAAGTTCGTCGAAATACGTTGTTGCTGTTGCCTTAATTCAGAATTTAAGTTCCAGAATAACTGACAATAACACAGTGGCGTCATTTCACACTTTTCTTGGGGGGCGAGAAATTAGGCAAAATTTTTCTTTTCAATTTTTTTAAATATTTCTCTTTTTTAAATTTTTCGACTTGACGAGTTTCCAAAAAAAGTTGACGACCTTTTTTTGCTCGTCAGTCCTTTTTTACGATTAGTTACTTCAGGTTACTCGACATCAAGCACTCCTTTAGGGCTTTAGGGGCTACTGACCTTTTTTGCCCCCCCAAACGCAAATTACGTCCCTGTTTTTGTTTTTGTTGCACATTAATTCATTATAAATTAATATTTTCATTTCCTTGGGGGGGCACGCTCCTCCCCAGCCCCCCTAAATGACGCCTCTGCAATAACAGACTATTTATTGCTGAATTATGATGCAGTGTATAATGCAGACTGCAGAATATCAGTTGCAGATGAAATGGTTTTTTAAAAACTACTGTGAGATAAATGAAACTGATGCATTTCTAATAAAATTACATAAAACTATGGTTCAAAGTGTGTCGTCCCTATAATAAGTACGAATTTTAAATGTTCATCAGATATTGCTGATCTGTAGCAGGATTCAAATAGACTTCATCTTAGAAAATGTCTTTTCACACACAAGTAAAAAGCTAAAGGTTCGTCCGCGCTCGAGTTCGAGCGTTGGGTTCGGCGCTGATCTCCGGTTCCAGGCAAGCAGCGACGCATATGGTTTGCACCGCTAATCCAATCTAGAGTAGTTTGCCATTGCTTTCTCCAGACCCGCGTTTTACCTTCGCATCCAAAGCTGGTACTCATTTCCCACCGCCTTCTATCGAATGCAGGCTGAGTCGATCTTCGGTTCTCCTGTGGGAGTTGAACCCGTCCCGTCAGCGTGTCGCTCTAGCGTGTTACCAATCTGCCATCTTCCCGCCCTCTTTTCATACAAATATGTTGCTCCAAAAGCATAAATGAATTAACGAGTAAACATTTTAAAATGAATAAACTGATAATATGGAAGGCATTGATAGAATTCCATCAAATTTCCTTCCTTATATTTGTCCTTTGTGAAATCACTGGATTGCAAATCAATAATTTCCATTTGCAAATCTTCAATAACGAGTCAAAAGGGTTTTCTAAGAGGTTTATTTTCGACGAGCATTCATCCAAATCAGAGAAACGTTCCTGAAACTGCTTTCTCAAACTTGAAACGATATTTTGAGCAAACAAGCATGGATCGGGAGTCACACCTTCTTGGCTCTGTTTGTCCATATTTGCCACAATGTGAAAAGTGACTGAAGCAGCTTCTTGATATCTGATTCTCAAAAATTGCCAAATTCTAAACGGAACACTTTAACCCTGGAGTAGGCCTACAAATTGCAGATGAGTGTCGCTTAGCATTGTATTTGAATATCAACAAATCATTAAGATACCTGAATTGATCTCCTGAAATTGCTAATTTCCAAAGCCATGCACTTTCTGCGGGCAACACCAGTGGACGGCTACTGTCATTTAGGAATATTTCAATCTCACTTCGAATTTTAAAAAAAATTCGAGTCAGGACTTTCCCACCACCGCTAAGATGTCTCACTGAAGCATAGTAAGTTTGGAAACTCAGACCCGATTTCCTTAAAGAAAATCACGAAATTGGCGACGACTTAGTCCACGAGATAGCGTACATCTATGGTAAAGAGTACGGCAGCTGAAAGCTGAAGCAAGTTATAATTCAAGTCTATGTCTCTATGACAGACGGCGAAAAAGAGATTCCTATTGCGCATGTCCACATTTCTTGCCGCGGGCCTGACTAAAGGCCATGGCAGGTCGTATCCGGCCCGCGAGCCGTACTTTGGAGACCCCTGTTGTAGGCAATCGCCGCGTGGGCGCGTTGTCTAGTAACCTTCCAGTTTACCAGCCGGATATCAACCGAACAGCCAAGACTTTAGCATCCCCCAGCATTTTAAAATATTCTAAAGCGGACTTAATGACTTGAATTAATTTAGGCTTTGTTTACATAACATGATATTGGGGATATTAAGAAACGCCAGATGTCTTCAAGACACTTTGCAATATCATACGAAGACGATTTTTTCCAATTCTGTTTATTTCTGACATTGCTGCGTCAAATTAATGGCTTTGTTGTCATTATTAAAATATCTCTGTTGTGATCTTTTTCGTCTTCTTCTTCTTCTGAAGCCATTGCTGGCTCTATAAGGTCTCAGTAAAATCAATATCTAAATCTGTGCGAAATAATTCGCAGATAACTTAATTAAATAGCCGAAAACTGTCTGCATATTGGTGTCAACTCTCAACTCTGAGATTCGTTTATAGTTTGTTCTCCGAACAGACATCTTCCCATCTGTACAGTGTTCGAATCGAATGTGACCTACAATGCAAAGCCGACTGAAGCGTCTCTGTCTGATGATGTCAGTCTTTGTGGCCATTCTTCTGTTCCACTTGGTTTCAACGGCAGGTAAAAATCTATAATAAAATAAAATTAAAATTAAAATTTAAATCTTAAAAACCTTTAATCTATTTCATTGTCTACAGCAGCACCAAGCCATACAAAGCAGATATGGCCATGTGTTGGTTTAGGCCATGGGTTGGGTTAACCCATGAGTTTTGAGTTTGGTTGGGTTGGATTGGGTTGGGCCAGACTTTGCCAAATTTATGATGGGTTAGGTTAGAAAATAAGTCAAGATTTAAGAAATCGCAATGTATTACGGTGGGTTGGTTTGGGTCAAGTAACCATATTGTCGTCATGGGTTGGTTGGGTTGGAGATTTGATGGGTTGGGTTCTAAAAATGGACCCATGGACATCTCTGATACAAATTTCAAATGTCAATGTTTAAATTTTTATATCTCCTAATAGTCTATGCGTTAAACTTTAAGCTAAAGCATAAACGTGCGACGAAGCGCATTTTATTCGCTTCAAATAAATACCATACCTACTGTATTATATTTTGTTAAAAACTGTCAGAAGCTTATAAAACAAATGCAATGGACGGTGAATGACAGATAGGAAGAGACCAATATAGAGGACTAGAGTACCTAGAGTATAGGCTATTTGGTGCCCGAGACATGGGATCAGAAACTTAAATTAACAAATATAGTTAATTAGCATATCTTGACATTTAGCCATTTCCTCCTTTGTCCCTAGAATGCACGTCCATTTTAATTTACAAGAGATTAAAACTACGGATGCACTTTTCATACTTTTACTGACACGAACTGGTCTATGATGTGCTCAAAGAAAGTGGGAGATTGGCCAATGGCTAAACAACAGAAAAAGATTGAAATGGCGAAGCAATTCGTTTACTTGGGAAGTGAACTGAAAGGAGAGGGAGGCTCTGACTTGGAGATCAAAAGAAGAATAGCAATGGCAAGATGTACAGTCAACATACTACGTACCACGGCTTTCAAAAGACATGACATTGGGATTAAAACAAAACTAAGAATTCTCAACACTTGTGTAATACCAATACCAATATATGGATGTGAATCTTGAACCATAAAAAGAATTGGAGAAGTAAATACAGTAATAGCAACAGAAAATTAATGGCTTCGAAGGATAATAAGGATTGGGTACAAAGAACATATAACAAATTAAGACATGTGTGTGTGTGAGAGAGAGAGAGAGAGCACTGCAGCCTAGCATCATCGAAGTAATCAGAAAGAGAAGAATTAAATGGACCGGACACGTACTCAGAATTGAAGAAATAAGAAACCCATCACGAATTTTCAACTACAAACCAGAGGAGAAAAGATCTAAAATAAAGACCTAAATACGATGGGTGGACGGATTGGAAGAGGGTCTGAACATAACATAGGATGGCTGAATCTCAATGGAAAACTGACGGAAGACACCGAATGGCTTTGGAAGAAATAGCAAAGGACAGAGAACTTTGGAGAGATGTCATGGAGAAGTCGATAGCTGGACACAGCTGGAGGACGAAGACCTGATTTTAATCAATCTTCTTATTATCATCGGAATTGACACAGTTATTGGTTTCTGCATAATTTTGCTGAATGTTGCCTTTAGAGGAGATTGACTGCAGAGTGGAATCCGACTGTCCTCTGGGTATGGCCTGTTTTCACTACAGAGGGAAGGCAAGATGTCTCCTATCCTAATGGACTCTCCGTTGAAGGTACGTGTAATATTTTAATCTATTATTCTGCAGCAATTTATCTACAGTACTTTCTATAGACCTAATCAGGGATATTTTTACACCCCCTAACACCCCGTCCCCAACACACACCCACAATTTGAGATCGACACCCCCAAAATTTTGTAATGTGAGAATGGTGTGCATACAAAATGCATACTGATTAGCTCCGGACACCCCCCATTTGAAGTCGACACCCCCAAATTCACAATCCAAAAAGTATCCCTCGATCCAGCAGTCGGTCCGCACTGTATGTTCCTCCTCCGTTGAAGACAGTGAAGCTTGGAGAGAGGTCCATGTAGCACGGGAATCCCCTCTTGTGGACTGCGCTTCCGGACGATGTGACCAAGGCCACCTCGGCCGAGACTTTCGCATGCGAGCTCAAGACGTACTTATTTAAGATCTCGTACTGTATACTGTAATGTAGATTTTTGACTGTAAAGCGCTTTTGTCTTTGGCCTTCGTCATTTTTTGTCTTTGACTTGTCATGTATAGAATCAATGAATAGAATAGAATAGAATAGAATAGAATAGAATAGAATGACTTGTCATAGAATAGAATAGAATAGAATAGAATAGAATAGAATAGAATAGAATAGAATAGAATAGAATAGAATAGAATAGAATAGAATAGAATAGAATAGAATAGAATAGAATAGATAGAATAGAATAGAATAGAATAGAATAGAATAGAATAGAATAGAATAGAATAGAATAGAATAGAATAGAATAGAATAGAATAGAATAGAATAGAATAGAATAGAATAGAATAGAATAGAATAGAATAGAATAGAATAGAATAGAATAGAATAGAATATAGAATAGAATAGAATAGAATAGAATAGAATAGAATAGAATAGAATAGAATAGAATAGAATAGAATAGAATAGAATAGAATAGAATAGAATAGAATAGAATAGAATAGAATAGAATAGAATAGAATAGAATAGAATAGAATCCCTGGACCTAATCCTATGAAAGAATTCGAAATTAAAATTTTATTCTCCAATCAGTTATCTCAAATTTAATATGCGACGATTGGTAGAGTCATCGTCATAATTCTGCTATAGATTTAGTTATAGATTCACACAGTGCTTTGTGCAATAGACCGTTAGCAGGCCTATTCATTTTGATTTCTGTACTATTGGGGGCGGAAGATGGCAGAGTGGGTTACGCGCTGGAGCAATGGGCTGACGCTGGGAGGTTCAAGCCCATTTAGCGCCACTAGTGGCTTCCATACAAGCGGTTAGGGGCAATCCATAAATGACGTCACGCACTTAGGGTGGTTCAAACATTTGTGACGACGAGGGGGGTTCCAGAAATGTGACGCCACATAATGTTAACTATTTTTATTAGCCCGCAGTGCTATGTTACCGCAAAATTTAACGTATATCATTTGAAAAAAAGGATTCGTAAAAGTTTCCGACTGGCGTTTCAACTATAATAATTATAATGAATATTTTCAAACGAAACGCTAATCTTGATATTGGAAAGAAGACAAGAGGGGTGTTAAGGCGTTGTGACGTCATATTTGAGGGGTCTGACTTTTTGTGACGACGTGTGACGATGGGGGAGGGTCAAAAACTGCCAAAATCGCGTGACGTCATTTATGGATGGCCCCTTATGCTTTCCAATACACTTTGAATCACGTTATAGTATAGTTTTCAGGATTTTTGTTTTATTGAATTAAAAAACTTTTCCAGTAATTTTTCGTCGCCTGTCACACATGACATAGTCACGAATGACAGTCATAAAATATTAGTTCTTCTGTTATTATTCTTATCTAAGATACTGCATCTGCTACTTCAGGTACAAGTTTTACTCTCTAGGGCTACACAAAATGTGTTGCACATTATTTATTTCAAGTTTGATACATAAAGTCCAAAAAGCTTGCTATAGGTCTTATTGTCCGGAAATCAGTAACAGGAAAAACATCATTGAAGTAGGCCTATGGGTAATGACAATCAGTGCATAATCTAAGACGAAACTCAGTCTTGAAATTTTATCAGAAATGATTCTTCGACAAATTGACTATATTATGGACAGAAATAAGCTAAGAAATATTTTGTTTTAAATTAAAACTAATATTTATTTTAATTATGTTTCGATCTTATAGAAATTGCTGGCAAACAGAGGAGAGGCGATCTTTCCAGAATTTTGAACCAACAGAAGAAAGAGTTTTCCTAAATTTCTAAGTAAAACCGCCAACAAAGTTTGAATACGTTAGCTCCAGATTGGTATTTGAAGAGCAAGAGAGGAAATTTGCTGGTCAATGCTATTGAATTCTCCCTTAACTTTTCAATCTATCACCCTATACATAGCAGTGGAAGTTACATTATGTCATTAATTAAATAAATTAACTGGCGTATTTACCACAATAGCTTCTATCTTCATATCTATCTTCTATCTTCATATACAAATATATACATAACCTCTTACCTACTATTTACTATCCTGTTAAATTTCTTGATTCACATAAGGATAGCTCTAATAAAAATCTAAGAAATAGTAATAATTATGGAGCGCGTATTTTCTTAAAGTTTCCTTCACTTTACTACATTTTTTATTAATTGCACAAATTAAGTTATGAAGCAAATATCTCATAAAACAAAATTTAAAATATTTTGCGGTGCAACCGAAGGGAAGGACCAAAAACCAAAGGCCAAGGACCAAAGGGTTACGCTATGGATCAGGAGCATGCCCCCTAAATACGCCACTGAGCGATGCCACTGAGAACATAATATGTCGACTATAATTTAGTAGGCCTACGCAAATTTAATGTCATTCAAGTTTTAAACAATATTAAGAAGATTAATTGCCATGTAATTCTTGACAGAGGTCGAGTCCTTATTTTGACTTTCCGCTGATCATATCTTCTGCATTTGTTACTTTTAATCAGAATGACTGCCAATACTAGTGCGAAGCAATTCAATGTTCGTTCGTTTTCATTAATAAGAGGCCTAATTCGATCTTTAGCTGCTTCGTCGTGCATTAGGCCTACTTCACACGAAACATTCTCGAAATGGCATTCTAATTAATATACTGCAGGTGTTCGTAACAGATTAGATCTTGCGTCGCTGAATTCTAAATTGCGCATATATTTTCAAAAAGATAACTGAAACTGTATATAAACATTGCCTTGAAGGCGAATAATTGCATCTTACGTGTCTCGATTGACTTCATTAACTTCAGTCAGGTTTGTTAGTCTTTCAAATGAGCACAAAATACTGTATATAACATGCTTCTTAGGAAAGTGACATTTGAAAGTATCGTTAATCCTTTCATTCGCATCAGCGGCATCACCAATTAGATGACGAGGCATTTGGCTTATTTCTCATATCTCGTTAAGCAATTTTGAGAGCAACTATTAATCACTAGAAGCTAAACGATTTAATAGCAAATATAACAATGTTTTCCCGATTCAAACTCTTCAATATCGATGAAGACGAAATTATGCTGTCACGTGGATGCTTAAGTATCAACTGTCTTCGTCCTTTTTCTTCGCTGTACTAACTGTAGAGGCTGACCCATGAACACATATTTGGACGTCCATGCAGGGTTTAATCTCGGCCGCTTCCGAGGGAGGGGTTGCCCTATTTCCCCTCGGGAAGTTTCAAATTCCCTCCGGAAATTTTGGCATACTATATCAACTAACAGCAGCCTTGTTACGGGTTCGTGCAACAACGGGTGAGCGGACAACATCCCGGCTTCAAGAATGCGCCACAAGAACAATTATGAACGTGAAGTTTGGCAGCCAGTGATGTGGTGCCCAACTGCCCATACGGTGAGCAATGTTAACCATCATTTTCCCAATGTTTCCAAATGGAAACATTGAGCGGAAGGTGATGTAGGCAGTGAACCTGGCTATAGCATCCGGGTTTCTCGTACCCTTTGCTTAGAGAACGTGTCTGTCGTTGATTTCTATACAAAATACGTCTGCCGGAAGTTTTGCCTAGTAACGATCTCCAACACTAGAATTAGCCTTATTATTATAATTTGTGCCATTGGTTGATGCTCCTGTGCATTATGAAGTGCGCTATAGAAGTTTCAGATTAGATTAGTTATAATTGTGTCTTACGTTAAAATCTCATTCATATATACGACATTAAATTCATATTGAATTTTTGAGAAGAGGATAATTCAATCAATCAATTAATCAATTTATTGTTTCCAACTCAATTCTGAATAGGCCTACTTGTCTTAAAATCCATATTATGGTTACAGTTGAAATGGAAGTGAAATTAGATGCACAAATTAGATGCACATTCGTGATTTGTACTATAGGTCGTGAGGCTAAATGATTCTTTTTACAGTTTTAAATACATATTTGAGCTCAGAAATTTCCTATATTCAACGTATTGTCAAATGATCAGTTGTGGCTCCTACAGGTAACCCTGCGTTTCGCGGAAAGAGTGAAATGTTCTAAATAATTTCTCTTACTATCAAATATGTTTTACTGGCGCAATTTTGTCACGGGAGACAGAGCACGTTTCTTGCTGAGCTAGCCGCAATGCAGTGATAAGGGGCAGAATGCGTAAGCCACCCTGTACTGGTTATAATCTCTGCTGTTGCAGTACCACCTCGGGCTGCACTGGAGCAGTAGTTGCTTTGCTGTTACAATTATTTATATTGTCTGCGATAATTAATAATAATAATAATAATAGCATCGTGAATGGATGCGCATTACTCGGTCGCCAATTTCGATTTTTGAACGCCGATACCGACTAATCGGTTCTGTTCTGTTCTTTAGCCATCCTCGATGTGAGGTTGGCCTACACTACGTATCACATCTCTCCATGTCTGTCGTTCTTCTGTTTTCCGAATCATGTTTTGAAACGAGAGTCCAGTCCATGTTGTTATGTTTTCTAGCCAGGCTGTTCTTGGTCTTCCGAGTGATCGTCCTCCGGACACTAATCGGTTAATGGGCCGATAATCTTCCGATAATCGTTATCGGCCGATTATCGGTGCGCCTCGAATTGTTTACGCTGAGGGTAAGAACGCAAACCTCGGAGGAAGATGCGATGCAATGGAATTCATTAAAAACGTTAAAAACAACTAATTAGCCGAGGCGATTCATCAACTTTTAATGGTTTGTTAGTAAATTTTGTTAAAAATAAGCTCCTTATATTAATTGCAGAAAACTCAGTGACCAAAAATATTCAAACTACAGTATGTCTTGAATATATGGGGAATACAAGAAAGAGACACACGCAGATTGAAAAAGGCAAACGAATACGACCGACTTCTATAGCGCCTTTCAGGTATTTTTATAGAGTCGCGAGATGGCACAGTGGTCGTTTGCCTGGAAGCGACCATCTGCCCGAATAATTTAAATTTAAACATGGAAACAGAAGAAAATTGTCAGACGGAAAGTATATATTCGCGACGAGAGACGTAACTGAGAAAGCGAGATTATGAATTATTTCAGCTTCATGTGGATGTATATAATCTGAGACCATTCTCTTTGTAATGGAATGTTGCGCAACACTGCTGTATTATACGAATTCTATTTCCGACGATAATATATGCATAACACGCGTATACGGTAAAATTTGCGTACGTTAGAATACGTTGCCTCACAGTATTATCATCAGGTAACCACACAGTGGTTTATGGATAAAAGAGAATCACGGAAGTATGGCCGAGCTTGGAGCCACCGCCAAAGTATGTTTACGTACAACACACGTGGGATATTTATGTGGGCGTAAAATTACGTGTAATACGCCTACGTCAACTTTATTGCGGGACCTATCGTATAGATCGTATCTTGATTACAGCACGAAAAATTTACAATTCAAAATTAGAGAATCCGACAAAATATTTATCCTGTTCTCTGCTTTAAAAGAGGCATTATCATATTGGCGCTAAAAGAAGTTGATGGATTCACTAATTGAATATTAAAACTCACGGAAGCTAACCAAACGTGAATTTTTAAGTATTGACTTATTTACAATTCAAAAATTAGAGAATCCTACAAAATATCTGTCTATAAAAGACAGCCTTTGGATTCACGGAATCATTGTTTATAATCAGGGTAGAGCATCTGCATTCATCCGTTGGTCGAACTGACTGCAATCTACAAATGGCGATCGGGCTCAAGAAACTCTTGCCGATGATCTTCGTTGGAACCATTCTCATGTGTTGTCTTTTGTTGACAGCCGAGGCAGGTATGCATCATAAACTCTTGCCGATGATCTTCATTGGGACCATTCTTCTGAGTCTTTAGTTGGCAGACGAGACAGGTCTTTTGTTTCCAAAACGCAGGCAGATATTTTGCCATTTAGTAACGCGATTTCAAGCGATTTAGGAGGCTAAGTTAACCTCTGTGAAAACCACAGCATTAGGAATATAACATTTGACATATGAAATAGAGATCACTGATTCCAAATCCGATGTCAGAATTTGCTCAGAACATTCTGGTCTCTTTCATAGTCCAGCTATGAGGACAATTTGATAGATTGGCGCACTTTCTGTTTTTCTGTTGGATGCAACATTTCACCAGCTGCGCCAAAAAAGGCATCCGTTAGAAACACCCAGACGCTAAAGCAGAGGCGTCATTTGGGGGGGCTAGAGGGGCCGTGGCCCCCAAAGAAATGAAAATATTAATTTATAATGTATTAATGTCCAAAAATTGCAAAAATTGCCAAAAATATTAAAAAATTGCAAATTGTCCAACATTGGCCCTAAAATTTGCCAAAATTGCTCAAAATTTGCCTAAAATTTGCAAAAACTTTGCAAAAATGCAAAAAATTTGCCAAAAAATGCCTTAAATTTGCCAAAATTTGCACAAATTTGTCAAAAATTTGGAAAAAAATTTCTCGCCCCCAAGAAAAGTGTAAAATGACACCACTGCGCTAAAGCAAGTCCCTTACAGCATTTTAAGACTATACGTGCATGGAATCAATTAAGATTCTAGTGAACATTTTGCTTAGTATGTAAATTGAAACCGTGCGCCGACGCTCTGAGGGTCAGCGGCGGCGTTTGATCGCTCTGTCACCGGCGGCGGCGTGGACTTCATTGGCGTCTGAGTCGGCGTAGAAACGGTCACTACAGTAGAATACGTGTGACTACAAAGGATACCACCTGATATCGTCGTTTTTTTCAATTCTCATAGTTTTTTGTCACCCGGTTCATTTGAAAACAATGAAATAATGTACGAACTTACAATACACATTAAAAATAAAATTATACACTTTAGGAAACATCTTATCAAATTATATTGCTTCATTATATATCCCAAATTGACCATAAACGAAAACTTTTAAAACGTTTAAGTGCCAACTTAAAAAACAAAGCACTGCCGACATCAGACTAAGAAGATTTAAACCAGTGTTTATTCTAGCCACCTAGACATTGGGGGGAGTTTATCATGTTTGAGGGGAACAAAGTTTCTCATGTTCATGCTTGGCAAGCAAAAAAGGTCATCCTTTTTTTCTTCTCAAAATACTTACAAGCAAAAAAAGGTTATCATTGTATTTTTCCCTTTCGAAATGCCTGACAAACAGATAAAAAGGTCATCCTTATATGTTTCCCCTCTCCAAGTGCAAAACCTCCCGTAGTCAAATTTTTCGAAGGAAATCCCCCCAAGCCAACATGTAAATTTTTTTGGGGTGGGGTGGGAATTTCTAACTTGGGGGGGGGGGAATTCTCCCCAAAGAAGGCCTAGAATAAACACTGGATTTAAACTAAACTAAAAGGATTTAAACAACAAACGCTCTCAGTTATGCAACATAGGTTCACAGCTGTGTAATTAACCGTGCACAGTTAATTCTAGTATCATTTTAGCATATTTTTTGGTCTTCGCGTAATTTTCTTCGAAAACGCTTTTCTTTGCCGTGGCCATTTTGTAGAATGTAAACAATACCTGACGTCATTCGATAGATGAATGAAGCGAAGTAAATAAGTAACGTGTGTTTTGAGTCAGCTAGTGTTGCCTATATGGTGATGACAATTTTGTCCATGTATTATACCAATATTGGCCTGCTCTGGTTACACGCGAGATATAATTTCACCATAGGGACGCCGGCGTCACGTCGATATTCTTTCGGCGATCCTGTATTACCGGCGGCGGCGCCATACAAAACGTCGTCGGGGGCGACGCACAGGTCTAACTAATGTAGTTTTCTTTAACCTTTCGCATTTTGAACCAATACGCTTTTTCAGTGGGTCTATGACAATTTAATTAAAATCTTTCTCGCCTTTGCATAAGACGTTTATTTGTTGTCCAGCAATGCTCGAAGGACTGAGTTAAATATAATTTTTATTTTGTATTAAATTTTGTTTTATTTTGGGTAGCACTTATTCTAAAGACCCTGTGTACTCCGCGTACAGTTGACTCAGTTACCTGAAGACTCGTGAATAGGTCACACAGTCCCTAATCTGTCGTCGAGATTTTCGACAGTCTCTGATGTCTGTAAATGTTCTACTTACAGTAGGCCCTGCCGGCTGCATGTCGGACGCCGACTGCCCACCTGGAGAATTTTGTTATCGACCCTCTGATATAGGCTACTGTCTTCCAAGAACAAAAGAAGCCAGAAAATCAGTTACGTGTAAGTTGTTATATGATATTTTAATAATTAAAGAGTTTCCTTGATAAGGCTCCAATCGAGATATTATACTGATCATATAAGCCTACCTCTGACGTAATTTCCCGGTAGATGTTTGATGAGGCATGCTACTCAACAGAAACGTGATTATATAAATTGCAGATGTTTTAAGTTGGCCAATAGTATTCTTAACCCCTTAACCGTGTATTTAACTGTAACTCAATGTAAAATGGACGGATATATCCGGGATCCCCAGCTAAGGGGTTAAATCAAATGCAGGCGATCTTCTTTTTTTCTTTTTTTATATTGTTATTCATTTTCAAAGTTATCTTTATCATTGTTTTATTTGTAATTCACATAGCTTCCGGAAATATTTTCAATAATAAGTTACATATATAGTTATTTTATTTATATATGTTGAGAGAGCGAGAGAGAAAGAAAGAGGAGGGAGAGAGTGTGTGTGTGTGGTCCATACAACTACCGTTAATAAATATCCTTTATATTGCTTAACACGTTGAACGCTTCAACTGACGTCCTTATAGTAGGGCAGTTATGACGTCCTTAGTTCAATGCCAAATATCTTAGCTTATACGGATCTTGGATGAACTGATCAAGACAAGCAAATTTTATAGAAAATGTTTAACTGTAACTCAATCTTGGCAAAATGGAGGTGGACTAAATGACCAATCGGAAGCGCCACATTCTACTGAAGAACGTCGATTGGCCTTCTAAAAGGCCCACCTTCTAAACCCCACGCCTCAGCTTCAATAGTTCCCAGATAATAAGGGTTAAAGGAATGATCTTCGCTTAACAATAGTTGACAAGGTCTACGTAACAGTGTTAAATTTTTTCGTATGAGGTGCATTCTAGTAACAAATATGATTAGCAATGTTCGTAATGATTCAATTTTGCTTTCAAGAATTGTCTCTGATCACTGGAAGAAAATGGGCGACGACCAACAAATGAATCTTTGAAGTCAACAGTCGCCATGCTTTTTGGAACGATGTTTACTCACTAGAATTTGGACTAATTTTAAAAAATGAATTCACAGTTCATGTGTATTTATTTTGACATAATATGTTATTTCTCAAAATTGTACCTTGAAATCTTATCATGAAATCTTGAAATTAAACGCATTCATACGAAATACTTTCAATGTGCGTGCTACTTGAAAATAAAAAAGTTTTTATCTCAAACATTAAATTCTCTGCATCACATGACGGCCTCTAAGTAGAACTAGGTTAGTTACAATGTAAATCAGTGGTAGTAGTTCCGGTCTACCAAAAACTCTGACATATATATGTATATATATGACATATACTGTATATATGATACATGTATATATATACACATATATATATATATACATATATTGTATATAGTAAAGGTAAAAAGGTAGGTCCCATACTCGAGTCCGAGCGTTGGGTTCCGGCGCTTAATCCTGTTCTAGGTAATCAGCGACGTATGTGGTACACGCCATTGATCTGTGGTAGGTAGCCATTACTTTCCCCAGATCCACGTTTTACCTCGCTGCTTAACGCTGCTCCTCACTTTACCACGGCCCTATATACCGATCAAGGCTGAGTCGACCTCAGGGTTCCTGCGGAAATTGAACCCCGACCATCGTCCAGCGTTGCTACCACTCTTCTAACTTCCCGCCCCTTGTAAAAAATCAAGAGGGCACAGTGAGCGCAGTATATGGAAATAGAAGGTGGATCAAGATTGGAAAAGAAGTAAGACAGGGAAGCAGTCATACAGTAGAAAGTTTCACTCATATTATGGAACTCCATTCCAGACTTTGTCACTAACTCGATAACCGATAAACAGTTCGTAAAGAATCTACATGTAAAGACACATTTGTTCAATGCGTCGTTTGACTGCTACCCTTATGCTGTGAAGCACTCTTGATTTAGGCTTAGGCCTTGTTATAGGGCTATATAAATTGTCAGATAATAATAATAATAAATAATAATAAGAAATATCGGAGAAATTTTACGATGGGGCGAAATATCGACCAGAATTCTTGCTGTTATTCAAAGATAGTTTCTCTACCTTTATGTTAAAATGACACTGTGCAGTGTGTACTTTTCTAAAGCGACACACAAAAGGAAGCGGTTGCTGTTGAATTATTTTAATTTCGAGATCTAAATAACTTTCTTCCTAATAAAATTGCATGGAAATTAAATGAAATTTTTGAATGATCTTTTGTATTAAGATTCTAAAATTAATCCAAATTTTTCCGAGAGACTTCAGGTACAGTACGTTTCAAGGTCATGGTGGTTGCTGATTTCAAACGTTCTATTTCTGGCTGAACGAAAGTTTCTGCGGTAGAATAACGACATTTCATTAAAAAATTGAAACATTATGTAAATTTCTAGCATATATTAAAATTATTAAACCAGGAAATATCTGATCAATTTCAAAGAGATTGCAAATAATGTTGAACAATTACTCTCTTTTTAGAAGGATTGAATGCCCCTCTTCTAGCACGACACTGTTATCTATTTGCGTGCATTATAGCAATTCAGAAGTGAGATCCGATAGATATAGATAGATAGATAGATAGATAGATAGATAGATAGATAGATAGATATATATAGATAGATAGATAGATAGATAGATAGATAGATAGATAGATAGATAGATAGGTAGGTAGGTAGGTAGGCAGGTAGGTAGGCAGGGAGGCAGGTAGGCAGGCAGGTAGGTAGGTAGGCAGGGGTGGGTGGGTTGATAGGCAGGCAGGCAGGCAGGCAGGCAGGCAGGCAGGCAGGCAGGCAGGTGGGTGGGCAGGTGGGCAGGTGGGCAGGTGGGTGGGTGGGTAGATAGATAGATAGATAGATAGATAGATAGATAGATAGATAGATAGATAGATAGATAGATAGATAGATAGATAGGCAGGCAGGTAGGTAGATAGGCAGATAGATAGATAGATAGGGTGGATAGATAGATAGATAGATAGATAGATAGGTAGGTAGGTAGATAGATAGATAGGTAGGTAGGTAGGTAGATAGATAGATAGATAGATAGATAGATAGATAGATAGATAGATAGATAGATAGATAGATAGATAGATAGATAGATAGATAGATAGATAGATAGATAGATAGATAGATAGATAGATAGATAGATAGATAGATAGATAGATAGATAGATAGATAGATAGATAGATAGATAGATAGATAGATAGATAGATAGATAGATAGATAGATAGATAGATAGATAGATAGATAGACATTTATTGGACCACCATATGCTTTAGTAATACTGTATGTCGTAAATATAACAAGTAAAACGAAGTTGGTGTTATAAAGGGACGTAGAGGGTTAACTGTGACCTGCGCTCAAGCATGACTTTACAACTATGTAACTAAGGAACAATTTAAATGTACTACATCAATACAAGAGTAAGCTATTATCTATGTAAGGTTTCAATCAATCAATCAATCAAATCTGTTTATTAGTATCAAGAAAATATCAATGACAGAACCAGTGATCTTCAATGTCACAAATTTATAATGTAAAAGAGTTATACAGATAAATAAAATGTAAGTAAATAAAATTACTACATATGAAAGATTTAAATTGATAAAATTACAGTTGACATTTAAATGATTTAGAAACTAAAGGGAGAAGCAGGAGAAGAGAAACATTCTCTGTTCAAGGCCTGCTTTCCCGGTGAACCAGTAAGCTTATACTAACTATATATGGACATTAGGGTGGAGTGAAAAGGACGAAATTTTAAAAATTTTCGAATTTAAAATTCTAATAGTGCACAAAGTTTTAACATATCAGTGATTTGTTCAGTGAAAATTTTGAATTTTTAAATAAGTGTTAAGAGCCTCCCAGAGACAATGAAGTTTGGGCATTTTGTGCAATTAATGCATTTTGGCATATAGGCCTTATTCATTTACAGACAACTGTTTTATTTTATTAATACAAACAATACATTTATCCAAAACTGCTTTTGTAAAGAGGTAACAAGAATTACAATCAATTTCTATTGCATTTTGCATACTTATAGACCCTATGCTGCGAAAGATGATATTCTCACAATATCAAAGCACAGTACATGCCAGCTCAATTAACAATATGGGAACTGTGAAACCACAGGTTTCTGTCTGATTCTGTCTGAAGTCTGATTTTGTGCTAGAATATGGCATGAGCCTGAGAGAAGATGCTTTGACTTTATGTGTCCTTCTCTTGCAATTGGACCATATATCAAGCACTGGCCTCAGTTACTGCTTGTACATCTTTCAGTTGCCTGAGAATGGCACTGAAATCTCTGAAAGTTCAACTGCTGATCTGCGCTCTTTATCAAGGATGAAATGTCTTGGCCTGAGAGGTTAGAAAGTAGAGGAGGAGCTGATAGTTGTTTCTTGTGCCAGTTAAGTAAATCAGCATAGGCCTAACTGGCAGCATCAACATTGAACACTGGAATTTTGAATTTTAGAATTCGAGTAATATTTGAAATACGTCTAGCTTTCAGTATTCTTCATAGCACTATACCTTCTCTGATGTGTTGCTGTGCATCTGCATCTGATAACATTGCCAGCAGTAGATTCTCTTCATGTCCAAAGTAAACGTTTCTTTGGATTGCCGGATCAACTACTAATTTAAGTTCTATAGGAAGGTATCGTGATAATGAAATTGTCTTCCAAAGTTGGTGCCTTCCGTCCTTGCAGGATGGTTTCATTTCAATATGAAACCAGACTGGAGTATATACTTTTGAATCATAAGTTGCTAGTTTTTCAAATTTTCAATTGGGTTTTCCGTACCTCGGCAAGCCATCTTGAATGTGAGCGTTTCTTTTGGTCGTGTGGTGCCAAAATCTGCGAACAGTCACCAAGTGTTATAGCCTTCCAAACGTCCGGCAGATAAGCCTTATCTGAACTCAAGTCTTCGCATGTTATAATGGGTATCTCTCCTTCAATTAAACAGAAACCTGCAATGGAAAAGTTCTGACAAGTTTGTAGCTGCTGACCAAGTGGACCAGAAACCCCTTAGGTCCTGTACCGGTAGTTGACCCACTGCAAAACTCAAACTACTTCTTCTAACAACCTCATAACATCTCCTGATTTCCCAGTATTATTTACAGTACCATCGCAACCAGTAGCAACAACCAGTTTCTGTAAGTCAAATCCTTTTCTTTTAACATGTACACAAACTGTAAATTAACGTTTTGATTCAAATCGCAGATTCTTTCTCAGTGAAACGTGACCAACCTGACTCCTAAACAATTGCCACACACTCCTCAATTACAGTTTTCATATGATGTATCCCATCTTTCTTCTTAGGCACTAGTGTCTTATCCTTACTTCCATCAAAAGAAACGCATTAGATAACATTGCTGCCCTCCTCTTCATTCAGTTCCGTTCTTTTCCTTTCCTTTCCCTTCAATTCTCATTTTGCTTCTGTCTAAATGAGAGTTTTATCGTCTTCATAAACGACTACAATGTCTTGAAAACATGCCGAAGATATGCAGCTACCTGCCTTATCTGATACAGAATACATGTCATGCAGCTATTAAAGATATATTAGGCAGAGAAGTTCAACTTGTGAAGAGGTCTTCTTTATTCTTTTTACCTTACTCTCAGTTTCTCGCCGAAATCCCGATTGATCATAGTTGTCATCATTAGGAGTATCACTATCTGAAGTATAGGCCTATGTAATTTCATTAGGCCTACTGATGACTTCAACAGGAACATCTGCTTGCCCACTTGTGGATGGTTGTGATGCAGAGACCTTGGAGAGTTCTGAGTGTCTTCTTGCCAACCTCTTTAAATATTCCCACATTCCGTGATGTCAATTCCTACCAAGGCCATTCGTCTAGCACCTCGCTGATGCAAAGAAATTCAATCCTTTACAGGCACCTTGTTTTTCATCACACAGGAACACTAGCTGGTA
Organism: Metaphire vulgaris; assembly: GCA_018105865.1. Taxonomy (NCBI): domain Eukaryota; kingdom Metazoa; phylum Annelida; class Clitellata; order Crassiclitellata; family Megascolecidae; genus Metaphire; species Metaphire vulgaris. The sequence goes on from CM030857.1 coordinate 2,503,887, forward strand.
GGCGTAATTAACTTCAGCACCCTTGTGTGAGACAGTGGGAATAGAGGATATATCCCAACGCAGAAACATACCCAATTACCAATTAGCAATATTACTGCAACTTGAGGACGCTTGGGGAGGCTCTAAACATTAATCCAGTTAAGTGATTTTTGGCACAGTTTCTCTCTATACCATAACACAACTTTTCCAAACTATTACATTTACATCACTGAGAAAAAGTTTTTTCACTCCACCCTAATGGACATGTTCCAATTGACTGAATACTGTGTTTATAAATACAGAAAGCAAGTAACAACCGGAAACAAATTTTAACATATGGTGCTAGTAAGCATGCATTTCCAGGCAGATTGTGGTTGCGAGTTTCGGGGAGGAAGTAAGAACGGGATGATCAATTACAGAATGTTACAAATTTAGCGAAGAAGTGGTCGTCTAATTTATTTCTGAATGATGTTATGGTTTGTGCTTTTACAATTTCATCACTTAGATTATTCCACGTATCCTATAGGGTCTATGCGGAAAGATGATTTATAGAGTTTAAGGCAATGTCCTCGGGTAGAATGGTAAGGGGAAGGAGAAAAAGCGGTGTAGGCCTATATCAGTCTCGTACATCTTGCTAAGAATTTTTAGTGCATTCCGTAAGATCAATTTTTAGTCTGCGAAGTTCCAGTGGCTCAATATCAAGCATGGTAAGTCGTTGCTTGTATGGGATGTTGTAAAATCCTCGTAGGCGTTTGGGAAAGTTTCTTTGTCCAGATTCTAGTTTAATGATGTTTTTAGATGTATGGAGGTTGTAGACTGGAATGCAGTATTCGAGAAGGGGTCGAACGTAGGTTACGAAGACCTGCACAAGTATTGGCGGAGATCTCGATAAATTATGAAACCTCTGAGACTAAGGTTGGCACGCGTGCGAGCTTTTTGTGTGTACATTATAGAGATGGTGCTATCTAATCTATTGTAAAAGATTCGGTAGATTTGAATAATTGGGTATTAAATAAACAACGACAAATTGACTCACCAGAGGAGCCATTTGACAGTTGGTTCTGCGCTGCTACAAACATACGTTAAAAACGCAATGATGTCCTGGTGAACAATCGCTGTCCTTTATGCAACCCACCAATCCTAAACAAAACATTGACAGCCACTGGTAAAACGTCTTCAGCAGTGGTTAAATTACGTTTAGAGAGGTGCTGGACCTCCCCTAGCGCTATTCCTAACCCTTCAGGCTGAACTTCTACAGTATAGATTACTTCAGTCAAATAGCCAATGCTTTCTTGTTACAATTATCTGCGAAACATAAAGTAAATTAAATTATAGTCAAACGCGCTAACAACGATGTACAACTAAACGATAAAAAGCAATCAATTTAGCGCTACTATGTAAAAAATCTAAGTTGAACTATTTTACTGGACATAAACAAGTTACTTTGCTAAAATCAACAAGTATTAATGTAACAATACTATAACTGCGGAAATTAGCGATTAGTTATGACATTAGGAGCTACGTTTCGCCGTGGGAATAGTTCCTATTGCTGATACTAATTAACCACCTTCAAAGTAGTTGACCACCTTCAAAGAAATTTACCACCTTCAAAGAAATAACCTAATAAGTAAGCATCAGCAGGGACTTCATAGACGTCTTTGCTTCAGTCGTCCTGCCAATACGCTAAACTTCCTACGGAATCTACAGCCACAACTGCTTAACTGGCTAATAATAGCGTGATTACAGGTGGTTTAAGACAGTGATCCACAAGTTCTTAAGTTTAGCGGACTGGTAGAAAAATTTTCCAATTTCAATAGTCACTGATTCCCTTTTAAAATTTCTTCTCCCTATAATATGTAACTCTCTAACTTCACTTGGTTCTATATGTAGGTTATGGAAATATTATAAATGTTAACAAAGCGACAGTAACACGAGAAAATATTTCTAGATTTTTTCCTACTATTTTCTCAAAGTTCTTGATTCATGCCCCGGACAACGACTTTGGGAAGCACTCGTTTAGGAGACTAGCCTGCGTGAAATCCACTGCAATGACTATACAGATTATAGGGTCGTATTAGGCTCTGATCGAAAACGTACCTTTAATAGTTTCGTCTATGTTTGAGGTTCTGGCGGCCGAGTCAAAACGATTGAAATTCCTAATTGGCTCCGGCTCCTTGCGGTCTTTGAGGGAAAAACATAAAGCAAAGTACACAACTGAGGAAAAGCTTGAAGAAAAATGTTAAAGAAAGTAAAAACGTTAGTCCGATCAATATTGCCCTTATCAATTTCGATCAACAGTGTTCGAATTAGGGCACCACTATTCCATAGTCCTACTACACAAGCGACAATCACCAGTGTTTATTCTAGGCCATCTCTGCGGAGAATTTTCTCCCAAGGTTTGATTTTTTTCCCACATAATTTTTTTGACATTTTGGCATGTAGTATGACCACCTCAATGTTTGGTTCCCCCAACATTTTTTAACTCCCCCCAGTGTCTAGGTGGCTGGAATAGCCACTGACCACTGACAGTACCAGCAATAAAGGAAATCAACAAAATGAAAGTCCTGCTGAATATATCTTGTGAAATGGCTAGTAAGTTGATCGAGGGATGAACCGTGTCTTAAGACATCTGGTCCATTGTATGACAGGTTTTTAAAATTTCCAGAATGCACTAAATCTCGCTTACTTCCTTCTAACGCTTAAAAAATTTGCGTAGCACAGACCGCAGTTTAACAGGAAGGGAAAAAGGAGCGGTCCATACCACGAGGGGCATGGACAGTGGGCGCCTCCAAGTTTTGTGGCAGATTTCCGCCTATAATCCAATCCTACCCGGGTGGACGGCTCCAGAAATCATCTGTGAAATCGGTATAGACCACAATGTACACTCATCGCGACGCATCGAACCCCTTTATACAATGTTATGTTTACTCTTTTGGCCTTCTTAAACACAACACTGATGATCCGAAAACGGTCTTGGGTCAACCTCTTTTTTCTAAGTCGTGACGCAAGCTGTTTCGAAGTACGTATATATTAAATACTCGATCCGCTCTTGTTAGTCGATTGCGTAGGAACTTAATAGTCGATTAGGGACCTAACCAAGCGGGCCAGTATCCGTGTTTAATCTAGACTCCTGGACTCCGGGGAGAAGCTGACAAGGCCGGAGGGAAAGTCAGTTAGAGGGCTGCTGTTAGTTAATGTAGTATGCCAACATTTCCGGGGAAAATTTAAATTTTTCGAGGGGAAGGGCAATTCTCCCCGGGAAACGGCCTAGATTAAACCCTGGCCGGGATATATATATATATAATGTATATATAGTATGTACATTATATATTATATATATATTATGTACATTATATATTATATATACATATGCATATATGATATATTATATATATATATATACATAATAGCACAGTGCAAAGTCGACAGTGTATATTATTCGTGAATTGGAATATCAAAACTCACAGTCATATTTCCAGTTCCTTTCCATGGACTCATACGATGGATCGTCGTCGTAGTAATCGAAGTCACGATCTTCGAAACAAAAATTCGCCTCAAATATTAACACAGTGAGAGACAAATCGAGTGTTATACGACAACATTGCACTTTATTGCCTGGACATATACTGATGTATAAGTAGGATATGATTTCATTTCCAACCAATGCTATATACACAGGCATAGATAGATAGGAAATAAATTTATTACCTGCTATAATTTTATTTCCCCACCAACAGTAGGCTATATAGTTATGTGTAGAAAATAAATTTATTACCTGCCACCAACTGTATACTATTTGTAGACATTATTTTAATAGGAGGGAATAAATTTATACAGAAATAAATTTACACGTATGCCGCATAATTTGTTTCCCTAGAAACTTGCAGGATCCACCCAGGAAGTGATTGTATGAGGTTAATAAATTTATACCACACCGCCAGTAGCAACATCCCCTCTAATTCTTCAGGGTCCTTGTGTGCATGCAATTTACCTTGGGCAACAATTTCCCAATTGACTATCTTTTGGACAATTTTACTTCGTGCAAAGAAAGAAAATTGTGAAGCAATATAATTAAGTTCTCTACCATAATAAACCACATGCTAAGTGATTTAAAAAGTGCTAATTACCTCTCCACGCTTGTCAAGCATTTTACGGACGACGTTAAATATGATATGCAAGCCATGCTGTGGTGATTACCTTTTTTGTGAAATATTTAGACAACTTTTCATACAAAATAAAACCTCTTGCAAATTTTTTGGGCAATAAATATTATTTTTTGGGCACATGTCTCCCATTTTTGAGCGCGCGCCCACGCGCTCACCTTAGAGGGAACATAGACCAGTAGGCGTTCTGTTTCACCAGCAGCAAGAGGTATTGGTTTAAATTGAAATGACTGTGGGGGATCAAGAACTGAAGCAAAGTGACTTGTGAAATCGGAGGGCATTAAGCCTATGAGCTTTTTGGAGCCACTAAATTGGTGCAGATGACACTCCAGATTTAGAAATGATAGAAGGCTATATTGCATCGATTGCGAGTCAGTTGTAAGTTGTGTATTTAAATCCAAAAAGACCTTTACAAAATTTTTTGTATATATTTAAAATTTCATTTTAGAAATCATTTCAGTTTCAGTTAACTTTAAAAAAATAATGTCAGTTTCTATTCAGTTTTAGTTGACTGATATATCGCTGTTTAAGACATTGACTCGGAACATTTGGCCATCTAACGCCATGCGGGGATCATCGGCATTATTAATAATCTAATCTATCGTCTTTAAATCAGTCATAAGCAGGCAAAATGGCGTTTTAGATCATAAATGTATTTTCATTACCCGACCGTGTGAATCCTCTCTAAGGTGAAAGTCACCGGAAAAGGCGTTAGCCGTGCAATATCAGCTGAATTGGATTTCATTCAATCCGTCAATCAATCAATCAATAAATCATTCAAAAAGTTTCTATGGCGCCACTATCATAATGCCCAGTGCATTTGCCGACGGCACACACACACACACAGATGTACTGTCATATAGGTGACAAAATAATGGCACTTGGTAATACTCGTACTTGTACGCAATTGTTATTCGATTATCTCTGCCGTGACCCCATACATGTACAGTTGTTTATCAGAGGTGGTTCGAAGCAGAGTATGTTACTATGTGTCACACGTGACCGAATGCGACGGTTAGAGCTTCAAAAGCCCTAGGTCTTGCACCTGGAACTTTGAATGATTTCAGACTCAGAATATATAGTGACTAGGATTTGTTACAGTTTTCGTGTTCTTTCGGAGGAGACTCACCACGATTTCCTTGTCCTGCACCCGACCTCGAACCCTTCGCGAATTGCTTGAGCTGTGAAAGGGCATCTTCCAACTTGTCCAATGCGCCGTTAAACGAAGACGCGTCTACGTTGAACAGAAAATGAACAATCGAAAGACGGTTACAGCATTAGAGTACGAACAAATTTAACAAACAAAGCATTCGTCTGTGGAGCTTATGTACAGTAAGGCCCGGCATACATTTCATATACTGTACATTTGATCGATGGAGCTATAAACTATATAAAACAAGCAAGACAGCGTTGGGATAATTGTTCTCCGTGTGGTATGCAGCATTATAGACCACCAAATGACACTCCAAAATTAGAAAAAGTTCGTTATTTGCGTCTCCCCCATTTCCTTCACTGTAAAGAGGTAATTAAAAAGGGCAACAACAACAACAAATGTCGTCTTGTGCCTTAGAGGCCGTCCATAAATGACGTAACGCACTGGGGGCTAAACATTTGTGACGAGGTGTTCCAGAAATGTGACGTCACATAAATTTTTTTTTGGGTGGCGCATTTTTGCTTGTCAAGATTTTTCGAAAGGTGAGAAGGGAGAGGGTTAACGCGTTGTGACGTCATATTTTAGGGGCCTGACTTTTTGCTATGACACGTGACGAAAGAGCAAAAAACCTTCCAAAATCGCGTTACGTCATTTAAGGATGGCCGGTTAGACAGATTTTGCTTGTGGACTAACTAATATACTCATTTCATATGGCATAGAGGCTTGTGTGGAATTAACTGAACATTTGCTCTGCATATTTAGCCTATGCTTTTCTTTCATCTTGAAAACAATTCTTTATTAAACATTTAAATTTTAGTTGAAACATAGAATTTCAACTTGCTAAGGATTCCTCATTTAACGCATTATTAGTATAGGACCAAACTACAAGAGCGACTAAGCCGTATCTCAAAAACTTGAATCGATGGGACAAACGCTACCTGAGACCCATGGTCGGGACAGGAAAGTCACTCTGCTGTGAAGCCTTGGTGTCCCCTCCCTCTATTCCTGAACCCTGGCTAACGCCAGTGCTCATTTACAGATCAAAAATCATAACCTCCATAGCTGTAACAACCTAGCCTCACTGCCCTTTGGACGTTGACTATTGCCTGGCTGATCCCATACCTTTCCTATAGCTATTTTAAGAGAGACTGAGCGCCTAAGAATAAGCAGCTACATTTGTGCTGTTTTCCAAGGCACTATAGAAATCCACGAGATTTTACTTTACTTTACTTTACAGATGATTAATTGAGAACAGGTCTATCATTACAGGTAGATACGTCGAGATGAATTTTGTCACCGGCGTATTGACTGATTTATCTCCGAATCAGACAACGCTTTAATTTTAATTTAATTAATTAATACCAGGAACCCCGAATATATCCGTCCGTGTTACATTGAGTGACAGTTAAATACACGGTAAAGGGGCCGAATTAGGCAAATAAAATCTTACGTAGCACTTCTGAAGACAGAAGAATGGACGCAACGAGAATCGTCGCCCAGAGTTTACTTCCGATCGCCATCGATGGTCGTAGATATGTTCGACCAACGGGTGATCAACGTCAACAGTCAATGATCCAATGAATCTCAGAATCGGCTTTTATACAAACATTTGCAGCAACGTTTGTAATTGAGATTTGCATATTAAGTCAATATTTTGAAAAAACAACGTTTGATCAATTGACAGAAATACGAATATTGTCTATAGAGGTGAATCGAGGTGCCTCCGACCGATTATCGGCCGATTACCGATTATCAGCCGGTTACCGATTATCGGCCGATTGTCGATTATTGGTTTTTAGAGTTCTGATGTTCACTACTGAGTTCAACGTATTTCAAATGATCAGTTGTGGCTCCTATAGGTGACCCTGCGTTTCGCAGAAAGAGGGAAATGTTCTAAATAATTTCTTACTATCAAATATGTTTTACTGGCGCAATTTTGTCACGGGAGACAGAGCACGTTTAATGCTGGGCTAGCCGCAATGCAGTGATAAAAGGCAGAATGCGTAAGCCACCCTTTACTGGTTATAATCTCTGCTGTTGCAGTACCACCTCGGGCTGCACTGGAGCAGTAGTTGCTTTGCTGTTGCAATTATTTATATTGTCTGCGATAATAAATAATAATAATAATAGTATATCGTGAATGGATGCTCATTACTCGGCCGCCAATTTCGATTTTTGAACAGCGATACCGATTATCATCCGATAATCGTTATCGGCCGATTATCGGGGCGCCTCTAATTGTTTACACTGACCGAAAGAACGCAAATCTCGGAGGAAGATGAGATGCAATGAAATTCATTAAAAAATTTAAAAACAACCAATTATACGAGGCGATTCAAGGCGATTCATCAAGTTTTAATGGTCTGTTAGTAAATTTTGTCAAAAATTAGTTGCTTATATTAATTGCAGAGAATTCAGTGACCAATAATGTTTAACCTACAGTATGTTTTGAACATATGGGAGCCACAAGAAAGAGACACACGCAGATTGAGAAAGGCAAATGGATTCGACAGACTTCTATAGCGCCTTTGAGGTATTTTTATAGAGTCGCGAGATGGCACAGTGGTCGTTTGCCTGGAAGCAACTATATGCCAGAATAATTTAAACATGGAACCAGAAGAAAATTGTCAGACGGAAAGTATAATTATATTCGCAACGAGAGATGTAACTAAGAAAGCGAGATTATCAATTATTTCAGCTGCTGTGGCTGAAAATAATCTGAGACCAATCTCTTTGTAATGGAATGCTGCGCAACACTGCTGTATTATACGAATTCTATTTCTGACGATAATATAATTATGCATAATACGCGTATACGGTAAAAACATTTTGTGAGTGTCTATTGCAGCTAAAGAGTTGGCAGAGAGCAAGAGTGATGAACCGCAATTTTTTACCTGAATTTAATTATTAGTTAATCTATTAATCCTATTTGTGATTCTCTACAGTGCCCGCCGAAAGAGAATTGGAAGTTCAACAGGTCTGCGTAAATGTGTCGAGTTTCGCTGTGGTTTAAAACATTGACGGCGATAGGCAACAAAGCTCTCTACCAACAGGGATCTTAAAATCGAATAACACAACAAAGAGGCAGCACATAGGCTTAATTATCAAAACGCGTGCAACAAGCGGTAAGTCACGGAAGACAGAACAGATAACAAGAGATTGAGCACGAAGAAAAAACACTGGTGAAAATTCACTTTCACCAGCACCAGGAAAATTGAGGCAATTTCACATTGAGTTGCATGTACAAACGGTTTCAGACGATTTCCTGTATTGTCGGCGGGGTTATTTCTAGGATTATCAATTTGGGCTGTGTCGGTGCAAAATTGGGTGGGTGGGGGTGTTGGAGGGTGTTAGGGGTGCATCTCAGACTCGGATTGGGGAAAATTTCGGGGTGTCGGTCCCAAATTGAGGGGTGTTGATGGGGTCTTCTTCTTCTTCTTCTTCTTTAGATGCTGTGTATTTCTACGTTAGTGACCATGGATTTCCACTTTTTTCTATCTTGACATCCTCTTATTAGTTCGATGTTATTCATTATTCCTTCAATTTCTTCTCGTAGGCAGTCTACATATGTGTTTCTGTGCCTTCTTCTGGCTCTTTTTCCTCCACTTTTCCTGTTATTGCCAAATGCTCCAGTTCTTCCTTCCTCATTACATGTCCGAAGAAGGAAAGCTGCCTCTTTTTGATGGTTGCCATCAGACTTATTTCTATTCCAATTTCATTCAAAATCTCTTCATTGGTTTTCTTTTCCGTCCATGAAATCTTCAGCATCCTTCGCAGAAGCCACATTTCTGTGGCTTCCAATTTCTTCTCCATTGCCTTGGATATAGTCCATGTCTCTGCTCCATACAAGAGTACTGACCAAATATAACATTTTAGCACTCTTAATAATCGTTTCTCGTAAGAGATGTGCCTATTTGTAAGTATCGTTTTAAGTTCCCAGAATGCTGCCTTGGCCAATCCTATTCTTGATGTTATGTCTTTCTCACATTTCCCATCGCTGGTTATCATACTGCCTAAGTATTTGAAGTGTACCACTTGTTTGATTTCATTGCCGTTTAATCTTATTTTGCATGTGGGTATTACTTTGTTTTTGGTAATCACCATGCACAAGGTCTTTTTTATATTGATCTTTAAACCTTTCCTTTCGCCTTCTATTGCTAATTTATTTATAAGTTCCTGCAGTTTCTCCTCTGAAAAATATCCCTGATTGCCGGAATAGCTTACTATTTTCAGACGGTAATAATCAGATGATGGACCAACTGAAAAAGATGAAAATCATCGTCTTCGCCATGATCATGACCATGATAGTGATCATCTTCATCATCATCGTCGCCGTCATCATCATCACCATTGTCATCGTCAGCATTATCTTCATCACCATCGAAGTCGTCATCGTCATCATCAAAAATCCAAAATATCTCATTATACAGTAAAGGACTGTTTATTGCTGATACAATTTAAAAACAACACATTAAATATGTTGAATTGCTATTTATCAAATCTATGATGACTTCCAATGCACCTTATTGGCATCTGCTCCAGTAAAAAGCTATAAACAACAGTCAATACTTAATAACAACACATTAAAACACATTAAAACGCATATGAATAGTAATTCGTTCTGCGGGTATTATTACGTTGCTCATTGCATCTCATTTTCTTCTGTTCTATGCTTTAGAAGAGGCATTATGGTATTGGTGCTATAGAAAAAGTTGATTGATTCACTAATTGAATTTTCAAACGTACGGAGGTTAACCAAACGTGAATTTTCAAGTATTTACTTATTTACAATTCAAAATTAGAAAATCCGACAAAATATTTCTCTATAAAAGACAGCCTTTGGATTGACGGAATCATTGTTTATAATCGACGTGGAGCATCTGCATTCATCCGTTGGTCGAACTGACTGCAATCTACAAATGGCGATCGGGCTCAAGCAACTCTTGCCGATGATCTTCATTGGGACCATTCTTCTGAGTCTTTCATTTGCAGACGATTCAGGTCTTTTGTTTTCAAAACGCAGGCAGATATTTTGCCATTTAGTAAAGCGATTTCAAGCGATTTAGGAGGCTAAGTTAACCTATGTGAAAACCACTGTATTAGGAATATAATATTTGACATATGAAATAGAGAGCACTGATTCCGAATCTGATGTCAGAAGTTGCTCAGAACATTCTGGTCTCTTTTATAGTCCAGTTATGAAGACAATCTGGTAATTTTACGCACTTTCTGTTGCATGCAACATTTCACCAGCTGCGCCAAAAATGGCATCCGTTAGAAACACCCAGACTGTTAAGCAAGTCCTCCCGTAGTGACGTACAACGTGGAGGCAATCGGGACGATTCGTCAAGCTGCAATGAAGACGCTTTGGTTAAGTTATAAGGTTTGGTTGTCAATGGCAACGGCGTCTTCCAACATCTGCTGTGTATCGTGACTGACAAACAGACTATCAATTTACCTTACATTACCGGACGAAGATAATTATTATTTAAGAAGATGTGCCTGGAATCAATTCAGATTTTAGTAAACATTTTTCTTAACATGTTAATTTGACTTTTCCTTAACGTTTCGCTGTTTGAACCAATACGCTTTTTACATTGATTCTCTGACAATTTAGGCTTATAAAATCTTTCTCACCTTTGCATAAATCGTTTATTTGTTGTCCAGCAATACTCGAAGGACTGAGCTAAATATCAATATTTTTGTATTAATTTTTTTATTTTGGGTAACACTTATTCTAAAGACCCTGTGTACTCCGCATACAGTTGAATCAGTTACCTGAAGACCCGTGAAGAGGTAACAGTCCCTAATCTGTCGTCTAGATTTTCGACAGTCTTTGATGTATGTAAATGATTTACTGTAGGCATCTGTTGGCCATGCAATACGAGCGCCGACTGTCCACCTGGGGAAAAGTGTATTCAAATCCTTCGAATAAAATGCTGTGTTGCATAAGATAAAAATCAACCAGAAAATCAGTGACGTGTAAGTTGTTCTATGATATTTCAATAAGTTTCCTTGATATGGCTCCAATCGAAATATTTTACTGATCATAATTATAAGCCTACCTCTAGGTTAATTTGTTGGTAGAAGTTTGATGAGGCTTGCTATTCAACAGAGAACGTGATCATATATAAATTGCGGATGTTTTAAGTAGGCCCATAGTGCTCTTAAATGAAATGCAGGCGACCTTCTTTGTATTTCTTTATTTTCGTTATATTGTTATTCATATTCAAAGTTGTATTTATCATTGTCTTATTTCTAATTCACACAGCTTCAGAAAATATTTTCAATTATACTTAGGCCTATATAGTTATAATTATTTATTTATATGTCTTGAGAGAGAAAGAGAGAGAGAGAGAGAGAAAGAAAGAAAGAAAGAAAGAAAGAGCGAGGAATAGATAGAGAGAGAGAGAGAGAGAGAGAGAGAGAGAGAAAGAAAGAAGTTAGTGGTACCTACAACTAACGTTGATAATTATCCTTTATATTGCTTAAATAGTAGCATTTAGCCTTATCTTTCTTAAGAAATGGTCTTCGCTTAACATGATTAGCAACAGTGTTAAATTGTCGAGGTGCATTCGGAAGCATTATTAGAAATGTTCGTAATGATTCAATTTTCTTTCAAGAATTGTCTCTGATCAGCCGCAGAAAATGGGCGACGAACAGCATATAAATCTTTTGAAGTCAACCGTCGCCATGATTTTTGGAACGAAGCTCACTCTTGATCACTCTCGAGAATTTGGATTAATTTAAAAAATATTGTATTCAAAGTTTATGTGCATTTCTTTTGACATGATAACATAGGCTATGTCTCGAAATTACTCCTTGAAATCTTATCCTGAAATTAAATAGATTCAGACGAAATGCTTTCAATGTGTGTGCTACTTGAAAATGAAAGTTTTATTTAAGACATATTTTCCAGCCCTGGCTACAAGTGGAGAGTGACACGGGGACAATATTTTATCCCATCCCCACCCTGCACCCAAACATTTCTCCCCGTCTCCGCCCCATCCCCGCACCAGACTTTTTCGTCCCCTCATTGTCCCCGCATTAAGCCGTTAATATACGTTAACAAAGATACTTATCGTAATATGTTACTACGTTTTTGTCTCAAAATTATAGTGTCATGTAGTCGACTGTTAAATGGTAATATGCCATAATTAATTAAAGATTTAAGTCAGCGAACAAAAGAAGATTAACAACAACATCAGCACTCCATTGTGCAGCCCTCTCGTAGTGTGACCACACATCACTCACTCAGTTATACGTTTAAAAGATATTCACTCACTTTGACTTTTAATCAATTTATCGATGCGCATTTTCACATCTATAACTTTTGAGTAATGACAAATAATAAGCCAAGACAAGCAAAAATGACAATGTGCAGATGGTTTAAAAAGGGACACAGGGGACCAAATTACAAGACTAAGACTTTCGGCAGATTACTAAGTCAGTTGACTGCTCCAGCACCGTGTAAAAATTTGATTCATACCTACACAAACGAATAACCTAAAGGGTAACTAAATACTCTCCATGCAGAAAAATAAGAACGCCTGCATAGCGTCATCAATATTATTGTTATCATCAAAGAAACAACCGGTTGGTTTAGATCACCGCGGTATTACCGTGGCAAATGTCCACGTTCCCTGGTATTTAATTGCGTGACTAGAACCCGTTATCGATGTAATACCGAACTTTTGGCCAAATTAACACCACTACCGCGATTAACAACCTGAGATATGCTGATGACATAGTTTTGATAGCAACTCCGCGGTCATTGCCGGAACTGGTGATAAAGTGGATTTTGCTATCGAAGAACTTGTTTGACGTGACAAAAAACAAACTAACATGTTAAGATTTTTGCATTTTGTCATGCTTCATGTGTCGTAAGACCCTATCGAATTCGTGGAAAACAGCTGATCTTGGTCCATCTAATTCTGGGACGCACTGCAGGAACGCTCTAAGATCAGGATTCAGGGCGACGTTCAGAATAAACACTGCTCCAGATGTAGGATCAACCTGATGCCGTAGGATTCGGTGATGGAAGCACATCCTTTTCGATTCGAGCAACGTGGCCAAAGCTTGGACAAGAAACGCAGATCAGAAAAGACAACAGTTCAGTTAACTGGGGAATGCTGTCCATCAGGACTGGAAAGAAGTGAACAAATGTCGTATCAGCGTATTCCCATGAAAATCATCCGCAGGCTTCAAATTTAGGGAAGCTTCCAGTGCTCTCAGGTCTTCAGCGAGCAAGGTCAGTGTTTCCGCTGCATAGAGAAGGATGGACAGAATGAGCGCATGCACGGTATGGATGATGAATCTTGAGATCGACAAAACAGTCTACTATCAAGACCATCAGAACGTGAAAATACGTCACGCGGAACACAAACAGGACACGATGAACTGAAAGGATGGAGCATAAGTCATTGGGACAGTATTAAGCTACAATATACGTTAAAAAGATTCAGGGGGTCCATATGTCACTACGCCGGCTGGCACCGGTTTATAGTAAACAACATCACCACGTGAACTGCTCTATCAGGAGATCGCCTGATTTACTCAGACCAACAAAAGAAGATCACTGTCGATCGCACTCCATTCGCAGCCGTCAACGGTCACCGATGATGGAGCATTGACTTGATCAATTTATCGTTGATTTCTGGGTCTTAACCATAATGACAAATCACCCAAACTCCACAATGAACTGTCGACGAACAGATCATACAAGATTCGTTCTGCCAGTTGGGATGCCGCACATCCAGATGGCAAAACTTGGAACGTTGTTAAGAAGGCAAACTTCGGAGGAAAACATGAACGCCTGCAAGCGTCATCAATAAACATTTTTAAAATCAACTAATTGGATACCGTCACCAAAACATCAAGTTTTAATGATTTTTTAGTAAATTTTGTCAAAAAACCAGCCTAAATTATTTGATTGACTGATTGATTGATTGATTGATTGATTGATGAGTTCATTTATATCCGCGCACTTGGCAATCACAAATGGGCCGCAACCGTTTGACACAAAAGACTAATTTTTGTTAAGATTTTGCGATTTTATCATCCTTACTTAAGAGATAAATTAATTCTGGCAGCTGTTCTAACCATAATATACAAGGATGTCTGATAACGTTCCCAGAGGATAAATGATCAAACCTGTCCTGATTATCTGGCTACACTGATTCGAAGACACACTACGGGAGGCCAGGTTTTGACAGCTTTGCTCCAGTAACAAAAAACTTCTCCTAATCATCACACACCTTCGCAAACAACGATTTTGGTGAAAGATCAGTCACCAGAGGAACCCACTTCTCAAATAATTCTCCCGGACTTCGTCACTAATTCTTCTCTATTTCCCTCAGTTCAAAAAAAAACCCAAGACACACTTGTTTAGTACGTCGTATGATGGCTAACTCTTTATTGTAAATAGGGTTGCCAGATTCAAACTTTTGGAGCCAAAGGAGGACAGAGCCAGAATAAAAGGAGGACAGAGGAAGATCATTGATGCATGAAACCAGCTGTGTAGTGGTCGTCCATAAAGTCGAGCAACGTGGTTAGATAGGTCAAGACGACATTTGTTACAACAGTTCAGACAACGGGGAGGGTCGGAAATGTTACGAACGCAAAAAATTTAAGTGACCGTTTTTGGCTTCCCAGAGATTTTGAAGAGGAAAAAACAAGGAAGACCTCTTTTTGCTTGTCAGGGTTTATCGAGAGGAAAAATACAAGGATATGAATGAGCTTTTTGCTTGTCAAGACTTTTTGAGGACGAAAATGGGGAGACGGCCTGTTGTTACGTAATATTTTAAACGTCTGACGTTTTGTTAACGTACACGATGAACTGGAAGGATGGAGCAAAGTGGGACAAAATCGCAATAGCGAAAAGTTTCAGGGGCCCCCAGGTCATCGAGTTGGCTGGCACTGATGATGAACATCACCACGTTTACTGTTTATCAGTCTCTGCGTTTGCTACTGGAAAGATGAAATTAACATTTCGCTGACCAATGACCATAGACTCAACGGTCACCGATGATGGAGATTGAATGACGAGAGTCGAGATTTTGGGACTTTGGACAATCGATATTGATATTATTAAAACAATTTTAATATCGATGATTGGGTAAACTGAGATAACGGACTAAAATGTTGGGATTCGTCAATACCAGTTGGCAAAATTGATAGCATACAAAAGCTCAAACTTCGGAGGAAGATGCAATTTTTAGCTTTGCCGGGAGGACATTTTGGAACAACGGACCTAAACTAAAACACATGTCCTCCTTTTGGAGGACATCTGGCAACCCTGATTTTTAAGCAAATCTTGATTTAGGCGTATGCCTAAATTATTTGATTGATTGATTGATCAGATAATTTATAATAATAATAATAAATGGGCCGAACCGATCGTTCGAAAAAGTACGTCTTCAATCTTGTGAGGAAGGTGGTTCGCGAGGTTGTGTCTTTCCGTAGAGATGGTGCATGGAAGGGCATTCCAACTGGTCGGACCTGTGGCCCTGTGGGAACGATCACCCATTTTACATTTGGTTCGCGGTGTCCAGAGAATGCGGGTCGTATCTGACCGCAGATCATTAAAGGGTCTGCATAGTGATCGTTTTAATCTGCACTCGTTGGCGAGGTAGACCGGAGCTTCTCCTCGTAGACATTTGTCAACAAGAGCAACAATCTTGAAATCAATTCGTTGTCGAATTGGCAGCCAATGAAGATTTCTTAGAACCGGTGATATGTGCGGCATTCTACCGGTACCAGTTATAAGACGGGCTGTAGCATTTTGGACTGACTGGAGGCGTCGTAGTTGTTCGTCAGTCACCCGGGCGAGCATGCCATTGAAATAGTCATATTTGCAGAATATTTCCAGAAAATTCTCTGACCAATAATATTTAAAAAACGGTATGTTTTGAACATATGGCGGCCACAAGAAAGAGACACACGCAGATTGAGAAAGGCAACTGAAAGCGATAAATATCATCGTCTTCGTCGTCGTCATCGTCATCATATCATCATCACCATCATCATGGTCTTCTTCGCCTTCGTCGTCGTCATCATCATCATCTTCAACTTCATCATCAATCATCGTCGTCGTCATCGTCATCATCGTCATTATCATCATCATCTTCATCGTAGTCGTCGTCATCGTCATCATCAAAAATCCAAATCTCATTATACAGTAAAGACTAAAATTGGGGGAGGGGTGGTGTTGGAGGGTATTAGGGGTGCTTCTCAGGCTTGCATTGGGGAAAATTTGTGTACTGTCGTTCTCAAATGGGGGTGGGTGTTGAGGGGGTATTAGGGGGAGTAAAATGGCCCTGATTGCCGGAATAGCGTCCAATTTTCAGACGGTAATAATCAGATGATGGACCAACTGAAAATGAATATCATCGTCTTCGCCATGATCATGATCCTGATCGTGATCATCTTCATCATCATCGTCGCCGTTGTCATCATCATCATTATCTTCATCATCATCTTAGTCGTCATCGTCATCATAAAAATCCAAAATATCGCATTATACAGTAAGGACTCTGCTTATTGCGGACAAAATTTAATAACAACACATTAAAGCTGATGAATTGCTATTTATCAAATCTATGATGTTTTCCAATGCATCTTATTGGCATCTACTTCAGTATAAAGCTATAAACAACAGTCAATACTTAATAACAACACATTAAGCCTGATTAAACTTTAAAGCGCTTAACACTAATTATTCGTTCTTCGGATTTTATTACGTTGCTCATTGCATCTCATTTTCTTCTGTTCTCTTTTAGAAGAGACATTATGGTATTGGCGGCAAAGAAGTTGATTGATTCACTAATTGAATATTCAAGCGTACGGAGGTTAGCCAAACGTGAATTTCCAAGTATTGACTTATTTACAATTCAAAATTAGAAAATCCGACAAAATATTTCTCTATAAAAGACAGCCTTTGGATTCACGGAATCATTGGTTATCGACGTGGAGCATCTGCATTCATCCGTTGGTCGAACTGACTGCAATCTACAAATGGCGATCGGGCTCAAGCAACTCTTGCCGATGATCTTCATTGGGACCATTCTCATGTGTTGTCTTATGTTGACAGCCGAGGCTGGTGGTATGTATCATAAACTCTTGCCGATGATCTTCATTGGGACCATTCTTCTGAGTCTTTAGTTGGCAGACGAGACAGGTCTTTTGTTTTCAAAACGCAGGCAGATATTTTGCAATTTAGTAACGTTATTTCAAGTGATTTAGGAGGCTAAGTTAACCTATGTGAAAACCACTGTATTATGAGTGAAATATTTGACATGTGAAACACAGAGCGTTGATTCCGTATCTGATGTCAGAATTTGCTCAGAACGTTCTGGTCTCATTTATAGTCCAGTTATGAGGACAATTTCATAATCTGACGCACTTTCTGTTGCTTGCAACATTTCACCAGCTGCGCCAAAAAGGCATCCGTTAGAAACACGCAGACGCTAAAGCAAAGTCGCTTACAGCATTTTAACACTATACTAACTGTTAACCCGTCAAAGATGACGGTGGAGAGTGGCTATTTCCTTCCCCGATTTATTGCAAAACGTATTATAACATATATCAATATTTTAAATCTGAAAATGTAAAGTGAATGCGTAGATTATAATTATTATTAAAACATTGTCATATGTGATCACTTGGTGGTCTTGCCCCCCACCACAGGTGGCTACACACTATAGCGGAACCTACGATTACGGTTTGTGCCTACGATTCCATAAGGATTTGGTCTTCCACGGGAACCTCGCCCTCCAGTGTTACCAACGGCCTCTTTTGGGCACACGGCTTCTTTTTTGCTTACGGACCCAAAGGGGCTATGTCTCTCACGGAGGGCTGTGACTGTTTCCCTCCAAAAAGCTGTGCCCCACTGATGGATGAAGCCCCCACGGGGCTGGGCCTAGGTCTCCCACGGGAGGCTGCGCCCCCAGTAGGACCTGCGCCCCACGCGTGGAGCTGCGCCCCTCAGTGGGGCCTACGGCCTTTCTCGGGGCTCTCCGTCGCGCCCCGCCCCAGTAGGACCTACGGCCCCACGTCAGTTGAGGCTTGGTTTACGACGGGAGGTTGCGCCCCTTCCAGAAGGGTCTACGGGCTACGGCCCAACACGGGGAACTGCGTCCCCAGTAGGGTATACGGCGCCACACGGACTACTGCGCCCCAGTGGTGGCCTGCATGCAACGTGTAGGCAATCAGGACGATTCGTTAAGCCGCATTGAAGATGCTTCGACAAACGCTCAGTCGATTAATTAAACAATTTGGTTGTCAATGGCAACGACGTCTTCCAACATTTGCCGTGTATCGTGACTGAAAAACTTAACTTACCTTTCCTTACCGGACGAAGAGATTTATTATTTAAGAAGATGTGTCTGGAATCAATTAAGGTTTTAGTAAACATTTTTCTTAACATGTTAATTTGACTAATTTTCCTTAACGTTTAGCAGTTTGAACCAAAACGCTTTTTTCATTGGTTCTCTGACAATCTAGGCTTATAAAATCTTTCTCACCTTTGCATAAGGCGTTTATTTGTTGTCCAGCAATACTCGAAGGACTGAGTTCAATATAAATAGTTTTGTATTAAATTTTGTTTTATTTTGGGTAGCACTTATTCTAAAGACCCTGTGCGCTCCGCATACAGTTGACTCAGTTATCTGAAGACCCGTGAATAGGTCACACAGTCCCTAATCTGTCGTCTAGATTTTCGGCAGTCTTTGCCGAAACATTTACAGGCAGGATGTCTGTAAATGTTTTACTGTAGATATTTGGACCTGCTGGTCGGACGCCGACTGCCCACCTGGGTACCTGTGTACTGATTCCATTTTTACGAAAACCTGTGCCAAAATACAGAAAATTAACCGGAAAATCAGTGACGTGTAAGTTGTTCTATGATATTTCAATTGAAGAGTTTCCTTGATTTGACTCCAATCGAGATATTTTACTGATCATATAAGCCTGCATCTAGCTTAATTTCCCGGTAGATGTTTGATGAGGCATGTTGCTCAACAGAGAACGTGATTATATAAACTGCAGAATTCGGAAATATGATTAGAAATGTTCGCAATGATTCAATTTTGCTTTCAAGAATTGTCTCTGATCAGCCATCGAAAATGTGCGACGACCAACAAATGAATCTTTTGAAGTCAACCGTCGCCAGGATTTTTGGAACGAAGCTCACTCTTAATCACTCACAAGAATTTGGAGTAATTTTTAACACGTCGAATTCAAAATTTATGTGCATTTGTTTTGACATGATAACTTAGTCTATATCTCGAAATCATATCTTGAAATCTTATCCTGAAATTACACAGATTCAGGCGAAATACTTTCAATGTGTTTGCTACTTGAAAATGAAAGTTTTAGGCCTATTTAAGACATTAAAACACCGGCATCATATGACGGTCTCTACAGTATAAAAATAGGTTAGTTACAATGCAGATCAGTGGTAGTAGTTACGATCTTCCAAAAACTTTAACTAACGGAACTGGATTTCCAATCATGGCCGGCGTCACGAGATAACGTGTCCGGCGAACTAGAATGTCCAAAACAAAGAACTATTGCATCACGTAAAGTCAATGAAATTGAAATACTTTGGACACGTGATGGGATAATCACAAGACACCATTGAAAGCAGGATGGTGACATGACTCGCTGTAGGAGTCATAAGACACGAACGAACAAGAATATGTTAGCTACGGTGCCGGCGCGTGGGGCCTACAGTGCCTGCGGTCCCAGGGAGACCCCCTCACCGCAACGGATTTTTAAGGGGTTCCGTTTTTATGGCCAAATATTTTAATTTGAAGAAATGTCTAGTATATTATTACTGAGGCATATTCAATGTGTTCTGTGTGCATCTTCAAAAGACCTATTATAAGCGTTAAAATGGATATAACCCAACCCGCGAGAACAAATGCACGGCTGGAACACAATCTGCCGATAGTACCTGGCTGGGTCGATTTATGTCACCATCCACGCCATTTCCATCGGAATCGGATTTTGGTGCCCCTCTCCCCCCCCCTCCACCGACCTCAGAAAGCCCTCAAGGAGACCACGATGCCGACAATATACCGAAGATAATCGCAGGTTCAGACCAGCCTGCTATTCTAAGACTGCAAAATGGGGAAACGATAACCTGATCGTGGCTTGTATATTCAAAGCAGCAGGATGCCGTATAGGGCTATAGGCTACTGCTTCAAGCAGGGCTGGAAAATTTCAAGTTTTTATCAATAAAATTTAGGTCTTTAGGTCTTTAGTTTTCTTGGGTTTTTATGTTTTAATGTTTAGCATGTCAACACCTGCAAACCATTTTCTCTATTATTGTTCCATGTAAAGACTTCTTTTTTCTTATTCTTCTTCTTCTTCCTCTTCTTCTTCTTAGCATACCCACTAGTGGAGCGTTGCTGTTTCCAGAGTCCGGTGCCATAACTCTCTGTAAAGACTATGTAAAGGCTCATAAACAACGTTCCCTCTAATTTTTTTGGGTGCTGTGCAAAGTTTTAGTTGGTCTGAGCAACTAAAAAATGCTGCCGTGCAAGGTATATATGAGATTTGAAAGATTTTTGAAAATTGTATTGCCTTGTCCCATACGCTAGTCAAGTGAAGACTGAAGACTGATGTCCAACAAAATAAGCTTTTCCAAAAATTGCAATAAGACCTAATTAATAAAATGAACTTGAAATTTCTTAAAGTCGTTATAAGTAAGTCTTATTGACAAAACATCACATCATGTACGGCTTCATTATCATCGAAATTCTAACGTAAAGTCAACAGCTTGCTGACATATTTTGCAAACAACAAATTCATCGGCTTCACTATACGTGATGATGCGTTTAAGCTGCACGCTACGTTCCGAGACAGAGTCAGGTAGTTCCGTGTTAGCGTGTTCGTTTAGCCATTCAGTCTTAAATTTTGTTATACATTTCTTTTTTGAAGCTGCAGATGTTCCCGACTCCGCTTCGCTACTGCGTTTGGGTCAGGGCAACTTGGTATCGCCGATTGGGCCCCGGACAACTGGGCCCGGCAACTGGGTAACGGGACATCTGCGTAACGGGACCTCTGGGTAACTGGACATCTCGGCCCCGTACAATAGGGAAAGAGAGAATGGCGTTGATGAATGGTGTTGATATATATATATATATATATATATATATATATATATATATGCATTAGGGTGGCTCACGATACTATGGGAAAGAAAATAAGTTTAATTTTAGGTTCTCCACAAGGTTGCCCTTGTTACACTACGTAAAAAGAGTGTGCAGGCAGGTTTGTGTACATATTGATGCATATTTGAAGGTCGCTACCAGAAGCAACTCCTTACTGCTGACTGTTTAATTACTCATTTGATTTGGGCGGCTGATGATGAAGAGTTTGCCTCTCGGTGCTTTTTAAGCGCCCTCTTATCTCTCGATTGATTTTTAGACAATTGACAGAGAATAGATTTCTCAAAGACCGTGCCATTGATAGTGCCGTTTCAAATGACTCATTATTTTTCGTGGCATTTCGAAGGCTCTAGAAAAAAGTGAGACAGAATATATTGACCATTCTAGTACGGTTCGACAGAACAAAGATGGGGACACAAGAATATGTGGCTTTAATTCATTTCATCACTCTTCTGAATTTTTAGACATTTGACAGTGAATAGATTAAGGGGTTAAACATCTATGCAATGTATAGCCACCATTATTATATTTTGCACTATAGACACATTAATAGGGTGGAAAGTGACGGATTCTTTTAGTCCACTGACATCACTGCAAGGCGATTGAGGGTTCTAAAGAGAAATTTGGGTGAAAGCATGAATTTTTGGGTCGCCCGAAAATTTTTCATGGACTATATAGTCCAGGGTTTTTTTTCGAAATTTGAGCGAAAATGTGTGGTGTCGTAGGGCTTTCATATTGCACCGATTGCCCAGTCGATGCATTCAAGAAATCTGGACCCACATTTTGGATATCTATCAGGTGTCTGACTGCTTTAAGACTTTGAAGCTAAGACTCTCTTACGTTTACCCTAAAGACGCTGGGCTCTTTGCTAACCCTACTTAATTTATTATACCGCTACCTATTAAACTGATTGAAAGGCTGATACTGCATTTTATTATTTTGGATTTCAATCTGGTATAGGTAAGTTGAATGGTTTGCATTACACTAATACAGTGCGGCAGACAGTAATAAACTGCTCATTTTCTAATTATCGTATATATATATATATATATATATATATAACAACAAGTTGTTGAAATTGGTAGCTACCTCTAAATATCGTCAGATCATCATAAAATTTTGTATATCTATTACTAGCATCAAGTGGAACATGTGCAGCCTTGTGGAGAAACAATTTTTTAACGTTTTGTTTTTTGGCCCACCCTAATATGCATCCTACATCATAAATGCCTTCGCGTACAAAGAATAGTAGGCCTATCAATTTGTAGCCGATGACAGAGGTTGCAGAAGACTTCCCGCAGTTATTCACTACTACAGGGATACAGCGAAGTCTCAGTTCTTCTTAAGTCCATTTAAGCCCGTAGTAACTATACGTTGAATTTACGATCAAAGAAATAGCACTTTCCATTAAGAGTTTGTACTCAATTTGTAGCCGATGATAGGCTTAAAGAAGACCGCCCAAAGTGGTACAACAAACCTTCAGTTATTATTTGGCCTAAGTCAGTGGCGGCTCCACCGGGGGAGAGGCAGGGGGGCCCGTGCCCCCTATTGAGTGCCTGGCCCCACCAGTGGCCCTCCCAGTTGGAACCCTATACTTAATGCTACATACATTAAACAACAAATGGTTGGCCCCCATGATTAGAAGTTGCCACCCCAACGGCCCCCCCACTTGCCAAATCCTAGAGCCGCCACTGGCCAAAGTCCAGTTCGATGGCGTGGGGCCGAGATGTCCAGGGCCCAGATGTCCCGTTACCCAGATGTCCCGTTACCCAGTTGCCGGGCCCAGTTGTCCGGGGCCGAATCGGGGGTACCCAGTTGTTGCGGACCGATGCCGTTTAGACATTACGACGATTATTCGACTAAAATATTTGAGAAATTTTCCGAATATTTAGCTCCAACGCGGATTTTTCTGTGTACGCTATTTTGAATTTGAGTTACATAATAACGTAATGGAAGTTGGATGCGCCGTCAAAAGCCAAGGTCAGAAGGCTTTGGCGCCATTCACGAAATTGTTTTATAGCGCTTGATTTTGTTTAGACTACGAACTATAATTGGGCCATGTAACGAAACTCATTTTCGCCACGACTATTACTGCATGTTCTGTGATTGTGCTTCAAGTCAAATTTTTGTTATAATGTTTCAGCTTTGACTAATGTATTATCCTATAAATGCCGGTGACTGACCAATCGCCCTTGGTCCATAGACCGCTTTGAGACCCTGATAGAAGGCTTTCATGTCGTGGCGATCGTAGGCGGCTTGTAGTTCTTCAGACTTTATTTGCCACCACCGGTTCTTCATGTCCCGCAGACTTGCTTGAGCCCTATTTTTTGCCTGGTTATAAGCAAGTTTCTTGTGACTGTTGTTCTTTTCATTTATCCAGGCCAGATGAGTTTCATGCATTTCACCCAGGAGTTTTCGAGCTTCGATGTCATTCTCATCAAACCAGTCTTTATGTCTAGATGTTGTATGTCCAAGTGTTTGAGTTGCAGCGTTTTGCGTGATAGTTTTCAGCCTCGTCCAAGTTTCATCTGCGGTTGCAGATTCGTCATTGACTTGATCTGTCAGTGGTCCGAGCATAGATGTAAGATTATCCTGTAGTTGTTTCTGATAGCATTCCATGCTAAGTTTCGCTGTGTCGAGTTTTCTGCGTCGGGATGCTTGTCTACGTCGTGGCATTTTTGCCTCCAAGGCCAAGTGCTACGCAGGAGAAGATGATCCGACCAGCAACCAGATCCACACAAGGCTTTCGTCAAGTGAACTTCACCAATGTCCCTTTGACGTGTAATTACGTAATCTAGCATGTGCCACTGTTTAGATCGAGGGTGTTGCCATGTTGTCTTGTGTCTGTCTGCTTGTTGGAAAAGTGTGTTAGTGATGGTTAGTCCGTGAACTACACAAGTCTGAAGAAGTAGTGAGCCATTTGTATTCTCCTTGCCCAGCGAGTGGCGTCCAATAACCTTAGGCCATGCTTTGTAATCACAGCCCGTTCGAGCATTAAAGTCTCCAAGGAGAAAGAGGCGTTGCTTGAATGGGATTTTACCCAAAGTGGCATCCAGGTCCTCGTAAAAGGCTTCCTTTTCATCATTAGGGGCAGACAGTGTTGGTGCATAGGCACTAATCATTGAGATGGTTTGACCATGATGTAATTGTATGTCCATTGTCATCAGCCTTGGAGAGATTCCTTTAGGGTGTGTAATGATCTGTGAGACTAGTGAGTTCTTGATTGCAAAACCTACACCAGCTTGTCTGGGTTGCCCTTCTGGGTATCCATGACAGAAAAAGGTGTAGCCAGCTCCAATCTCAACGAACTCACTGTCACCGGATAGTCTGGTCTCACTTAGTGCTGCGATATCAATATTGTATCGTTCTAGTACGCGGCCTATTATTGCTGAGCGTCTTTCGTGTCTATAATCCGAGTCAATAGTGTGCGAACATTCCAGCTGGCAATGCGAAGCTTAGTTCGTTTAGAGTTTCGACCGCGTTTTAGGATATTCAGTTGACTGCGGTTGGCCAACAGAATTTTAACAGAGCAAGCATTGTTTAGGATCCTTTTCTCTCCCCTCACCATCTGGCGAGAGCAGTGCTATCCCTGAAAAGGGCTGCTCTGTCACCTGGGTAGGATACGAGTGCTGCCGTTGCTCTATTCGACAGCAAGCGACCATCACGCCCAGGTCGCCTGCATGCAGGTTTGTGACTGAGTGCTTCCAGTGATATCCTTCACCTGCACCTGTCGCCACATTCCCATCGCTGCAGGTCTTGTCATCTGCGCTTTACCGGCACAAATATTAAGCGTGAATGGCTTGTGAAGTCCGTTCCCGCTCTCTGTTCCTGCAGCGTCCGTTATCTTCAGGCTCAAAAATTGATACATGTGGATTGAACGACATCTTACAAATTTGATACAGAAGATCTGGACTGAAGGGACTGTGCCACAAGACTTTAAAGATGCACTAATTGTGCATATCTATAAGCGGAAAGGAAACCGTGCTGTGTGTGACAACCATCGGGGAATATCTCTGCTTTCCACTGCTGGAAAAATTCTGGCTAGGATAATTCTAAACCGACTCACTTCTCATGTAAACAAAAACGACATTATCCCTGAAAGCCAATCAGGCTTCCGGACCGGCCGTGGCACCATGGACATGATTTTTACTGCCCGGCAGATTCAAGAAAAATGTCGTGAGCAACAGCGGGATCTGTTCATGATCTTCATTGACTTAACTAAGGCCTTCGATTCGGTTAACAGGCATGGCCTCTGGCTGATCCTCGATGGCTGTCCTGACAAATTTGTGGAAATCATACAATCCTTTCACGAAGGTATGCAGGGTCAAATAATCGACGGCTCTGATCTATCTGACCTGTTTGATATAAACAACGGAACCAAGCAGGGATGCGTGCTTTCCCCGTTGCTGTTCAGCATATTCTTTTCTATGATGCTTCTTGTGGCATTTAAAGACTGTGATATTGGTGTGCCAATACAGTTCCGTACTGACGGCAGCATTTTCAATCTGCGCCGTCTGCAAGCTCATACCTTAATATCATCTGGTATGATACGGGATCTTTATATGCAGATGACTGTGCATTGCTAGCCCATACGCTAATGGAAGCCCAGCAACTATTTGATAGATTCTGTGAAGCTGCCACCCGCTTCGGACTGTCAGTGAACATGAAGAAGACGGAACTCATGCATCAATCTTCAAATGGCTTAAGCAATATAACACCTCTTGTGATGGCTGGTAGCACAGCCCTTCCGATAACGAACAGCTTCTGTTACCTTGGTAGCTTTTTGTCAAATGATGCTAAGTCCGACACTGACATCAATGCTCGTTTAGCCAAAGCAGCCTCAGCGTTTGGTATGCTCTCCCGAAAGCTGTGGAATGACCATGGAATACGTCTAGACACCAAAATCGCCGTCTACAAAGCAGCAGTGCTCAACACATTACTGTATGGCAGTGAATCATGGGTTCTCTATCGCCACAACATTCGCAAACTGAACAGCTTTCATATGCGCTGCCTCAGGCGACTTGCCCATGTCAAATGGGAAGACAAAATCCCAGATACAGAAGTCACAGAGATTTGTCATATCTCTGGAATTGAAGCTTTCTCCTATGAGGTCAACGCTACGCTGGACAGGTCATGTTTCCCGTATGGGGATCACCGACTTCCCAAAATGGCATTCTATAGCCAGCTTGAAGATGGAAAAAGAACATGTGGGGGACAGAGAAAGCGTTACAAGGACAATCTGAAAGCCACCATGAAGCTGTGCAAACTCAACCCTAAAGACTTCGAGACAATCGCTGCGGATAGGACATCATGGCGCTCAGTATGCAAGACTGGAGTTGAAAACTTTGAAAGGGACCGTATAGACCTTCTGCGAGAAAAACGGGCGAGGCGAAAGATGCCCAAATCACCTGCCTCTGGTGACTACAAATGTGACATATGTGGGCGTTTTTGCTTATCACGAATCGGACTACTCTCACACAAACGTGTGCATCTGCGTTGAGATCCGTCGTATCGACGGCTCAGTCCATCATCATCATCATCCTATAAATGCCACTCAAAAATCACTGCGCGCTACTCAAAAACTTCTGCGCGCTGGCCCTAAAAAAATTGCGCAATTGCGCAGCGCGCAGCTTAGAGGGAACGTTTCTCATAAACCTTTCTCTATAGGCCTCTTCTTGAAACATATGTCTTCTGTTGTCTGCAGGGAGTAAGAAACTTTAAAGACATTAAAGTTGAGATTTTCATTTTTCTATTTATAGAACAAAAACAAAAATATACAAATTTTGACTTTTATGCTTTTAGAACTTTTAAAAACCATGCGGAAACTAAACCCTAATTTTTAAAACCACCTTTTCCAGCCCTGGCTACAAGTAGAGAATGAGACGGGAACAACATTTTATCCCCATCTCCACCCTGCACCCAAACATTTCTCTCCGTCCCAACTCATCCCCGCATTGTTTCTTCCCTCCCAATCCCCGCACCAGACTTTTTCGTCCCCTCATTGTACACGCAGTAAGCCGTTAATATACGTTATCAAAGGCACTTATCGTAGTATGTTACTACGTTTTTGTCTCAAAATCATAGTGTCATGTTTTCGACTGTTAAATGATAATATAATTAAAGATTTAAGTCAGCGAACAAAAGAAGATTAACAACAGCATCAGCACTCCATTGTGCAGCCTTCCCGTAATGTGGCCACACATCACTCACTCAGTTATACGTTTAAAACGATATTCACACACTTTGACTTTTAATCAATTTATCGATGCGAATTTTTCCATCTATAACTTCGAGTAATGACAAGTAATAAGCCATGTGCCCAAGACAATAGAAGTTTAAAGGGACACAGGAAAAGGAAGTACAAGACAGTACCTCCGGCAGATTACTAAGTCAGTTGACTGCTCCACCACCGTGTATTAATTGCACCCATACCTACTTAACGAATAACCTACTGGATAACTAAATACTCTCCATGCAGAAAAACAAGAACGCCTGCACAGCGTCATCAATATTATTGTTATCATCAACTTGATAATACCGATACCGTCACCGCGGTATTACCGTGGCAAATGTCCACGTTCCCGTGGTATTACCGCGTGACTAGAACCCGTTATCGCGGTAATACCGCACTTTTGGCCAAATTGTCACCACTACCGCGGTAATTACCGCGGTTACCGCGGATTTTCCGCGGTAGCCGTTACCGTGTCACTCTCTAGCTACAAGTTGTTTGACGTGACAAAAATGAAACTAACATGTTAAGATTTTTGCATTTTGTGATGCTTGAGTAAGACCTTAGTTAATTCGTGTAGCAGCTGATCTATCCATCTCTTTCTGGGACGCACCAGAGAACGCTCTCAGGAGGATTCAGGGCGACGTCCAGAATAAACACTGCTCCAGATGTAAGATCAACCTGATGCCGTAGGATTCGGTGCGTAGGCACATCCTTTTCGAGTCGAGCAACGTGGCCAAATAGAACAAGACGACGCTATAGGACAACAGTTCAGTTAACTGGGGGTAGTGCTGCACGCTTTAGGACTTCGTTGTTAGTGATAAAGTCGTACCAGCGTATTCCCATGATCATCCGCAGGCTTCATGTATGGGAAGCTTCCAGTGCTCTCAGGTCTTCAGCGAGCAAGGTCAGTGTTTCCGCTGCATAGAGAAGGATGGACAAAATGAGCGCATGCACGGTACATGCGAATCTTGAGATCGAGAGACAGTCTACTGTAAGACCTTGGAGACGTGAAACGTCAGCGGAACACAAACAGGACACGATGAACTGGAAGGATGGAGCATAAGTATAGGGACAGTAGGGGCTACAATAGCGAAAAGTTTCAGGGGGCCTCCATAAGTCACGCGCCGGCTGGCACCGGTTTGCTAAGCAACATCACCACGTGAACTGCTCTATCAGGAGATCGCCTGCTACACTCAGACCAAGATAGAGATCACTGTCGATCGCTGACCTATTCGTGCCGTCAACGGTCACCGATGATGGAGCATTGACTTGACTTGGTGTTGATTTCTGGGTCTTGCCATAGATTCACCCAACTCCACAATGAACTGTCGACGAACAGATCATGCAGATTCGTTCTGCCAGTTGGGATGCCGCACATCCAGATGGCAAAACTTGGAGTTGTTAAGAAGGCAAACTTCGGAGGAAGATGCGATGCAATAGAATTCATTAAACATTTTGAAAACAACTAATTATCCGTGGCAAAACATCAAGTTTTAATGATTTTTTAGTAAATTTTGTCAAAAAAGCAGCCTAAATTATTTGATTGATTGATTGATTGATTGATTGATCATTCATTTATGGCGCAATTGGCAATCACAAATGCGCCGCAACCGATCGTTCGAAAAAGTACGTCTTCAATCTTGTGAGGAAGGTGGTTCGCGAGGTTGTCTTCCCGTAGAGATGGTGCATGGAAGGGCAATCCAACTGGTCGGACCTGTGGCCCTGTAGGAACGATCACCCATTTTACTTTTGGTTCGCGGTGTCCAGAGAATGCGGATCGTATCTGACCGCAGATCAAAGGGTCTGCATAGTGATGGTTTTAACCTGCACTCGTTGGCGAGTTAGACCGGAGCTTCTCCTCGTAGACATTTGTCAACAAGAGCAACAATCTTGAAATCAATTCGTTGTCGAATTGGCAGCCAATGAAGATTTCTTAGAACCGGTGATATGTGCGGCATTCTACCGGTACCAGTTATAAGACGGGCTGTAGCATTTTGGACTGACCGAAGGCGTCGTAGTTGCTCGTCAGTCACCCGGGCGAGCAGGCCATTGCAATAGTCATATTTGCAGAAAACTCTCTGACTAATACTATTTATAAAACGGTATGTTTTGAACTTATGGCGGCCACAAGAAAGAGACACACGCAGATTGAGAAAGGCAACTGAAAGCGATAAATATCATCGTCTTCGTCGTCGTCATCGTCATCATATCATCATCACTATCATCATGGTCTTCTTCGCCTTCGTCGTCGTCATCATCATAATCTTCAACTCCATCATCAATCATCGTCGTCATCATCATCATCATCGTCATTATCATCATCATCTTCATCGTAGTCGTCGTCATCATCAAAAATCTAAATCTCATTATACAGTAAAGACTAAAATTGGGGGGGGGGTGGTGTTGGAGGGTATTAGGGGTGCTTCTCAGGCTCGCATTGGGGAAAATTTGTGTACTGTCGTTTTCAAATGGGGGTGGGTGATGAGGGGGTATTAGGGGGGGTGCAAAATGGCCCTGATTGCCGGAATAGCTTCCAATTTTCAGACGGTAATAATCAGATGATGGACCAACTGAAAATGAATACCATCGTCTTCGCCATGATCATGATCATGATCGTGATCATCTTCATCATCATCGTCGCCGTCGTCATCATCATCCTTATCTTCATCATCATCTTAGTCGTCATCGTCATCATAAAAAGTCCAAAATATCGCATTATACAGTAGGGACTCTGCTTATTGCGGACAAAATTCAATAACAACACATTAAAGCTGATGAATTGCTATTTATCAATTCTATGATGTTTTCCAATGCATCTTATTGGCATCTGCTTCAGTATAAAGCTATAAACAACAGTCAATACTTAATAACAACGCATTAAGCCTGATTAAACTTTAAAGCGTTTAGCACTAATTATACGTTCTTCGGATTTCATTACGTTGCTCATTGCATCTCATTTTCTTCTGTTCTCTGCTTTAAAAGAGGCATTATGGTATTGGCGGCAAAGAAGTTGATTGATTCACTAATTGAATATTCAAGCGTACGGAGGTTAGCCAAACGTGAATTTCCAAGTATTGACTTATCTACAATTCAAAATTGGAGAATCCGACAAAATATTTCTCTATAAAAGACAGCCTTTGGATTCACGTTGGTCGAACTGACTGCAATCTACAAATGGCGATCGGGCTCAAGCAACTCTTGCCGATGATCTTCATTGGGACCATTCTTCTGTGTCTTTTGTCGGCAGAAGGGTTCCGTATGTATCATAAACGGGAGAACATCTTGTCGATTTCGATTCGCAGGCAGATATTTTGCAATTTAGTAACGTTATTTCAAGTGATTGAGGAGGCTAAGTTAACCTATGTGAAAACCACAACATTAGGAATATAATATTCGACATATGAATTGGAGATCACTAATTCCGTATCTGATGTCAGAATTTGCTCAGAACATTCTGGTCTCTTTTATAGTCCAGCTATGTGGACAATTTGGTAGATTGACGCACTTTCTGTTGCATGCAACATTTCACCAGCTGTGCCAAAAATGGCATCCGTTAGAAACACGCAGACGCTAAAGCAAGTCCTTTACAGCATTTTAAGACTATACGTGCTTGGAATCAATTAAGATTCTAGTGAACATTTTGCTTAGTATGTCCCAACTGGGGACACTGGGGGCCAGGCACTCAATAGGGGAGCACGGGGCCCCCTGGCCCCCTGGTCCCCCGGTGGAGCCGCCACTGCAAAGGATACCATATGATATCGTCGTTTTTGTTCAATTCTCATAGTTTTTTGTCACCCGGTTCATTTGAAAACAATGAAATAATGTTACGAAATTATAATACACATTAAAAATAAAATTATACACTTTAAGAAACATCTTATCAAATTATATTGCTTCATTATATATCCCAAATTGACCATAAATTAAAACTTTTAAAACATTTACGTGCCAACTTAAAAACAAAGCACTGCCGACATCAGACTAAAAAGATTTAAACCAGTGTTTATTCTAGCCACCTTGACATTGGAGGGGGGTTAACATGCTTGGGGAGAACAAAGTTTCTCATGTTCATGTTTGACAAGCAAAAAAGGTCATTCTTATTTTTTTCTCAAAATACTGACAAGTAAAAAAGGTTATCATTGTATTTTTCCCTTTCGAAATGCCTGACAAACAGATAAAAAGGCCATCCTTATGTTTTTCCCTCTCCAAGTGCAAAAAACCCCCGTAGTCAAATTTTTGGAAGGATATCCCCCAAGCCAACATGTATTTTTTTAGGAGGGGGTTGGGAAATTTCTAACTTGGGGGGATTCCATCCAGAGAAGGCCTAGAATAAACACTGGATTTAAACTAAACTAAAAGGATTTAAACAACAAACGCTCTCAGTTATGAAACATAGGTTCACAGCTGTGTAATTAACTGCGCACAGTTAATTCTAGCATCATTTTAGCATCTTTTTTGGTCTTCGCGTAATTTTCTTCGAAAACGCTTTTTTTTGACGTAGCCATTTTTGCAGAATGTAAACAATACCTGACGTCATTCAATCAATCAATCAATCAATCAATCAACTTCAATCAACTTCTATAGTGCAACTATCATAATGCCCAGGGCATGAGCCGATGGCGCACCAAATCCAAATAGCATTAAAGAGCCAGGATAGACGATAGACGATAGACGATAGATAGACGAATGAAGCGAAGTAAATAAGTAACGTGTGTTTTGAGTTAGTTAGTGTTGCCTATATGGTGATGACAATTTTGTCCATGTATTACACCAATATTGGCCTGCTCTGGTTACACGCGAGATATAATTTCACCATAGGGACGCCGGCGTCACGTCGATATTCTTTCGGCGATCCTGTATTACCGGCGGCGGCGCATTACAAAACGTCGTCGGGGGCGACGCACAGGTCTAACTAATGTAGTTTTCTTTAACCTTTCGCATTTTGAACCAATACGCTTTTTCAGTGGGTCTATGACAATTTAATGAAAATCTTTCTCGCCTTTGCATAAGACGTTTATTTGTTGTCCAGCAATGCTCGAAGGACTGAGTTACATATAATTTTTATTTTGTATTAAATTTTGTTTTATTTTGGGTAGCACTTATTCTAAAGGCACTGTGTACTCCGCGTACAGTTGACTCAGTTACGTGAAGACTAGTGAATAGGTCACATGGTCCCTAATCTGTCGTCTAGATTTTCGACAGTCTCTGATGTCTGTAAATGCTTTACTTACAGTATTCCATACCTTCGGCTGCAAGTCGGACGCCGACTGTAAACCTTCAGAATATTGTTTTCATACCTTTGGTAGAAGCGTCTGTCTTCCAAGACCAAAAGAAACCAGATAATCAGTGACGTGTAAGTTGTTATATGATATTTTAATAATTAAAGAGTTTCCTTGATAAGGCTCCAATCGAGATATTATACTGATCATATAAGCCTACCTCTAGCGTAATTTCCCGGTAGATGTTTGATGAGGCATGCTACTCAAAAGAGAACGTGATTATATAAACTGCAGATGTTTTAAGTAGGCCTACAGTACTCTTAAATCAAATGCTGGCGACCTTCTTTTTAGTTATTTATTTTCGTTATATTGTTATTCATTTTCAAAGTTGTCTTTATCATTGTAATATTTATAAATTCACACAGCTTCAAAAGATATTTTCAATTATACATAGGCCACTGTAGTTATTTATTTAGGCCTATATGTATTGCGCGCGAGAGAGAGAGAGAGAGAGAAAGAGAGAGAGAGAGAGAGAGAGAGAGAGAGAGTGGTTTATACAACATCTTCTTCAGGTGCTCTGTCCAAGGACAGGTTCCATACTTCAGCGTCGCCACTCCTCTCTATCTTGAGCTTTTATCTTCAGGGCTGAGAACTGTTTTTTCCGTATTGTCGAACATCCACTCCAGCATCGATGTCCTTGGTCGCCCTTTCTGTGCTTTCCCATTCATCTTTCCTTCTAGTACTTCTCTTAGTAGGTTTGATTCTTCTCTCAGAACATGACCTATCCACTTCTTTTGTCTTGTACGAATAGTGTTAATTAGGCTTCTCTTCTCTTCTTTCCTCTCCCAGACTTCTTCGTTTGTTATTTTTCCCGTTCAGCTGATTTTTCCATTCTTCGCCAGATCCACATTTCGAATGCCTATATTCTCGTTATGTCTTCCTTTCTGAGCGTCAAAGTTTCTGATCCATAGAGTGTCACTGGCCAAATCAGTGTTTTGACCAATCGTTTTTCAGATTTCGGTTAAAATTCCTTTCTGTAGTTCTCTTCTGTTCGTAAAGGCTTCTTTTCTCATGGCAATTCTTCTTCTTATTTCTTTATGACACTTGGTGTTTTCATGAAGCATGCTTCCAAGATAGTAGAATTCTTCTACCTGTTCTATTTAAACTCCAACAATGATTATTTTCATTTCGTCACCGTGCCTGCTGATTTTCATTGCTTTTGTCTTCTTTAAATTGATTTTCATTCCATAATCCTTTGATGTTGCGTTAAGAGAGTCCCTCATCCTCTGCAATTCATGGTTGGTGTTTGCCATAATTGCCTGGTCATCAGCAAATCTTATGTCCCTTATCCTTTTTCCACCCACCATTACTCCATCTTCTATGTTCTCAAAGACTTCTCTTATGAGTTATTCTATGCAGATATTGAACAGCAACGGTGAGAGAGGGCATCCCTGTCTTAACCTCCTTCCCAGAGTTCCTGGTTCAGAGTCTTTTCCATTCACACGGATATATTATATTGATTGATTCATGTACAGGTTACCCATGAGTTTTCTGTCTCTGTAGTCTATTCCCATTCTTCTGAGTGCACTCAACAGTTTTATCCAGTCCACTCTATCAAATGCCTTTTCATAGTCCACAAAGTAGATGTAGACTTCAATGCCCCTTTCTATGCTTCTTTCTCCCAGCACCCTAAGAATTCCTATTGCATCTCGTACAACTAACGTTGATAAATATCCTTTATCTTGCATAAATAGTAGCAATTAGCGTAATCTTTCTTAAGGAGTGGTCTTCGCTTAACATAGTTAGCTACAGTGTTAAATTGTCGAGGTGCATTCGGAAACATTATTAGAAATGTTTGTAATGATACAATTTTCTTTCAAGAATTGTCTCTGATCAGCCGCAGAAAATGGGCGACGAACAACAAAATAAATCGTTTGAAGTCAACCGTCGCCATGATTTTTGGAACGAAGCTCGCTCTTGATCACTCTCAAGAATTTGGATTAATTTAAAAAATATTGTATTCAAAGTTTATGTGCATTTCTTTTGGCAAAATAACTTATATCTCGAAATTGTATCTTGAAATTTTTCCTTGAAATTAAACGAATTCTTACGAAATACTTTCAATGTGCGTACTACTTGAAAATAAAAAGTTTTATCTAAAACATCAAATTCCTTGCATCATACGACGGTCTCTAAGTAGAAATAGGTTAGTTACAATGTAGATCAGTGGCAGTAGTTCCGATTTTCCAAAAACTGTTACTAACATATATATACAGTGGCGTAGCCAAAGGGGGAGGGTTGGGGTTAAAACCCTCTTGGGCGCCGACGAAAATTTTTTTTAATGTTTCCATGCATTTTTAAGTTTCGGACGCGGTTTTGAGGTTGGGACTGCTGACCAAAATTGTCACGCGCCATAGGCGTGACGACCTTTCTTTTCGCTTGTCAGCATATCTGAAAGGTAACATTGTAGAAGAAAATACATAAAGACATAAGATATATATGTCGGATGACCTTTTTTGCTTGTCAAAAGTTTTCGAAAGTTGGCCACGTCAAAAGTCTAAACCAAACCCCATTCCGGAAATCCTGGCTACGCCACTGCATATCTATAACATATAATATATATATATATATATATATATATATATTATATATAATATATTACAATATTACAATATTAACCCTCCCCAAATTTATATCCCAAAATCAGATTCCTGGCTACGCCCCTAATTAACACATGCATCGTCATGCACTGAAGAGAGAAGCACAATAGACTTCCCTTTCATAGCCACACATCAAGTGCTTTTTCTAAACAAAACGTGCAGAAGTGCATCTTTATGTCCGATCTGTTTTATTTATCTTAATCGTATGCTAATATAATTATAGCTAGCTGTGGTTAAGGCCAAAACTGTAATTAAAACGCAGATTAATGCACATTGTTATAAAGTCGACTTATTGGCAGTGGTGTCTCCACGATTTGGCAAGTGGGAGGGGGGTCGTTGGGATGGAAATTTCTAAGCATAGGGGCCAAGCCAACTATTTGTCGCTGTTTGTAGTAGGAAGTATAGGGTCCCAAAAGGGGGCCACTGGAGGGGCCAGGCATTCAATAAGGGGGCACGCCCCCTCCATCCCTCATGTAGAGCCGCCACTGCTTATTGGAAGTAGAGTGGTGGAGTGGGGCTTCTGTTTTCTGTGTAGAGAGATGCTAATTTAATATTGAGTCCGCTTATTTAGCTCCAGTAAATGGATTACAAACTGCGTCTCCCTAATCGTAGGCGCCTAAATGCCTAGTCTTAACTTAAGGATCGAACCATCATCACGCCACACTTAACTCTGCGAATTCACTGGCTGGTTGGTATAAGAGGCCCAATACCAAATTAACGATGAGTGTTACCAGATGTATTGGTGGTCCCATGGTGTCAGGATCTATCTTCTTCAAGTGCTCTGTTCAAAGACAGGTTCCATACTCCAGCGTCGCCACTCCTCTCTATCTTCGGCTTTTATCGTCAGTGATATAGGCTATATACTGTATATATTGTATATATATATATTATATATATATATATATATAGGGCCTATATATATATAGTGCCTATATATATAATTACTTAATTAAGTGAGGGCCTGAAAAGCTGTACTTGTGATTTAAAGATATTGCTTGTAGGTAAATTGTCGTGTCGGAAAAATGTCCTGTTATTTCTCATTCGCAGAAAGTTCAAATTATCCACACTTAAAACTGACATCTAAATGACAGAAATTAATTCAAAGCGTCATAGCTATCACTTAATCTAATTAAAATTAATATGATAGGTTCCAGACCCTATCGTAAAT
Source organism: Metaphire vulgaris (assembly GCA_018105865.1). Classification (NCBI taxonomy): domain Eukaryota; kingdom Metazoa; phylum Annelida; class Clitellata; order Crassiclitellata; family Megascolecidae; genus Metaphire; species Metaphire vulgaris. The sequence goes on from CM030857.1 coordinate 2,540,636, forward strand.
GCAAGCGACGCATTTCCATCAGAGGTCGTAGCTATAGGGTGTCCGGCGCCCAGAGTCAAAACATACTGATGGCGCCCCCCTCAACTTCACAAAAACCATGACAAGCAAAAACGGCCATCGCTAACCCGATTTTGGCGACCCCACTTCTGAGCCCGGGACTTATGTACCCCCGCCCCTAGCTACGCCTCTGATTTGCATAATCCTTTATTAGCCTATTATGCAGTTGTGATGAAGTCAGATAATGTTGTACGACTGAGTGAATGCGCTACTAGAATACGCTTAGGTACTTTTACAATGAGGCGTTTGGTTTTCTTCGTTGTTCTAAGTTTTCTAGGTCTACGGACCGAAGCCTTACAACAGGAAGAAAGTCCATCATTTATCCCTGAAATTCAACGTAGAGAAGAAACCTGCAGATGTTCAGATATCTCGCCGCTACTGAACAAATTGATTAGCGACCTGGAAGACGTGAAAGGTAAAATTCTCTATGAGATACCAGAGCTCCTGGCTAAGCAGACAGACGACACAGAGAAGGTGGCAAACGATTTAAAGAATATAAAAGAATTGGTCCTAGTCCACGAAAATAAAGCCGACAGTTCAAACGTAAAGATATCCGGCGATTTATCCGAAGTCAAAGGCTGCTGTACCAAGCAGGCGGAGAAGACAGATAACTATCTGAAATATCTGTCGACAATCGAAGCTTCGGTCATAAAAAGCACCAGAGAGATTTCGGAAAGTCTTCTCCTTCATGATCAACGTTTGCAAAAATTGGCAGGAAAAGGTAATAAACCATGTCATGTCCTATCCTACGTCATCGCAGTGGCGTATCCAGGAATAATTTCGGAAATTCTAGAAATTATTCCGGAAAGGGGAGTTTTGATTTTTGGTTTTGACCGTGACCAACTTTGGAAAAATCGTGGGCAAGCAAAAAACGTTATCATCTCTTGTTTTTTCCTGACAAGCAAAAAGGTCCTCACCTCTTACACCGTTACATTCTATAACCAAGGGGGTTTGACCGCCAGAGGCGCGTCATAGAAACTCATTACAATATTTTGTTTTCGGCAGCCAAGAGAGGGGCGTTAGCCCCCAAAACACACCTCTTGGCTACGCCACTGCGTCATCGTCGCATTGCAGAGGTTAAACTGGTAGATAGTGTCCATCAGTTGCGCGGCCCGGGTTCCACGATATGGGAATTTATGCAGGTATCTTGTTCAGGGCCTATTTGGCGTTGTGCGACCGGTTCCCGTCAGAACACCGAAGTTAAGAAACGTTGAGCGCGGTTAATACTTGGATGGGTGACCGTCTTGGAATCTAGTCGTATTGCCGGCGGCCAGCCAAGCCGTTCTTCCCTTTGACGCTGCGAAGGTAAAGCGCAGGTCTAGAGATAGTAATCGCATCCTGCTCTAGTGTAAGTCGCCTGCGTCGCTGCTTGCTTAGCAACCGGGGTTCAGCGCCGAAAACCCTACACTCGTTCCAGTATGGGACTACCTTTATCTTTACCCTGGGCAGAGGGTTTTAAGTTTTAAGCACAGTGGAGTGCTCCAAAACTAGATCTGAGAGAGAGAAATTGATGGTGATTACTAGATTCAAATTTTGAGCTTTGAAACAATTTTGCAGTCATCAGTTAAGATGTAGAATGACTGCCATTGAGTGGACTGAATGCTTCATCCAATAATTTAACTTTATTATTTACTCTGTCATTGATGGCAGTGTTGTTTATTCAAACGGCTACTGTAAATATGACAGAACAGACTTCATCTGCTGCAGAACTGTAGCGGTTAATAAATGAATTAAAGATCAAAATAGTCTACAATAGATCAGAGTGTATTCTGAGTCCGCTAGTTTTCTAACATTGTTTACGGATTTCAAGAAGACAAGAACGTCCCATATTGGATGGATTCTCAATGATTCTGATGTGTGATATTAGTCATATTAAACTTCTGTCATTTAATCAAAGTTCAAATCCTTTGTGAAACGGTTACATTCTTGTTCGATTATCAGGATTTTGTCATACGACCGAAACACGACTTGAAAAAGACTGTTCCGAAGTAAAAAGTACGGTTTCTTCAAAGAGCGGGGTCTATAGTATCAACGTCAACAATAGATCGGTTGAAGTCTATTGCGACTTTAGCACACCAGGAGGTGATTGGCTGGTACGTACAGCATATGCGAAAGAGTCACTGTAACAGATGACGAACTATTTCGACTAAATTGAATTCGGAGCAGGACAATTCGGCCAAAAGAAACATTGTCATAGAATTAAGAATTTACTAGAAATAATGCCACGAAAGTTGTATAAAGTTGTAAAACTGTTTCAAAATATGTCGATACAGTTATATAACCTGTTTTATAATTGATTATATATAGTTCGTGTCTACAAATAATGATACTGAGCACCTTGTATTGAAGTTCGACGAATGATAATCTTAATTCAATAAATTAGTGTTATGGCTACATCCTCTTAAGTACTCGATTGCATTCCGGTTTTCATAATCTAGCACAACAGTCTGCTATCGAAGGCACCGACAATTGTTATCACCCAACCGTCGGAGCAAAATCAGCATTTATTTAAAGTCAATAAAACTTTGCTCCGAATTGTCCTGTTCCGAATTGTCCTGTGCCGAATTGTCCGCTCCGAGTTGTCCGGCTCCGAATTTCCCTAGAACTGAAAAAGAGCTGGAGAAAAAGAGAGACAGATTGCTTACGAGAAGGAATGAAGAGAGTAAAGAATATGATGATGATGACGATGATGGTGATGATCATCATCGTCATCATCATTATCGTCATCATCATCGTTGAATTAATAAGAAAATGTCAGAATCGAGCAAATTGGAAATCCATGATCGCAAACGTAGAAATACACGCAGCTAAAGAAGAAAACAATAGGCCTATGCCTCTAATCCTCTAATATCTTTAGAAATCAATATAAAGACGTGTCATTACAAAAACAGCTATAAGCTCAGTTACGTGTATTCATCGCAGGTGTGAAAATGCTAACATGTGAACATAGGAGTGATGAATTGAGATTAAAAGGAGCATGTCGTCGCTGTCTAGGTAATACCTCACATGTGCAAAAAACAAAGATTTTCAGGAAATGAAAAAAAACACAGTATCTCAATAGGGCATCAGAGGGGCGGTATTGCAAACGCTTGAAATATATATGTTCCCTTTAGAATTTAAGAACAAGCATTTGACCAAACATTCGCTGTCTTATCGTATAAGAAAATGCAAAAAAATCTGAAAAATGATCACATGTGAGGCATTACCTAGACAGCAACGATGTATTATTTCATTTGGTCATATCTCATCTGACCACAGTGAGAACATCTGACAAAGTCATTGTTATCGCCATATTGATGACTCCGAGTAATAATTATAGATGAATATAGCACAATGAGTAAATGTTGGCGATTTGACTGGAATTCGGTATAGTGTTTGAAGCTCATTCATTTCATATCCAACTGTTGTAGGTATTCCAGCGTCGCATTGACGGTTCGGTTGATTTCTACCAGAATTGGACTTCGTACGCTAATGGGTTTGGAAATGCCAGCGGAGAATTTTGGCTTGGTAGGTATCAACGATCCGATATTGGATTTGGGAATGGTGAAAAGGACAGTTGTGAGTCGTGACAAAGAGATAATCATTAAACTTTATAAGTCATTAGTAGGGCCTCATCTAGAATACTGTGTTCAGGCATGGAACCCATTCTTGAAAAAAGATATAGAACTTTTAGAAAAAGTGCAAAGACGAGCAACGAAGATGGTCAATGGGTGCCATAATTTAAGCTACGAAAAAAGACTTCAATATTGTGGACTGACAACATTAGAAAGGAGAAGAAAGAGAGGGGATTTGATAGAAACATACAAAATAATGACTGGGAAAGTAGATGTGCCATATGATCGATTCTTTACATTGGCACACTATAGCAGCACAAGAGGCCACAAGTGCAAATTGTTTAAGCAGAGGGTTGGTCCAAGAAATAAAAACTTTTTTAGTGCAAGGGTTGTGGACAAATGGAACAGTTTGGACGAGGTGGGAGTGACAGTTGAAACAGTAAACGGATTCAAAGGCTATCTAGATAAACTAGGTTATTGAATGCAGATGGTTACATCAGTGGTTTTCACACAGGCTTACTTAGCCTCCTAAACCACTTAAAATCACTTTATTATTATTATTATTGCTGGAAATCGTAATAAATTTATTTCATTTATTTAGGCACATTTGCTTGAATCTATTTCCTGGACAATGTCGAGCGTCTTGTGATATCTTTTAATAGGAAACGAAATTCTTCACCAACTGACTTCCAATCGAAGATACAAATTGCGGGTTGATCTGGAAGATTTTGAGGGCGAGAAACGTTTCGCCGAATATTCGTCCTTTTCAGTCGGTCCACCATCTGACTATTACCGTCTGAAAATTGGAAGCTATTCTGGCGATGCAGGTAAGCTTCTGCAACCGTTAGTAAATGCAGCTTATTATAAAGTTGCGTCAATTTCTCTAGTGTTTGTGAAAGTAAATTTTTTCACCAGTGTTTTTTCTTCGTGCTCAATCTCTTGTTATCTGTTCTGTCTTCTGTGACTTACCGCTTGTTGCACGCGTTTTGATAATTAAGCCTATGTGCTGCCTCTTTGTTGTGTATTCATTTTGAAGATCGCTGTTGGTAGAGAGCGATTCCCTGTCATTTAATCCTATCCATTTAGTCCCAGTCACTTAATCCCGGTCACTTAATCTCAAAGTCATTTAATCCTAGCCATTTAATCCCAGTCACTTAATCCTGAAACTTAAACTTAACCCTCACCCTAACACTAACCCTAACCCTATTAGTTTTTATTCTGTAAACATGTTTAACTATGTTTGTATAACACAAACATTTTTTAAATAGGTTTTTTACATCTTTGAGTGTCATTGGATTATGTGTACAGGGAATGGGATTAAAAGACTTGGGATTATCTGCACTGGGATTAAAAGACTTGGGATTAAATGGCTAGGATTAAGTGACTGGGATTAATTGACTAGGATTAAAAGACCGGCCACCTTAGAGAGCATCGTTGCCTATCGCCGTTAATGTGTCAAGGCACAGCAAAACTCGACACATTTACGCAGACCTGTTGAACCTCCAATATCCCTCTCGGCGGACATACAGTTTATGACTGACCGAGAAATGAAATCTTTTACCCCACATACGGAACCCGAACCGATAGGTTCGTTCATGTCCGTAGGCCTACTGTTGAATCTGACGCTCCACCGAGTTAGCCAGCAAACAAAATTAATTCGACTAAAATACAATTTTCCGTTTGGATGATGAGTGTAACGGAAGTAAATGGCGTATTCACATACCGACATATGATTAGCAACTATTTGGAGAGATTAGCGAAAATCGGGCAATACCATATTTCTATCATCGGTTCACTCTAAACTTATTCATAGTGGATACCATAAATTAATAATAATAATAATAATAATAATAATAATAATAATAAATTAATAATAAATTAATAATAAATTAATAATAATAATAAGGTTTAAAGTGGTTCAGTAGGGTCTGCCCTGTGTGAGAACCACTGATAAAATTAATGCGTATTGTTTGAGGATCTGTTTACTGCAGCATTAATTGTATCAAAACCGATAGAGCTCTTGTATAGGAGATTTCGGATAGTCATGCCGTTAAACCGCAAACTAATTGTAATAGGCATCCTTATGCTGTGCGAATTAGAATCAAAATTCCCTCTTGTGTTTAGCGATGGGTCTTGAAATGATCAAAATGACCGGATTTATTAGTACGAAATTAGATCAGCCAATATGACTTATGATAAATCGCGCAAATGTTCCAGTGGCAACAGTAGGATCTACGTTTGAGTCTTAGTAACATGGCTTCACCTCGATCAGAAACAATAATTTTCCAAAAATTATTTAGTTGATCGCTAGGTCTCTTCACTATTTTGTTCCTAGAGCAGGCCCGCCCGAAGAGGGGGTGCAGAGGGTGCAGCTGCACCCCCTGAAAAAATGAAGGGGGTGCAATGCACCCCTGAAAGATGATGGTCTGCACCTCCTCTGCACCCTCTGTATCCTAAAATACAGGGGGTGCAGAGGGGTGCAGAGGACCTTTTTTGCTTGTCAAGCTATTTTTAAGGTTTTTAGGGTAAAATTGAGCGTTGGTGGCCTTTTTTGCTTGTCAAGGATTTGAAAGAAAAAATTTAACTTCAAAAAATCTGCACCCCTGACCAAAATTCGTTCCCATGACCCTGTCCTAGAGTTATTAATTTCTCGAAGTTTTGTTTCTGTTTCGCCCGATGGAACACAATTGAATCACTTTTCATTTGCTTCTTTCTTTTGAATTGAGAGTCAGTTTGCTGTTAACCTTTATTAACAGGAGATTCACTTGCACCACAAAATGGCCAACAGTTCACCACGTACGATGTCGACCGCGATACCTATTCAACAGACAATTGTGCGCGACTGTATCACGGTGCTTGGTGGCATTTTCGCTGCCATGAATCCAATCTGAATGGAAAGTTCTATCGTGGAAAACATTCGAACTACGCAGATGGAATCGATTGGTCCAAATGGCGCGGCTTCTATTACTCACTGAAGTCGGAGATGAAGATTGCGTTTGTGAATCCTTAGAACGTGCTTGTTAGTCTAATACCAGAAATTTCATCTGAATGATTGTCAAACATTGCGTGCCGATGAACTGATTAAGCAATACGCAATGAATTTAAACGCTTTGATATGCAATGAATAGCTCTTAAATATTCTGCTAATAAGATTCAGTGGCGTAGCCAAGGGGATTGTTGAGGGTTAAACCCCCTCTTTGACTGACCAAATTTTGGATGCGCATTATTATTCTGTGGGTGGAGGGTGACAAAATCGGGTTTAAGGTAGCCAAAAAGAAAAATAGATCAAAAAATGAATATAGTTGTACAGGGGCTGTCCGCGCACCCATATAGCTATATAATAACTAACTAAACCAAACAAAATAGTAGGCGACGACCTTTTTCTGCTTGTCTGGATTTTCGTAGTCGGAAATTAGTGATCGTAAGTCCTCTTCTTGGAAAATCCTGGCTACGCCACTGATAAGATGGCTTTTTATTAAAATAGTAAAAAATTATATATATACATATTATAATGTATTATTATTACTGTTACTGTTGTTGCTACTATAAATAGTATTATTATTACATTTATTAAAATTGCGCTATGTCAGTTTTGGGATTGGACCAGAAACACTTCGCCGCGCTGTCTCCATCGACCTATATTTTACGGACTACTTTCGGTGGGGCGGGGTGCCAGTCCCAACATCTACCCGGAATTCACCATCATCATCATCATCATCATCATCATCATCATCATCATCATCATTCATCATAGTTGGTTTCTGCCAGCTCATTAGCGGCAATAGCTAGACACGAAACTATTCCATTTATCTTTTTCCGTTGTTAGTCTCGTTCCATCTGTTATTGTTGTCTGATTTTGTCCCGGAATTGGATATATCTAAACTCGGCTATATCGAAGTATTTATCTCGGTCCTTTGAACCTCGAAATAGCGGAATTCTACTGTTGATTTTGTTTACAACATTCTAGTTTTGCTTTTTAAATTTTGTGATTCCAATTGACATCGGTTTGTTTCCTTTCTGCCTTTTTGTGTCTTAAAGAGGTCGGTCCTTGTCCTTGATCCCTGTCCTTAGAGCAGTGGCGGCTCCACCGGGGGGGAGGGGGGTCCGTGCCCTCTATTGAGTGCCTGGATCCCCAGTGGCCCCCCAGTTACGACCCTATACTTAATGCTACATACATTAAACAACAAATGGTTGCCCCCATGATTAGAAGTTGCCACCCCAACGCCCCCCTTGCCAAATCCTAGAGCCGCCACTGCCTTAGGGTGCAGTCCTTGTGGTCCTTAAGCTTGGGGTAGGTCCTCGTCCTTATCCTTTTTCTTGGAGGTCAGTCTTCGTCCTTTTCCTCGTCCTTGGAGGCAGGGTTTAATCTAGGCCGTTTCCAGGGGGGAAATTGCCCTTTTCGCCTCTGAAATTTCAAATTCTCCCAAAAACTTTGGCATACAACATCAACTAACAGCAGCCCCCTAGCTGACTTCCCCCGGCCTTGTCAGTCCCCCTCTCCCGGAGTCCAGAGTCTAGATTAAACACTGCTTGGGACCAGTCCTCGTCCTTATCCTATGTCCTCTTCCTTGGGGGTCAGCCCTTGTTAACATCACTGCCAATGCAAGAGAGTAGGGTAGAATAAATAAATAAATCAATCAACTTCTATAGCGCCACTATCATAATGCCCAGGGTATCAGCCGATGGCGCACCAAATCCAAATAGCATTAGAGCCAGGTCAAGCCAGAAGATCAGTTCGAAACTGCGGGAGAGCAATCCAAGGGGTCGGTCCTCAATATATGAACAGTTGAACACCAATCGCCAAATGTACACAAATTTAGATGAAAATACTTGAGTATCATTAATATCATTAGCCTCAAAGGCAAATCTTCACGACCAATTGAGCATGACGCATAGGACTCTTCAAATGGCTCTCAGGTCGAAGATTACGACCGTAAATCTTACTTAACTTGAAAACTTAGCATGATTTAAAGTGGCTTGGAAGGCATTACTGCCTGTGTTGAAGCCACTAGGGGCACTAACGGGGCTTGAACCCGCTCCGTCAGCCTGACGCTCCAGCACATAACCCACTCTACCATCTTCCGCCCCTTAAATCGAAACATATCAGCTGCATCACGAAGTTCATCTTCAAAATCATCAATTCAAATATTCAATAATACAAACTGTATATTATGCATTGTCTGAAGTTCCGTTGTGTTGGATAATTAATCACAGGAATCCATGATTATTAAGATCAAATATTTTCGCCAAAATGCTGCTCCTTTTTCTTGTTCTTCTCTGTTTCACTAATTTTTAAAATAAAGGGGGAAAGGGTCTTCATCATTCATTCACGAAATTCCGAGCTGACTAATGTTTTGATATAGGGCTGTTATCGAACTAGGGGCCATCCATAAATGACGTCACGCACTTAGGGGTTAAAACATTTGTGACGATGTGTGACGACGGGGGTGGGATTTCCAGAAATGTGACGTCACATAATACTAAATATTTTTATTAATACCGCAATGCTATGTTGCCGCAAAATTGAACGTATTTTACACTTAGAATGAATATACAGTTTCTACACTTTATTTTTTTAAAAAGAATTTGAAAAAGTTTCTGAGTGTTGTTTCAACTATAATAATTATAATGCATATTTTCAAACGAAACGTTGATTTTGACATTGGAAAGACGACAAGAGGAAGGGTTAACGCGTTGTGACGTTATATTTGAGGGGTCTGACTTTTTGTGACGACGTATTGACGAAGAGGGTGGGGGTCAAAAAACTGACTGACCAAGTCGAGTGACGTTATTTATGGATGGCCTCTAGATGATCATCGATATAGCAGACACAGCAGACCAAAGGAAACGTTATCTATATCTGTGGCGACAATTATTCATTCATTGTTCGATATTGAGCGAATCGTGTATTAGACAGATGCTATAAATTCTTGTCAGCACTCGGCGTTAGAGGACTTTCTCTAAAATGGCTGCCATTTACAACCAATGATAAGCCAATGACAGTTTAATTTGATCTTTGCATGGTCCATTATTCGCAGCTCTTGCTATAGAGTCGTGTGCTCATACGGTAAGGGGTCATCCATAAATTACGTAGTGCGGTTAGGGGAGGGGGTTCGGCCATTTGTTACGAACAAAATTCAAGTGATGACTTTTGACCTTTTTGCTTGTCAGGGTTTTTGGAGAGGAAAGAATGCAAGGATGACCTTTTTGCTTGTCAAGATTTTTCGGAAGACGAAAATAGCGGGGAGTCGGCCCGTTCTTACGTCATATCTTAGGGGGTCTGACGTTTTGTTGCGTCGCGTTACGTAGGGGGAGGGGTCAAAAAAGTGACAAAATCGCGTCACGTCATTTATGGACGACCCCTAAGAGCGCTTTTGCGACCAACGTCATGGAGTCCAAAATGTTTAATAATGAACGGCGTTGTTATGAGCGATAATAGACGATAAAGATATAAGAGCGTCTACATGGCACCATCTATTCATTATGAGTTCACTCCAATAATCTATGCTTGCATTAAAATGTCAGTAGCAATTTACATTCTCCATAAATATATCACGTGTTATAATATTTCAGTCAGACATACTGTATTTACGAAGACTCGAAATTGAAGTGATCTAAGGGGCATTACGCTATAAAAGCCCAATCCGCAGCCGCAATGTGAAGGTAGACCGGTTTGGATGAATGCGGGAAGTTGTCTGAATCAAATTTGCTTTCATTATGGCTTTCTTAGTTTTCCTAGCTGCTCTAACCGTTTTTATTTTCCAGACAGGGGCTGCACAAGAGAAAGAAATGCCGTCATTCGTCGGTGACGTTCAGCGTAGAGATGAGACCAGAAGATTTTCTGATATCACTTCATTGTTGAATAAGTTGATCACTGACATGGAAGGCATGAAAGGTCAAATTCTATCCGAGATGCCGGAGCAACTGGAGAAGCAATCAGAAGAGATGAAGAAGATAACAGACGATATAACGGCTGCCAAAGAGTTAATCATAGCCCAGCTAAACAAAACTGAAAAGTTATCTCAAGATTTGGACGTCGTAAAGAAAAGACAAGAGGAACTAGAAGAAAAGTTAACAAAAGATTTAGGGACATCAAATACCGTCTTGCCAAGCAAGAGGAGGAAACGAAGAACAGCCAACAAGATCTGAGAAGGATTGAGACATCTGTCTCGAATGGCACAAGACAGATTTCTGAAAATCTACGCTTTCACGACCAACGTCTACAGAATTTATCAAATGAAGGTACAGTTAATCATCCATCGTCATCAGTAACCGTGGGCTCAGCGCCCATTGGTGCCTGATGCAATCTTCCCAGTCTTTACTCCTGTAACGTCGCTCTAAGTCTGATAAGACAAAACGCAAAACGGTCATAACCATTCTCTGACGTAGCTTTCCTTTTGATTGGAACCGTATAATGTGATTTATAGTATAAATCTTTAAAAAATGTTTCATCTTAAAGAACACATTGAAAAATTTAAGGTATACTGATTTTTGCATCAAAGTTTATATTTTCTTGATATAGTTCCTCATTAAGATCTTTTCAACCATCCAATTTTAGACTTTTCTATAAAAAATTCCTTTAAAGTGCTAAGAATTATTCTGGCTTTTGACTCTGTTCAGTAAGTTTCAAAGATCGGAGTACAACCAAACCGATTCAATTTTAAAGTGTTTCAAAGACTTACTTTTATTACTCCATTGGCCAGACGAGGGCGTCATTTGAGGAGTCTGGAGGGATGGGATCAGTCCTGTGTTTTACGCAAAGCCGTCGAGAACTCTGTTCGTGGGGATGGCGTGATTGCAAACATCGCAGCTTTTGGCTACTCATTAATACTAATAATAATAAATCATATTTAAAATGTTTAGAATATGCAACACAGTTCATAGTTTAAAATTTTGAAAAATTGTCTAAAATTTTGAAAAAGCTGAAATTAAGTGAAAAACCCCTAAAATTTGGCAAAACGTTCTCCAATCCCTCCTGTCGGAACAAAATGAGATGACGCCACTGCTCTCAGACTTATTGCTTTCCTCTTTCAGACATTGTCCATTGCCTTCGGATTTCCTAGGACCTTCTCTGCTCTCATTGCTACCTCTTTCTTGCAGTCCAGATCATGTGTCATGTTGCATCTAAGGTATTTGAAATTTTTACACGTTTTCTAATTCGATTCCATCTACTCTGAACCTTCTTCTAAATCTCTACAGTCATAGCTAGTCACTTTCACGTAAAATAACTCCCATCCTGTCAAAATTGACATCCAGCGTTATACTGACTTTATCGCAATCAAAGATATTATAAAATGCAAAGAGCATCCCGCGTGACCAGTAAGTCAGAGACGTAGCTAGAGGGGCGTGGGAGAGATGCCATAGGCGCTCAAAGTATTCCCTAAGCCCCCCTCTCAAAAATTTTGTTGATACATTACCGCGTTATTAAAAATATAATTATGCATGATTTCACAATTTGTCATGCCACGCATTTCGCATTGCAGTCACAGTTTTTCATTATCAACCAAACCAAATTAACTCATCTTTCAGCAGTAAAAAATGCAGAATTAATTATATCTAATTGACTATTGATACGAAACAAAATAGCGGAGTTCAAACTATTGCACTTATGAAAATACAATAAATTAATATCACAGAGCAGCGCATATTTCACATACAGTATACATGGTGCTAGGACAAAATGTCCGCGGACAAAATGTCACGGACAAAATGTCATGGGGACAAAATGTCAGAGGACAAAATGTCAGTTGGATGTAACCTAACTCTAACCTAACCTATGACATTTTGTCCGCTTACATTTTGTCTACATGACATTTTGTCACAATGGCATTTTGTCCGTGACAATTATATCATCACGTAATGAAGAAGAAAAGATCAGGGAAGGCAGACAGGTCGAGTAAACGCATACCTCGAACAGATGGACGATTTATGAGAACCCTCGAGTACCAAACCAGATGAGCTTTCCAGTTTATCTGGATTAAGATAAAAAATATTTGAGTACATCCATTTAATCAAAGGAATATTTATATTGACGAGTGATCTGCAGTTTACTCTGGAATGTTGCAAACCAATATCAGTTACCGGCTATGTTTTTAAAATTATAAGCCAACAAGGTCCATCAGCAGTATATAGTAATACAGAAGCGGACTGTTCCGAGGACTCCGACGACTGGGTTCACGGGAGTAGGGTGTATATCCAAGTGATGCAGTGATGCGGCGTTCAAACTGAAGATAGGAGTTTCAACCAGGCCAGAGGAACACCAGATGGCCAAATGAGACAGAGCGGCCGGTGACAAAAGAATACCTTGGACAAAATGTCAAAAGCAGCAGTGACATTAAATGTCAGTGTTCAATAGAAGTCGATGCAATGTATAAAACCATGTGATTACAATGACGCATGGTTATTCATTTCCGGCATTCTAGGTATTTCAACGTCGCAGGGACGGATCGGTCGATTTCTATCGCAATTGGGTCTCCTACGCTAGCGGATTTGGAAATGCCAACCAACTGGGAGTTTTGGCTCGGTGGGTTATTTTAATAAGCGCGATCTTACTGTAAACCGCGAACCCGTGGAAAGGATACAGCTGGGTGCGTGAAATCGAAAACCTACAAATATTTTTCTGGCATTAAAAAATTTTAATTCCCGACATATTCTCCGAGCAGCTCACTCCGATTGTTGCAGTTGTTATTAAACAAATATTTGTTCACTTGCCCTCACTTTCGAATATAATTATTTATGGTGTCATTAAATTTATCATTTTGGCAGTTCACGTCTAGAATATTCCCTCACTTGATACAGTAGAAGCAGTCGGTCTTGTCGCTTTTGGTGCATTATTTTTGAATATATTCTAAATAAAAAGCAAAATGTTCTTTAGATGTTTATTTGGCCTATAGCATTTCAATTGTCAATAAAATCATTATCGAAACCCAAAAAATCATTATTCGAATTTTGATAATTAAGTAGACTTAACGTTTAAAACATAAAACTTTAACCAATGCTTTATATTTTCAAATCCACAAACCAAAAATACCGCTAAATAGCCTTACACCAATATAAACAACTCCGTTGCATTTGATAATTTATCTTTGATCAAAAGCACGCCTGAATTTTTCGAACTATGGATATCAAGTTTAGATGACTCTGTTGTTATTTTACGTGACTGATTCAGTGACTGTCCATGGGTCCATTTTTAGATTTAATCCAACCCAACCCATCAAATCTCCAACCCAACCCAACCCATGCCGATTAATCGGTTTAGAAAAACCCACTGTAAAAACAGTTTCAAATATGACTTATTTTCTGATGCAACCAAACCCAATCTGGACTGCAAGAAAAAAATGACCAAATCAATCCAATCCAGGGTTAACCCAACCCATGGACATCTCTGGACTGATTCTCTCGACTTGATCTTGAATTTGTTCTTGGAAGATGCCGAAAACTATAAGTCTTCTTTAGACTTTTGATACTCAGTTGTTGTAGGTGGCGTATCTTTTACTATTAATGTTTTGGTTGGGACTTTAGAGGGCCAGCTGATTGAAATTAAAATTATTTAATCAACAAATTCTTCTTTTTATAAACCACATCGCGCTTTCAGGGGTGGGTAAAAACTTTTGTAGGAATGCCAGTCTTGTGGGTTTAATTGATTCGTTTCATTCATCACCGCCACTCCGCCACACCAGGGTTTAATCTAGGCCAGTGTTTTTGTAACTGTGTGCCGCGGCCCACTGGTGTGTCGCGCCGAGATTATCAGGTGTGCCGTGGGATTTTTTGGAAAATTTATTAAATTTAGATTTTCAATGTTTTAAATGTATAAGATCAATGACTTGCTTCAACACTTTATCTTGTACGCATAGCCAGTGAGGACCGTAGTCCTCCTGATGAAACGTCCTGAGATGAATAGTCCTTGAGATGAATCGTCCGCGATGAATCGTCCTGAGATTAATCGTCCGGAGATAAAATGTCCTGAATTCGTCCAAAAGTCAGTACGTCTGTACGTCTTCCGCCCTTTCTCTTCCGAAACCCCGTTCTCTACCGCTCTATTTGAGAATACATTTAATTCCCCTCCTTTTTCTAACCACTCTTCTCTCATTCTTCAGTGGTGGAAAGAACCTTGTTTCTAGAGTATTGTATATTCATTAACATTATTAGATTTTCCAACACGCATAACAGAACATTTTTCGATATTAAAAAGCATCTGCCAGTCCACAAACCACTGAGGCAATTTATTTAGATTCCCCTATATAGTGATCATCATCATCATCATCATCATCATCATCATCATCATCTTACCAGAGTCGATATTTCTGTACATCTTTGTATCATCGGCAAACTTTGAAAATTTGGATAGTGATCCTTCATCAATATCATTTATATAGAAAAAGTAATGGCCCGAGCCTGAGCCCTGAGACACTCCAATAATAATTCTTGCCCATTCCGAATGTCACCCATTTGTCCGGCCGGATACCCTAGATTCGATCTGGATCTTAAATGATTTTGATTTGGTGTCTCATCGGCTGATGCTCCTGCGCATTACGAAGTGGCGCTATAAAAGTTCAAGATTAGATTAGATTGGATTAGATTAGAAAACGGTAAGGCTTGGAGGAACTGAAGGAATACGAAAACAAGGAAGACCAAATACAGGATGGTTGGATGATATAAAAGCAATGGACTGATCTGAATTTTCAAAGAACAACGCAAATGGCCCATGACAGTAAAGGACCATCGATAAAACGATGATAAAGCAAGGAATTCTACATTTACATTTACACTCACAATAATAATAATAATAATAATAATAATAATAATAATAATAATAATAATAATAATAATAATAATAATAATATACGTTATTAGGCAAACTCTTGTCTCTCTTAATTGGCCTATATAATAATGATGATAATATAATGATGACGATGATGATGACTAATGATGTCTACTACTACTGATGTCGATGATGATGATGAAGATGACCATGGTGACGATGGTGATGATGGGAAAATAATAAATATATGCTATTCAGTAGTCGGTGATGATTACGATAATGATGCTGATGATATGGGAAAATAACAAATAAATAATTGACACTCAAAAACCAATTTAAGCTATAATTAAATCGATTTTATTTTTACATCTTCCTCTAATGACATTGCACTGGATTGACTATTTGGTCAGTAGAAATTCTTTGAAATTTCTATTTCACCTCAGGTTTTAGAAGTTTTAGAAAATTCATGCGAATGGGCGTTAACTCGGTTGAAGGCAAAGGCGGCGAGTTAAGGACAAATAATTGTGCAAAATGCTATTGCGTTTGCGCAAAATCGGGCGGTAAAACAGCCAATTAAATAGCCGGCATCGTACACACGTGCTTCAATGTAAATTAGAGGAAAATCGTTTAGGCCAATGTTAGTTCTAGCAGCTTACTTGGAAGATCAGGAACTTCCATTTTGCTTAAACTCAAGAAAACATCATCTTCCGAACTTTAACTTCAACTATGGAAATACCGAAAGCTAGCCCTATTTCAGGGCCCTCTGTAAAAAGAACTTATAAAGTCAGCAGTGGCAACAGCGACGAAAGCATTTTCATGATTCATAAATCATTTTCTAACGATGAAAATGTGCACACCTGCACGTCAAATATTTTCAAAACATCTTGAAATTTATCGGCTGAAGAGTTACCCGCGATAGATAACTATGAGATGCTTATTTCTAACAAAAATCTATAATAATGCTATACAAAAATCTGGCGATCGCTTCGGTTATTTATTTATGTGGATTTTATTAATCAGTCGAATGCACCTTATGATCTTCTGCTGTCAATATTCGTTGATTTAGTATAAACAATATTCCGATTTATGTAAAGTAAGTCATAAATAAGAATTTCCTAAATGTCGACTGGCTAGCAGGGACGTATCTAGAAATTGGCTTGGGGGCTCAAGCCTGAAGCTAACCCTCATCTCCCCCAATGAATTCAAGCCCAAATGGCGCTGCAGACTCAAAAAGAAGAAAGGGGAGTGAATCTTGGGTTTCAACCCCACCCGCACTCCCAACCTAAAATCCTGCCCATGCCTAGCTACGTCCCTGCTGACTAGCATATTGCAATAGCAAAAATCCCGAGAAATTTCTGTATAAAAGAAAGCCGTGAGATCAGCCAAACCATTGACTGTCGAGGAAGAGCATCTACATTCATCCTTTGGTCGAACTGACTGCGATCTACAATGGCGAGAGGAAGCAACCAGATGCTTTTGATTGTGGCCATTCTTCTGCTTCAGTTGGCAGCACTGACAGGTAATATTGAGTGTTTTGTGACGCGGTACTAGACGCTATCACGGAAAACCTTAAAGTTAGTTTTTATTTTCTCACATAATTACGATCAAAATTGAAAATTGTACGCTTTAGAGTTTAGACTGTATCTTTTACGGTCTCTCTTAACATTAGATTTTGATTCATTCAATTTTTATATAAGGACCAAACGTGACCGTATTAGTTTCTATTAGGCTCCAAAAGAATCTTAAATTATACTTCTCTTTTTCCGATAAGGCACGTTTTTCAGTCATGCTACAAGGAAGATGTTGGAGGACGACGTTGCCATAGGCAACCAAACTTTATAATCAACGGAGCGTTTGACGAAGCGTATTCATTGCAGCTTCACAAATTGTCCTGATTGGCTGCACATTGTACGACACCACTTTGGGCGCCGTACCCGTGGGGCGCCGTAGGCCCTACTGGGGACGCAGTCCTCCGTGCTGGCCCGTAGCCTGTAGACCCTACTGTAAGGGGGAGCGCAACCTCCCGCCTTAGCCCAAGCCCGGTCGACGTGGGGCCGTAGGCCCAACTGGAGCTCATCGTCCCGTCGAAGACCAAGCCCAAACCCCCGAGGAAGGCCGTAAGCCTCACTGAATGGTGCAGCCCCACATTTGGAGCCGCAGGTCCTACTGAGGGCGCAGCCTCCCGTGGGAGACCTAACCCCAGCCCTCGTGGGGGCTGTATTGTCCACTAGGGCACAGCCCCGGGGAGAAAAAGTCCCAGCCCTCCCTGAAAGACAAAGCCCCTTTGGATCCGTAGGTCCAAAAGGAGCCGCATGCCCAAAAGGGGCCGTAAGTAACACTGGAGGGCACATCTCCCAAATCCCATTGAAACCGTAGGCCCAAACCACAGTCGTAGGTTCCGTTATGGTGTTCACCTCTGTGCTGGGGAGGGGCAAGACCACCCAATGAGCACATAGAAATAATTTTAAATGATAATATAATCTTCGCATTCACTTTACATTTTCAGATTTTAAAAATGTTATATGTAATAATATGAACTTTTGCAATAAATCGAGAAAGGAGATAGTCACTCTCCCCCGTCAGTTTTGACGGGTTAACAGCTAGTACTACTATAAAACGTTTACCTAACTTTAAGTGCCGATAAATATTTTTTCAAGAAAACACTGGTAGTAGGCTATTTATAAACTGGACTTCATTTGTTTGTTTCGAATCGTCTTTTTTTCTTATTTTTTGTCTGCTCGGTCAGTTTATTGACGATGGGGCTTCAACAGAATGCTCCATTAACTTCTGTCACTGGCCTTGTTCAGGGTCAACCTCGATGTCTGTAAGTCATCTTTCACGTTCTCCATCCGTGCCTTTGTATGTCTTCCGCACTCTTGCTTTCTTTCCAGTTGGCTATGAAGTGTCCTGGCCGGTGGTCTTTTGATGTCCGGCGTCTTATTCGTGCCCAAACTATGCCCATCATCATTTTCCTGATCTGTTCTAATAGCGTCAACTTCTGTTACACTTCCTCTCTAATTATCGAATTTCAGATGCAGCCTCGATATCGCTAGGATTCCTCGGAGCCAGTTCATTTCTGCAACCGATATTTCTCCCTCCCCAATCCTCCTTAGGCACGAACTAGCACCAAGAGCCATTGACGGTTCCAGGATTTCTTGGTGGGGGAATGAAATGAATTCATAGGAAGTTGGTGGGGAATGAAAATAGAAGTGAAAAATCAATAAACTCTGCCGAAAAAGGCTGCCAAATGCGAATGTTTTTCCATAATTTTACTACACTTCAACCGAAAATATTTTGACAAGCAAAACGTCTGGTGGGGAGATGCATCCCCACTCATCCCCCACGTAGAGTTGCCACTGTCTAGAGCCGTATGACAGGACTGGAATGACGATTGCTTGGTACAGTTTTACTATTGTTTCGGTCGATATTTTACTCGACTTCCATATCTCGTTCCGTTTGCCGGACATCACCATTGTCGGGTTGTCTTCGATGTCTTTGCTGCATCGGACGTCTTCCGGTATCACTGCACCTGTATAGGAACGCACCAGATCATGAAATTATCGAACGCCTAAATTAAATATTCCTGTTGCACTCAGATACTGCAATATCTGTCGCGTTAGGAACGTTAGTTTCTGGAAGCAGTGTTTATTCTAGCCACCTTGACATTGAGGGGATTTCGAAATGTTTGGGGGGACAAGGTTTGACGTCTCGACGTCTCAAAAATGTGGTGACGAGCAAAAACAGGTCATCTGCCCGTTTTCCCTTCTTAAACGCTCTGTGACAATCTTCCTTATTTTTCTCCTCTCCAAAAAATAAAAAACCCCGTCACCACACTTTGGGGAGAGGGAATTTCCATCTCCCCATGCAACATATAAAAAAATTTGAGGTCCTAGAATAAACACTGTCTGGAAGATATCAGAGATGTACATGGGTTGGGTTAACCCATGGGTTGGGATGGGTTGGGTCAGACTTTTCTATATTAATGGTGGGTTGGTTGGATTGGGTCAGAAAATTTAAGAAAGTGTAATGTATTACAGTGGGTTTGATTGGGTTGGGTTGGGTCAAGTAAACCTATTATCGACATGGGTTGAGTTGGGTTGGGTTGGATTATTAGGTTCTGAAAAATGGGCACATGGACATTTCTGGAAGAAATTCCATCCAACTGCTGATGGTTTCATACAAATTGCATCGCTGACGTTCGATGTCTTGCTTAGGAGCGAGTAAATGCAAGTACGACACCGATTGTCTGAAAGGGATGGCGTGTGATTCAAAGGAATCCAGATGCTATATTGTCGACCCGGAAAAAGCAGTGAAGGATAATCCTTGTGAGTTGCTTTGTGATTGTCAATTTAATTCCAATGGAACACATCTAAAGAGTATTCCATAGATTATACCTCCTCTATTATAGTATGATGCGGAGTCTGAGCACACCTCATGGTTATGGTTTACGTGTTAGTATAAATGGTAAGGACCCAATTCTTTGGTCAAAAAATCACAAATAACTTTCTATATTGGCCGGATACGTGATAGCCTAAATCTACCCCAAAAGTCTTAGATTCCCCAAATTTGCAATAATTTTGGAGTAATAAGCTAATAACGAAAGTGTTTTTGTTAATACAAGCTATAAGACAAGCTATTCAGTCTTCTTCTTCTTCTTCTTCTTCTTCTTATTATTATTATTATTATTATTATTATTATTATTATTATTATCATCATCATCATCATCATCATCAAACTGGCGCTTTCTTGTGTCCCATATTACCAAATGTTAGGAGTAAGGGCACATTACAGAGTCCAGCAACACAAATAAAAAATTAAATAACAGTATTCATATACCCCGTAAAAAAGAAAACAAAATGCTATGACAAATAATTCTCACCCACCCTTCCGAACTGCCATAACTCTCCAAAAACACAGGAGATTAGGCCCTATGTACAACGCTGACCAATGATAATTACTGTTGCATTCAGGGCCGTTGTCTTGCCTAAAGGAAGAAGACTGTCCAAAACTGATGTCGTGTGTTGCTAACGCAGGAAAACTCGTGTGTGGTATTATTGATCCGAAATCTCTCTTGGATCAACTTTTGAGTAAGTTATTCTGTGAGAGTTTTTAGCGGACAAAATGATTCGTGCACAAAAGCCTTATCCGGATACTTATTCGAATCTAGGACGCTGCGTTAACGGAGGAGTCATAACGAACGGCTCATCGAAAGACTGTTAAGTCTATCCTGCTTAATTATTGGTAATGGCTTCGCATGCGGCTTAAATGATTAGCCTAGTAGCAGACTTCGATCCAAACCTAGATATAGAATTCACGATCGACGCCCGATATTTCAAGTTTATATTGCTAATATTAATAAAATTTAACAATATTTTATCTCGATGGAGACAATACAGTCTTAATATTCTAAGCTCATGAGGGGCTGTCCATTAATTACGTAATTTTTAGGCAATTGTAGCTCCTCCTTGTCAGCAACTGTCAAACTTTCAGTGACCCCCTAATAAAATTATGCCAAACATTTTACTCCTCCCCACTAGATAACAATATTTCATACGGCCGACTTTTGTGATAGAAAAGAATTAAATAATATAAAAATAATTATCCACTTCTATAGCACCATTTCTAATACTCAATGATATCAATCGATGGTACTTCAAATCCATCCGCAAAAGACCAGGTCATTCCAGAGATCAGTCAGAGGGAAACAGCAAGACAGACTATGGAGGAAATGCTAGTTGGAAGAGATGTGTTTTAAGCCTAGATCTGAAAATGCTCAGTTTATTGGAAGATCTGACAACCAGAGGGAGAGAGTTCCAGATAATAGAAAAGCTCTCTTACCAATTTCAGTGTTTGTTCTAGGTACATTTAACAATGAATCAGAATTCACTAAATCTACTGGATTAATTAAATTTTAATGAATTTTACAGATTATTTACCTCTAATTCATTATCTGCGACAGTTTTAAAGTAAAATCTTTTATCTGACGCAGGCGATTTAGGCAGCTGCCAGATATTTTGACACATTATTTCCTAAGAAATTGTGTAGACTTTCCTCTAAGATTGTACCATTCAAACTAAAGATTCCTTTCTCTTGATTGTAATTCATTTATCCCGGCTTTATCCCTAATCGAAATAAAATAAATTTGGAATGGTTGAGACACTGAAATAATGGTTATTTGTCATACAATCGGAGGGTAGCAGATAGTAGCCACGTGTCTGCGACCTTTGGAAACGGTTCGCTCTAATTGTCTGTGGAAAACACAACGCTCATCTCACCAGCTCATCTCACGGAGTTTTGCCTGCTTCATCATCACTTCCCACATCCTCCTCCTCCTCCTCCTCATCATCATCATCATCATCATCATCATCATCACCACCATCATCATCACGCATTTCCAATAAATTGATTCAATTGGGAATTCCCAATAAATTGGTTCAGTTGGGAATAATAGCTGTGAAAAGCACAAACTATTCTTTATCGACCCTTCAAGTGTTGCTTTTGCCCATATGTTTGCATTCTAATTCTAAGGATCTGCGTGGATGTTATTGTAGAATTGATAAAACAGCTCACTTCTTCGGGTTGATCTGTTCCTGTGCATGGGTCTCTTCATCGCTGACATTTTTTAGATCAACAGAGACAAAAAGCCTGAAACGGAGATCTGACAGAAAACAATTAGAATTGTCTTTGGAATTTAGATTTTAAAAAATCTCGTGAAGATTTGATTTAAATTCTATGCAAAATTCTTCTGAAAAACGTTTATTTTGTTGGATCTTGAATTTAAACGAATTCAGAAGCAACCACTATCTTTTGTGTGATACTTTCCCTATGACAAGGGTCGGCAAACGTTTGGACAACGAGGTCCAAATTGCTATGACAGTGTCTTTCCTAAGGCAAGGTAATTAGATAATTTTCTTTCTGAGGGCCATGCAATTAGGCCTAAATTATTTTTCGACGGGCCCCAAAAAGTTTTAAAGTTCATGTTTTTAGAAAGTTTGTGCTCGAAAATTTAAAAAAAAAATCAAAATAGGCCTATATATATCAAGTATGAAGAATTAGTGATGACCTTTTATGCTTGTCAGACTTTTAAAAGGGTGATGACCTTTCACTTACAAAAAAGCTATTTGGGCCGAAGGGCCGGATTAAGCTCACTGGCGGGCCGGGTGTTGCCCGCGGGCCGTAGGTTGCCGACTCCTGCCCTATATGGTCGATCAATACAATAAATAACTCTAGTCGTGAGTGTCGCGTCAAACGATCCATCAATAACTCAATAGTGTGCTTCCTGCTCTAATAGAAGGCTGATCCCTAGAACACTATTGTCCAACATGCATATGCGACAGAACGTTGTCGGTAGCCGCTTCTCATGTTTGGAAAAGTTTATCTTGGGAGCGTTACATGACAACCATAAAGTCTTCAAAGGGGAAACTGTAATCATAGCTTCAGAATATCATTTCAGCATTATTATTAATTTTATCAGCCCCCAAGCCCATTCCTAGCTACGTCACTGCTAGCCAGTCGACATTTAGGAAATCCTATTGACTTAGGCTACTTTACATAAATCGGAGTATTGTTTATAGTAAACCAGCGAACATTGACAACAGAAGATCATAAGATGCATTCGACTGATTAATAAAATCCATAAGATAAATAAATAACAGAAGCGATCGCCAGATTTTTGTATAGCATTGTTATTGAATTTTGTTAGAAATAAGCACCTTATAGTTATCCATTGCGGGTAACTCTTCAGCCGATAAATTTCAAGATGTTTTGAAAATATTTGACGTGCAGGTGTGCACATTTTCATCGTTAGAAAATAATTTCTGATTCATGCAAATGCTTTCGTCGCTGTTGCCACGGCTGACTTTAGAAGTCGCATTTATTGAGGGAGCTGAATTAGGGCTAACTTTTGGTATTTCCATAGTTGAAGTTAAAGTTCGGAAGATGATGTTTTCTTGAGTTTATGCAAAACAGCCGTTCCTGATCTTCTAAGTAAGCTGCTAGAACTAACATTGGTCTAAATTTCTATCCTCTTATTTACATTGAAGCAACTGTGTACGATGCCGGCTATTTACTGTAATAAATGAAACATTCATTTTTCTTTTAATACATTCGGGTTACAATATACTGTAAACACAAGTCAGTTTTCGAATCCATCTGCCTCGTTAATAAATCGATAGTTTGACATTTCACTTTTGGCTGCGTTGTTTCAGAAGAAGATTTCACCTGAGGTGAAATAGAAATTTGCAAGATTTTCTACTGACCAAATAGTCAATCCAGTGCAATGTCATTTGAGGAAAGTGTAAAAATAAATTCGATTTAATTATAGTTTAAATTGGTTTTGAGTGTCAATTACTGAAAGACAAATATTTTTTATGTTCCCATCATCATCATGATCATCATCATCTTCGTCATCATCATTATCATCTCATCATCATCATCATCATCATCATCGTCGTCTTCATCGTAATCATCATCAATTATTGAATAGCATATATTTATAATTTTTCCATCATCATCACCATGGTCACTTTCTTCATCAGCGTCATCATCGACATCGTCATCATCGTCGTCGTCATCATCTTCATCATTATCATTATCATCATCGGTGTGTAGTCGCGTATACCTATAAGCCAATTAACAGGTAAGAGTTTGCCCACGGACGTCTAAATAATAATAATAATAATAATAATAATAATAATAATAATAATAATAATAATAATAATAATAATAATAATAATAATAATAATTATTAATTATTATTATTATTATTATTATTATTATTATTATTATTATTATTGAGTGTAAATGTAAATGTAGGATTCCTTGCCTTGTCATCGTTTTATCAATGGTCCTTTACTGTCGTGGGTCATATGCGTTGTCCTTTGAAAATTCAGATCGGTCCACTCCTTTATATAATCCAACCATCCTGTATTTGGTCTTCCTTGTTTTCATATTCCTTCAGTTCCTCCAAGCCCCACCGTTTTCTAATCTAATCCAATCTAATCTGTTCTTAAACTTTTATAGCGCCACTTCGTAATGCACAGAAGCATCAGCCGATGAGACACCAGATCAAAATCATTTAAGATCCAGGTCGAATCCAGGGTATCCTGCCGGGCAAACGGGTGACATTCGGAATGGGCAAAAATTATTAGTGGAGTGTCTCAGGGCTCAGTGCTCGGGCCATTACTTTTTCTCTGTAAATGATATCGATGAAGGATCACTATCCAAAATTTCAAAGTTTCCGATGATACAAAGATGTGCAGAAATATCGACTCTGAGGATGAGGCTAAAATTTTGCAGAGGGATCTAAAGAAATTGCTTCAGTGGTCTGTGGACTGGCAGCTGATTTTTAATATCGAAAAATGTTCTGTTATGCGTGTTTGAAAATCTAATAATAGTAATGAATATACAGTACTTTAGGGGCAAGGTTCTTTCCGCTACTGAAGAATGCGAGAGGAGGAGTGGTCAGAAAAAGAAGCGGGATTAAATGGATTCGCAAAAGGAGCGGTCGAGAACGGGGTTTCAGAAGAGAATGGGCGGGAGAAGGACAGCCTGACAGTGTGGCTTTGAATGGCTTAGTCTGACCGCGGAAAGGTAGAGAGAGAGGGTGGTTGTGGGGAAGGAGATGCATGCGTGAGCGGGGAGAGGTACGAAAAAGAGTGAGAAAAGGAGTAGAAGCTGGAGTGCGGAAGAAGGTGGGGAGAAGGAAAGGGACGGAGAAGGAGAGATTTGAAAGATTAGGTCCTTAGGGAATATACATGCGCACAAAGTTAGAAAGTTATAGGCCTATAATATAATAATATAATATATATAATATAACAAGGTTTAAAGTGGTTCAGTAGGGATTGCCCTGTGTGAGAATCACTGTTGTTCTCGTCCAATCTAATATCCTAAACTACTGAGATTTATTTTGAACTCGTTCACAGTTGTAGCCATTACTATCCTCTCATCCAGTTCATTCCATCTGTCTACCACTCTTGCACTAAAAAAGTGCTGTTTATGTCTTCCAACCCGTTTCTTGAACAGTTTCATGCTGTGCAGGCCCGTCTTTACGTGTTAAAAATCGGGCCCAGTGCCCGGGGCCCAGAGGCGTAAACCTGGCGTCAACATTGGGGGGATAGAATAATTTTTAAAAAGTTAACCCCCAGAAATATAAATATCCCCCCATTTTGAGGGGATATTGCATTTTATGGTGGGGACTTAAAATCGCCCATGAAATACGTCTTGACAAGCCAAAAAGAAGGTCATTCTGATATTTTTATATTTTTCCCTCTCCAAATACCCTGACAAGCAAAAAAGGTCATCAGAAATGAGAGAATGTGGATTTGGCGTAATTCTGGCATCAACATCATGGGGTAGGATAGAATTTTTTACCATATAACCCAAAACATTGAGGAGGATAATCGACACTCTGTCCCCCGCCAACTAATTATTCGGGGGGACCGTCCCCCGTGTTTTACGCCCATGCCGGGGCCCCGCGCATCTTAGGGGCCCCGCGCAGCGCGCAACTTTTTTCGTGCTTGCTTGTGAACATTGAAAAACGTACGATTATCTTTTTACATCCAAAAACGTTTAGATATGAACTTTTTTGCTTGTCAACATTCAAAAGCGTTTCGAGATAACCTCTTTTTTTGCTTGTCAACATTTGATTTTTACATCTAGGACTCCTCAGGCAGCCAGGAGCCCGGGGCCTCACACAGGTATAAGACGGGCTTTATGCTGTGTCCTCTGGTTCGATCATCCTGCTTCATTGTAAAAAAAACCTTTATCTTGGCATTCCACTTTATTTGTTAGTAATTTGTATCTCTCAATCAAATCCTCTCTCTCTCCTTTTTTCAGAGTTATTAGTCCGCAGTATTTTAGCCTTTCCTCATAGGTTAGTTTATGGTATCCTTTGATCATCTTTGTTGCTCTGTGTTGTACTCTTTCTAAGGTCTCTATGTCTTTCTTCAGGAATGGACAACATGCTTGAACACAATGCTCTAAATGTGGGCGTACCAATGTCTTGTAAAGTCTTATTATTGTCTCCTTCTCTCTGCTCACTATCGTTCTTTTGATCATACCTAGAATTTTGCTGGCCTTCTTAGCTGCCTCTGCACATTGCCTAGATGACTCTAAGCTGCTATGCATGATGACCCCTAGATCTTTCTCCTCGTTTGTAACTTTTAGTCCCTTCCCACATAACTTAAATTCATGATCTGTTCATTTTTCCCAATGTGCATCACCGAGCATTTGTCTGTATTAAAAGCATTTGCCAATCTTCTCACCACTTAGATAGTCTATTTAGGTCTTGCTGTAAAATTTTTGCTTCTGCTTCACTATCACTCTGTCCACACAGTTTTGTGTCATCAGCGAATTTTGAAATTTTTGACATTATATCATCATCGATGTCGTTGATGTATATTAAAAACAATAGAGGTCCCAACACTGAACCTTGTGGCACCCCACTTATGACCTCAGCCCAATCTGAATACTTGCCTCTTATGCCTACCTTCTGTCTTAGCGGCCCAGAAGCCAATTTTTTTATCCACCTAAGAACTTTACCTCTAATTCCACTGGCCTGAAGCTTGACTGCCAGTCTTGAATGAGGTACTTTATCGAATGCTTTTGCAAAGTCCAGATATATTACATCAACTGCTTTTCCCTCATCTAGCTTGTCATGAATCTCCTCTAAAAAGTCCAGTATGTTTGTTAAACAAGATCTTCTCTTAATAAACTCATGCTGGCTATCCTTTAAAATCTTGTGTCTCATAAGATGACCCAATATCTTTGCTTTTACTATTTTTCCCAGAACTTTATATATTATACAGGTCAGACTCACTGGCCTATAGTTTCCTGGCTCCCCACGGTTACCCTCTTTGAATATAGGAGTGACTACTGCATCCCTCCAGTCTCTAGAGACTATTCCCGATTTAAGTGACCCATTGAATATTGTGGCTATTACCTCACTAATCTCATGTCTTACCTCATACAGAAATTTTGGGTGTATATTGTCTATTCCAGGGCTTTTGTCGGTTTTCATTTGACTCAGAATTTCCAGGACACACTCTTTATTGCAATTTATGTCTGATAATGCGTCCTTTTCTTTTCCACAAAATAAATTAATGGGCTTTGGTATGTTGGTCCAAAGTAATCATTCAGAATTGTTGCTGTTTCCCTGTCATCCATCACTGTTTCTCCAGAATCAGCTACTAATGGTCCAACTTTTTCTTTTATAAGCAGCTATAAGTTTGAAGTTTGAAGTTTATTTCCAATATCATACATAACATTTATAACAAAACATGAAATTATATTTAAAAGAATAACAGCTGATTTGGCTAATAAAAATAATACATATGATGAAAACAAGGAATCAAAGATACCGAAAGGGAAACATAATTTCCGCCAAGAGGTACTGTACCTAGTATGGAGTGAGGCAGTGATGCAGACTAGACGCTCGCGAAATTTGTTCCGATCAGTTTGTTAATTAATTCGATAAATTTCAATATTGTTCTTGCGAATTGCTAAAATTTAACTCTTAATTTTTAATTCGTTTTCAGTCGTTTATGTCGGTATAATTTTCTTTTATTATTTTTATTTAACTCCGTCAAAATCCACAGACTTAGAATCAACATGACCTATCATCGCTCATTTCATTACCGTTACTATTTGTAATTTAATTCCAGGCATTCCATTAGTTTTTCTATTAAATCACTCCACACTAACATATCGGCTGCACTATTGACCTTGTGCTAAGCTTGTGGTCCGCTGCATGAGCTGAAATACAATTTGACTTTTCTGCACAATTTGACTTTCCTCGTTAATCTCAGCCTGACATCATGACATTATTTCCTCTCTATTTGTTTATTCTAACTGTTCATTTCTTTTCCTCGAAACTTGATGTACGCAAACCGATTAATCACTGGACCTACCGCACTGCCGTTGAACAATACAAACATTTAAACACAATTCCTATCTCCTTTTCCTTAACCTCCGTTCTCATCTTCGTATTCGCCATTCACATTTCCGTCTCACCCGACGCACAAATATCATCATCATTCTTCTTGCTCTCTCAGGCGATATCCACCCAAATCCTGGACCATCCCCATCACACACAACACTCTGCACTCTCAACATCAGATCCCTCACTAATCCTCAACACACACATTCACTACATGAACTTGCTAACTCACAATTAGACTCCCTGTTCTCAAAACACACATTACTCTCAAAACACACACAACCCTCAACAACTGATGTAATTGCATTGACCGAAACCTGGGTTTCATCATCAACCACTGCATCTCAATTGATAGAAGCCACCCCACCTGGATTCACCTAATAAGCTTTCCTAGAATAACCAAATCCAACTCTTCTTCCAACCTCGGAGGAGGCACAGCCTTCCTCATCCGTGATCACATTCAAATAACTAGTTCATCATCAACACAATTTTCATCATTTGAATGCTCGTCAGTTACTCTAAAACTCCCATACACGAAATTAACCATTTTCAATGTTTACCGTCCTCCATTATCATCAAAATATTCAACTGCTTTTGGAAAATTCCTCGATGAATTCACCATCTTTCTAGGCTCAGCAGCAACAACCCCACATGAATTCGTAATAACTGGAGATTTCAACATACATGTTGACAAGAACAATGACCCAAATTCTACTCAATTCAAACAGCTCCTAACACAAGCAAACCTCACACAGCACATTTCCTTTCCAACTCACACTTTTGGCCACACCTTAGACCTATTAATCACCCTATCTTCTTCATCACTATCTCCTTGTTCATCAGTCAGCCCATGCTCACCATCGGATCATTTCCCCATTTTCACTATCCTAAACGTCTGCCCACCACCCCCCACCTCGTGGTACCTACTCATTTCGCCGTCTCAATAAAATTGATATATCCACCTTTGTGAAGACATTGAATCATCTGACCTCGCCACCAAACCCCAAACACCCTACAATCACTAATTGACAAATATAATTCTGTCCTATCTGCCCTACTCGACAAACATGCTCCCATAATCACACGGCCACTATCATCTCACGGTAACAACCCTTGGTACAATTCCTTCATCCATTCTTTTAAGTCATTTCGAAGACGTCTAGAAAGAATTTACAACCGAACACATTCTGCTATTGACCTTAAAACCTCCGTTCTGCAACAAATCACTACCACAACCTTCTCATATCTGCCAAAAAAATATTATTCTAACTTAATTGCATCCAACAGCTCTAATCCTCGTAAACTCTGGAACACTGTGAATTGTCTATTCCACCGCAATAAAGCAAAGCCTCTTCCTCAATCCATTTCGCAACTTGCTGATTCATTTGCTAATTTTTTTTCTGGTAAAATCTCTAAGATCCGCGCCAATCTAAAATCTACCATGACCAATCAAAATACATCTCCACATCACCCATCACCACCAGAAGCTCCTTCCAATTTTTCCTGCTTCACTCCTGTGACCGAGGAAGAAGTATCTAAACTCCTGCAGTCCTTTCCAAACAAGCAATGCAGTCTTGATCCAATACCAACCTCTCTTCTCAAACAGTGTGCCTCTACCCTAGTACCAACTATAACAAAAATTATCAATTTATCTCTTTCCACAGGCACATTCCCATCCTCATTTAAAAATTCCCTCGTAACTCCACTTCTTAAAAAACCAAACCTTGACAGAGAGGATCTCAACAATTATCGCCCCATTTCAAACCTGTCTGTCCTCTCCAAACTCACAGAGAAAATTGTTCTTTCCAGACTAACTGAGCATTTGTCAAAAAACTCCTTATACAACACTCACCAATCTGCTTATACAAAACATCATTCAACAGAAACCGTCCTCACATACATTTATGACAAACTCCTCACTGCCATTGGATCTCAACGAGTTACTGGTCTCTGTCTCCTTGATCTTTCTGCTGCCTTCGATACTATAGATCACAAAATCCTTCTGAAACGCCTTTCCCTCTGGTTTGGAATATCTTCTGTAGCTCACCGCTGGTTCCAATCCTATCTCCAATCTAGATCCTTTCAAGTTTCATGCCTGAATCAAACTTCATCACCCTCTGATCTATACTATGGAGTTCCACAAGGATCTGTCCTTGGACCGGTTTTGTTCAGTCTCTACACTACCCCACTGTCATCCTTAATCAACTCTCTCAAGTTGAATCATCAACTTTATGCAGACGACACTCAATTATTTCTTTCGTTTACTCCATCTTCCTTTAAGGCATCAATCTCTGAACTAGAATCAGCATTTTCGTCAATCTCATCGTGGATGTCAGCTAATCTCCTTGCCCTCAATCCCTCCAAAACAGAATTTCTCTTATTTGGACTGCCACAACAACTGAAGAAAATTGAAAATCCCACACTGACATTAGCCCCAGATACAATAATAACCCTGTTCCAACTGCAAAAAATCTTGGATTTACTTTTGACTCCTCCTAAATTTTGAAGCTCACATATCTCAGCTATCAAAAACCTGTTATGCTCACATTCGTGATCTACGTCGCCTTCGTCCCTACCTTGATATTAAAACTGCTTCCACCATTGCCACTTCAATAGTTCACTCTAAGTTAGACTACTGCAACTCACTGTTTCACAATCTTCCAAAGACTTCCATATGTAAACTCCAATCGATTCAAAATGCCTTAGCTCGTGCAGTAACTAAATCGCCTAAATTCTGCCACATTACACCATTACTCAAATCTCTCCACTGGCTCAAAATAACAGAACGCATTGAATATAAAATAATATCGATGACTTATAACTCACTCCATACATCAAAACCTGTCTACCTAAGAAATCTGATAATTCCACAACAACCTGGATCTACTAGATCTTCTTCTCATGTAACTCTCCTTCGACCTCTGAATCAATCATCTCTCAAAATTTGCAATCGTGCTTTTTCATACGCTGCACCTGAGCTTTGGAACTCAATTCCAATATCCCTTCGCTGTCTACATCAGAGCCAAATAACAAACTCTGAGTCACAATTTTCTCCCCCTTCTTGCAACATCTCCTCATGTTTTTCTTTCTAAACTAAAATCATTTCTCTTTATAAAATCATTTCCTCCATAGCTGTAGCGTCCTGCCCACTCGCCCTTTTGATTAAATGACCCGGCATGAATGACCCACCTTTGGCTATAGCTACTTCATTTGAGATTAAGCGCATAGGAATAAGGAGCTACTTCGGTGCATCTTTTGGAAGCGCTTTAGAAATTTACGAGATTTTACTTTTACTTTACTTAGTAAATTAATATTCTACACAATAATTGATTAAGTAAGATACAGAGAGCAACGTCCAGCGAAGCCGTAATTAAAATGAGGTCGCGCTCACAATCAATCAATCAATCAAAAAATCAATTTTATTTCTCACATTACAACAATGACAGATTACTTTGAGCAGTGGAATAGGCATAGGCAAAGAAAATAACCAAATGTTTACATACATATAATTGCTCATAAGTTCACAATGGTGGTGGCTATGATCATTTATACGCTCCTTCCATTTTTAAATTGGACACGTTGCTTATAGGAACGGTTATAAAATGACAGCAATGCTTCGTCTAGTGAGAAGGCGGTTATAGACGAGCACACACAGACTATGGAAAATTATATATATATATATATATATATATATATATATATATATATATATATATATATATATATATATAGGTGAATGATTTGTTCAAATGACAATTGCAGTCTCAATATGAAAGATATAGACAACGAAATATATTTAGGAAGAAATTTAAAGAAAATTAAAAGAGACCCATTCATAATCCCAGGTTTAAAGATTAGGCCTAAACGAAAATAAAAACATTTCTTCTCTTGGCGGTCTTTTTTCGAAGATTTTCTTTGGTTAGTTCGAGGCCTTGTTTAGTTCGAGGACCTTGTCTAGTTCTAGGTCCTTGTTTAGTTCGAGCTCCTGTTTTACTTCGAGCATAATTTCTCGTTTATTCATAAGATTCTGTGGAGAAATGAAGAGATTTTAGAAATATTCTTTCAAACAATATATTAGACCTAGTTAGATACTGTTCTTCACATTACATGTACGCTTCAGTTAAGTGTTCAAATGATAATTATAATCTGGCTGTGAGCTATTATCGATTTCTTCACAACACTAGTATTGCTATAACATAAGAAGTTACTTTTTCTTCTTAAACTGAAATACGTTTTTAAAAAGCACCATAAATTGAATCTATGCTATGCCAGTGTAATGACAACCTATTGTAGGGAACAGGGATATTTCTAGGATTGTGAATTTTGGGGTCGATCTCAAATTGGGGGTGACCGGAGCTAATTAGTATGCATTTTATAAGCATACCATTGTCACATTACCAAATTTGGAGGGTGTCGACCTCAAATGGGCGAGGGGTGTTGGAGGGCGTTAGGGGGTGTAAAAATATCCCTGGTAGGGAAAAAGGAAGTACAATTTTCAACAAGCCCGGGGAGGATCCAAGAATTCAGCGACCCTTCCATACGGATTGATACATTGTTGCTAAAATTTTGGAAAGGAAAGAAAAGACTACTCTCACTTATTTATTCGTGCCTTTAAAACTTTTCAGTTTTTGCCATGATGAGAATGTGACAAATACAATTACTGAAGTGAGTTTGGGGTGAGGGAACGTGCCCCATGTGTACCCACCCAGGCAGATTCGCTTTTGCATCTGACAGAATGGCGGTTTTGGTGTAGAAAGTGCTGGAAATTCAACCTAGAGATAAATGATATGAAAATCTCAGCAGATTTACATTGGTGTTCTAAGTAAAGTCAATAGAGATATTAAAAACCCCACAAATGGGGGATCCAACAACCTTTGTCCATAGTACAGGCGCGACCAAAAGAGTATTTGATACACACTGAACTTCCTGGGCAATCTCGGTCAAATCTGCATGGTGATGCCCCTAAAAACCACATTGACAATTTGACAGTCGTTCATGAATTTGCTAACACAATTGGTTCTATGCAATTTATTCAAATTACTCGTGGCCGGACAGAATGTCCACGGAAAAAGTGTCACGGAAAAAATGTAACGGAAAAAATGTCACGGACAAAATGTCACGGCTTAGGGTTAGGGTTAGAGTTAGGGTTGCATTTTTGTTCGTGACATTTTGCCCGCTGACATTTTGTCCCCATGACATTTTGCTCGTGACATTTTATCTGTGACATTTTGTCCGCGGACATTTTGTCATAGCACCAAATTACTGGATCATTAGACGAAATCCGTAATAATGTGAATGCTCAGGATACTGTGGCGAAATTATTATAATAGCTAAGATAGCTGAGCTTGAGTCCCCATAATAAATTAGAAAAATACTTTCTCTAATAGTCGCTAGATGGTGCTGATAGTTAGATAGATAGTTGAAAGAATTAAAAAAATTAATAACAATAATAATAAGTAAGGTCCTTTAATTATAAGAACTGCCTGAGAGGCATGTAAAAATTCTAAAAAGGTTAAGTGTAGGATATTCAGTAGGTGGCGATAGGCTTCATTGAGTTATAGCCCGATAGTCAGTTGGAGTTTAGCACACCTTTTTTAAGTGGTGTCGGAGCCCTATAAATAGAGGTCCCCTAGACGGGCAAAGCGCTGGTAGACTTAGTTTTGACTCGGAGAATCCAAATAGGTGGATGTGCGTTGGAGTAGGTACTACATTTCCACTAGGGAAGTGTATAATCTACCGCGTCAGCGATCCCCAAGGGTCAGGCAAGCGGCACGAGAGATAAGATCGCGGCGCGATGGTAGTAAAGACAAGAAACCCTGTAGAAGGGCCGGTATATTCCTAGGTAGTACCTGGAGAATTGCCCACCGTGAGGTATTACCCGAGTCAGCCAATATAGGTGGTAAAATTGTCAGAATTAATTAATTAATTAATTAACCAAAGTTACAATCGATGGTACACGCAATTCATGTCGCAAGAGATTAGGTCAAATTCAAAGATTAATCTTGAAACACCAAGACATACTTGCTTTCAAGAAAAAGCCATCATAAATGTATTCATGGTACGATCTGAAAACGGAATCCAAAAGGATAGCGAAGTTCCTGCTAAACGGTGTTTCAGTAATAATAGTTAATATCTTTTAAATTAAGCGTACTAAGTGTAGCATTATCTTTGAATTGACTATACTTGAATAATTTATTCTATATTTATCACAATAAATAGAGAATCACAAGACCGGAGAAGGAATGCCCTTTATAAAGCATCCCTTCTACCGTCATGATTGACGGACAAAAGCGCTAGTCCAATAGGTTTGAACCACTGAAACCGTTTCGCGCAAATCTTACCTGACGTTGCAAACAACTGAAACAGGAGAATGGCCACAATCAAAATCACCGGCCCAAGCTGCTTCAGTCCGTCCACCATTTTATATCGCATGTAGTTCGACAACTGACTGAACAGAACTATTGATATTTATATAGATATTTCGACGTTGGTAGTCAATAATTTCTCGAGTCCAATCAATAGAAATCCGCTTCGATGTCATGAATAATTGAATTTGCAAATCAGTTGATAGGTGGAAAATGTTTCGCACAAGCTTCAATCTTTCAATGATGAAACAGGTGGCATTAATTGCGGACGAGTATATCAATTACCTGGATGGATTGCAATACCTTGCATATGCAGTGTTTTAGTGCATTAGGCCTATGTGTGCATTGTCATTATTCTTTCTCAGCATTTGACAGCCTATGGGATTATATATTCTGGCGACCCGCATCGCATCGCAGTTTCTCCGCCTTATGGCTCCCAGCGTCTTCGGAATTCGATTATCTCAAACATCACTGGGTTTTTAGCAATGCTAACTAGGCCCGTCTTTTGCCAGTGTGAAACCCCTGGCACCTGGCGGCCTTGAGGGGACCCCGGGGTGGTGGTAGTGGTGAAAAAACGTTGATTTTCTGATGCCCGAAAAAGTTGACGAAGAGAAAAAAACGATCAGCACATTTTTGCTGCTTGATTTTTCAGTTAATTTAACCTCCAGCAGTACGATAAGCAAAAAGTGGGAAAACGGTCAAAACATGAAAAGGTTGGAGCGGGTGGGGTCTCTTATGGAGCTCGCGGGGCCTTTTAGATGTGCGGGGCCCCGGGCTCAGTGTCCAATTTGCAACACGTAAAGGGCCTGATGCTAGTGTACTGCATAAGGAATAGTATAATTTTTTTTGGAAATTCATGAGTCATGAGACGTCCCCGATACAAGATCGACCAACGGCGTATTAGAACTGAGAATTTTGCGAAAGAAATCGCTAATATCAATGTCCTTCCTATTCGACATTCTTCTCATGTCTGACATACACAGGGAAAGTCTGCTAAATAAGCAAGGAAGCTTACGGTGTCCCTAGTCCTCAAATGGCTTTGATCGCCAACTTGCTAAGAGATTTCCAGAGGTTTGTCGCGTCAGCGGAATGTCTCCGTTTATTTGCTTCAACAGCGGCACAATGCAAGGCCCATTTATCGATTTGATTCTATGTCTTCTGTACACTGCAAATCTCCCATCGATAATTCAAAACCATGATCTACAGGTACCAAAAATGGCGCACCAAAGATATGACAGGTAGATCAGCTGGCCTGGGCACCACTTGAATAGGGCGCCAAACCTCTGGGATCTTGTTCTGCTCAGAGTAGAAAGAGTAGAAACACATCATTAGACCAGTTCGTTCACATCACGAAAAGCAAGACAAGTTCTGTACAGTGATTAATCTAGACTCCTGGACTCAGAGGAGAACTGACAAAGCCGAGGGGAAATTCTGCTATGGGGTTGCTGTTAGTTGATGTAGTTTGCCAAAATTTCCGGAGGAATTTGAAATTTCCGAGGGGAAAGGGCAATTCCCCTTCCCGGAAACGGCCTAGATTAAACCCTGGTTCTCTTTACCGATTAAACATGCTTAGCAATCATTAGTGATTCACATAAGGTTCGTGTTAGAAAAAAGCTGACGAGAGATACAGCATCATCACAACCACAGTAAAGCACCCAACTTCGGTAATGTTGTGGGGTTATTTTTCAGCTTCCAGAGTTGGGCGAATCCGCTTTTTTGTAGAGGGAGAAACCTGCAACAACGCTTGATAATTGAAGGCAATGAATCAGCAGACACGTTGATCAACAGCAAACAGTCGGTTCAGTTGATCAGATTTCAGCCTTCCAGGTGATGGTGTTGCAACTGTTGCATGCCATCGAGCAAAAGCATTGCATATTTTTCCGACAGCAGGGCTGGAAGATACTGGATTGGTCACCTCAGTCCCCGGTCTTAAACCATTTTGAAAACCTGTGGTTCCTCTCAGTGGCGGATCCACAGGGTGGGCCCGGGAGACCCGTGCCCCATATTGAGTACCTGGCCCCCAGTGGCTCCTTTGTTGGGACCCTATACTTAATACTACATACCTAACAACAAATGGTTGGTCCCCCATGATTAGAAGTTGCCACCCCAACGCCTCCCCACTTGCCAAATCCTGGAGCCGCCACTGGTCCCTCTTGAAAAAGATGGGTTGGCAACAGCAGATTTCCAATACCAGTGATAGAACACATCACCCAGTAGTGGTCTAGCAGTCAGGAACGTAACGATCAGGAGCATCAGACGAAATAGTTGAGTGCTGGTTATCTTGAACAGTGAGTGAGGATCGGAGGTAGATTGGTTTATTTCTGTGGAGCGCCTTATGAACAAATTAGACTTATCTTGAAATCGATCTATATTGTTTAATAGGCAGCCAATGAAGCGATTTCAGAATTGATGTAATGTGCTCATATTTTACAGTTTCAATGAGGGTTCTGGCTAATGAATTTTGAATCCTTTGCAGGCGGTTTAGGTTTGATTTTGAAACTCCAGTATACTGTGAGTCACAATAGTCAAGACGACCCGATATCAGGGCATTAGCCAGAGGGATACTTGCTGAGGAGGAGATGAGGTGTCTGATCCTCCTTACACCTAGTATGATATGGTGAGCAGAACGGCACACGAAGTCGAAGTGTTCTGAGAATGAGAGGTGATTGTCAAAAATTGTACCAAGATTGCGACCAGAATGAGACTGCGAATCAGTGAAGTGCCAACAGAGAGACATGCTGATGACAAGTCGACCTTCTTTAGCTGAGGCGGTGTTCCTACTAGCACAAACTGGATATTTCTGGGATTGAGGCTGAGTTTGGTTTTAGTCATCAAAGTATGAACTGAATCCAGAATGCTAGACAGGAGTTTCCAGATATGGGGGAGGTAGATGACTGGTCGAAGCTCAAGAAAATTTAGGTATCATCCACGTACAATGATATAGCCAGCATTTTGCACGGTGAGAAGATGACTGAGAGGGGCAGTATAGAGTGTGAAAAGAAGGGGTCCTAGACAATGTACCCTCTAAGCTGCGGTGCCGTGCGCTGGCGCACAGATTTCTACCTAGTAGCGCGCAGATTTTTTCCCTTAGCGCATAATCAGGCAATATGGAAACATTAGTGTTATTGACTATTAAAATAAAAGAAAATGTAGGCAATCAGGCAGCGCTGTCGCAGACTCCCGCAGAGCATGCGGTAACTTTAAGCCCAGTT
Source organism: Metaphire vulgaris (assembly GCA_018105865.1). Lineage (NCBI taxonomy): Eukaryota > Metazoa > Annelida > Clitellata > Crassiclitellata > Megascolecidae > Metaphire > Metaphire vulgaris. The sequence goes on from CM030857.1 coordinate 2,578,522, forward strand.
CTGCTACTTTCGTCAATTAGTTAGCCTAGTTTTTTTCGTTCTATTTCTTAGCGTGCGGTGATGTTATCTCGTTATCATAGGCGGCAATCATGATGTTAAGATATTCGTTTCGATTCAAGAGGAGTTGGTTGTCGTATGTAATGTCGAAACTGCCATGCCGGTCGTAACTTAGCGCACATGTATACAACTGAGTAAACTTTTCTAATATCTAACTTGAAACTTGCAATTGCTTTGATTAATTATCATCATCATCGTCGTCGTCGTCGTCGTCGTGTTCTCTGTCCTGGGACAGGTTCAGGGCTCCATTATTTCCATTCCTCTCTGCGTCTTGCTTCTTCTTTGATTTCTGCAGAGGTCTTGTGGCGCTGTGAATCTGTCTGAATAGGGCACTATATATCCACCGGTTGCACGTCTGTGCATATCTGTTACTAAATTAATCAACGTCACGTTGGTGTAGATTTTTAAAAGTAGATTAGTCTCCTGTACTTAAAGATCGTTAAACGTCTTTAAACAGACAATGTCAACGAACGATTGATGCGCAATGTCGACGTGTTGTTGAATAGTAAATAGAAAAAACATTGGATAATCGAAGAGCAAATAATCTTGTTTTCTCATTTATTCAAAAATATTTCGAAATTATTGCTTTGAACGCTCTCAACTGAGTGGGAAGACGAAAACTGTCGATAGGAAAAGAATTATTTGCTTTAATGAGAAGTTCCGAGATACGAAATTTAGCATAAAATTCTCATCATCATCATCACCACCACCATCATCATCATCATCATCACCATCATCATTGCAATGGAAAGTATTGCGACCTAAATGCGCAATGAAATTACAATAAAATCGTGCACGCTATAAAAGCTAACTTATTAAGCGAGAGAAGCTGAAATACACTGTACAGTGAATTAAAGCATTTTTTTAATTCTTACTCAATTTTAACGATCTGATACCAAGGCATGTTTTCGAAGCGCTAGAACTAAACATACATTCATTTGCCTACTTTAGTACTTCAGCATTAGAAAACCGACTTACTATGCAATTTCAGCTTATCTCGCTTAATGTTGCTTAACGTGCAAAGGCGTTACTGTACCGCTTAGACTTAAACTAAAAGGTGTGTCTTAAGCTCTCTCTCAGGAACAGCCCAGCTGAGTCGGCTTCAGTCACTGTGGTCGCCAAAGCGTTCCAGAGCAACGGGTTTCCGCGTGAGAATGACCTCTCCCCGAACTTCGGGGTCTGCGACGGAGGCCGGACGAGTAGTAGGACACGAAGGCCGGAGCGAAGTGCCGACCTCCGCGCGTTCGACGTTGATCTTAGGATTAGCTCAGCCAGGTACTGTTGACAGTGCGGGTCCTTTAACGCTCGGAAAGTGAGCCATCAGCGCTTTATCATTCGATAATGCGCTCCCGGGCCTCGAAGCCAGTGCAGATGTCACGCAGTGGGGTCACATGGGCTGCCCAAGGGCTGCTGAAGACGACTCGAGCGGCTGTTATGAGCACGGATTGCAGACGATTCAACTTTCCGTCGGGGAGGCCCAGCAACACGCTCTTGCAATAGTCCAGCCTGGGCAGGACAAGAGCGCGCACAAGGTGCACTGCCCCGCTGATCGGAAGACGCCGGCGGACTGACCTTACCCTCCGTAGATGGTAGTAGCAGCCGCAGACCACATTACTGATATGTTCCTCAAACGACAGCGTCTCATCGAGTAGTAACCCCAGGAGTCGTAGGCACTTTGAGGGACGACGGTCACATCACCCAACGTTAACGGTGCAGGGCTAAGGAGATGCTTCCTCGGAGGGTGGGTGCACATCCACAGGAACTCGGTCTTGGCCGGGTTAAGGGACAGGCGGTTCTCCTCCGTCCAAGTGATGATCGCCATAGGATCGGGTTAGCCTTGAAAAGGACCTCTCACCGAACACAGGAGTCTTCGACGGCGAGGGATGATCAGTCTCGAAGTAGCATCTATTCATACCAGTGCGTATTAGAACTGATGCTAAAGAAGTGCATTACTATTACTATTATTATTATTAGTAGTAGTAGTAGTAGTAGTAGTAGTAGTAGTAGTAGTAGTAGTAGTAGTAGTAGTAGTAGTAGTAGTAGTAGTAGTGTGACGAAATTTATAATAAACATAACCTACCTTTTCTAATGTATAAAGATAGATACTTAAGGTTAAAGCCGTTAATGCAAGTAGTTTAGGATTATTCGGTAGAGGCGCTAATGTCCGTAGATTTGAATGTAGAGACATTAATAAATACATATAAACGATAAATAACTACAAATGAATGATATTCTTAGAGTAGTTAAGTGTTAATAAAATGTCAATAAGTAAGCCCCAAGTTATTCAGTAGGTGAGAGGCAAGTATTATAGGTTTTACAGAAGTGTTAGAGATGTAACTTGGGCACACCACCATTAAGGAAGTTCCAATGGTTTAAGTAAGGCCTTAGTGGATTAGGAAAGAAAGGGACAGAGTGAGCACACGTAACAATGAGCACACGTGAGAGTGAGCTTCTAGAGAGTGAGCCAGTGGGCGGATAGTCATCAGGGTAAGCCTTGATGGACTATGTATTAGAATAAGCGATTCTTTTATGCGGAATAGCTGATGTACTGCGAAAGCAGGACCCAAGGGCAGGGTTGTGCCCGTCAAAAGTAAATCTCCGCTGCGCGTTCCACGTTGAGTATGGAGGATAGACACTTCAGGAGAGTGTGAGAAAGGAACGAGCAGCACTAGAAAGGGTGCACGGAAGCTAGAAAGAGTGCAAGGAGATACAGGAAGGGTGCTAGAAGTATAGTGAAGAGTACAAGAAGATAGTGAATCCAGGTGACCTAGCCAAAAAGCTAAGGACCCAATACGTGCCAAGAACACCCCGATAGTGTTTGGACGTGGCATCCTGAAGAAAGGTCCAATAAACACTATTATTGTTGAAAGACAAGTAGTCTGGTTGAGAGTACAACTTTGGTAAGATCGGACCGGTCGCGTGACGCAACAGTAGTAGTGTTAGTAGTAGTAGTAGTAGTAGTAGTAGTATTAGTAGTAGACTAGTAGTAGTAGACTAGTAGTAGTAGTAGTAGTAGCAGTAGTAGTAGTAGTAGTAGTTGTAGTAGTAGTAGTAGTAGTAGTAGTAGTAGTAGTAGTAGTAGTGGTAGTAGTAGTAGTGGTAGTAGTAGTAGTAGTAGTAGTAGTAGTAGTAGTAGTAGTAGTAGTAGTAGTAGTAGTAGCAGTAGCAGTAGTAGTAGTAGTAGTAGTAGTAGTAGTGATGATGCTGTTTTGAATGTAGGCTAGATGCTCTACGTTGACAGTCCATGATTCTGTGAATCTTAACGCAGTCTTCACGTGCAGAAATTTCTCGGGATTTTTGCTACTGCAATGTGCAAGTCAGTCGGTAGATCATAGAACATTGACACCAGAAGAAAATGAGATACAGTAGAATACATAATATAAACTATATCAACAATATACCCAACCATAGCGACTCGACTAGATTTGTTGTGCTGTTATTTAGCAATTTTACGGAACTAGCCATCTGATATCAGCTGCATGGCCAATAAATCTATAAATGTTTTGACGATATTTGACATTTGACTAGAAAGATGCTCGCTTCGCTCGCGGTGCAGGATAGTACTAAAACCCAATCATTGAATTCATGCTGAACAACGTTTCAATGATGTACATACGTCACCTAGCCAAGCTCTGTGCCAAGTAATAATTAGGTCTAAGTACGTTAAAATCACGCAACCGTGACCATTTGTGATGCTGTACACGTATTTTTTTGTGTACGTTAAAATGTACGTTAAAATTGCGCAACTTCCTCAAGCTACGAACAATTGTTACCAATAGCAACGTCGTCGCCCCCCCTCTGACGCTGCAATGATTCGACTAAACCGTGCTAAACTACGAACAATTGTTACCAATAGCAACGTCGTCTTCGAACATCTTCCACCAACGCATCGCGACGTAAGGACTAAACCGTCTACCAATAGTCAGCCAATCAGAACGCTTGAAGGTAGCAGACATACAGAATAAGGATTTTAATATTATAGATTTGAAAATGAAGATATATCTTCAATTTCAAATTTAGAAATCAATTTCTTACTCATGCAAATTCTTTAGTCGCAACAAGGCTGTTGTCACTGCTGACTTTAGAAGTTCTTCATGAAAAATTACCGACGAGGGTTCTACGAGTATAATATTAGTATAACTATAGAATCATCAATATTAGGTAATAGCAAATTTTAAATTTTTTGATTCAACATTTTGAAATACAGCATAATACAAACTGCACTGTAATTATAACGAGTCTTATGAAAATAATCGAAATTTGCCTTTAATATTCTTTCTTCTGGATTCTTTAGACCAGCTTAGTAATTATATATCAGATATCAGATCGTTAATATTATAATTCGATATCGAAAAAAATAGTTGTAAAGACAAATGTAAAAATATTTCATATTTCGACATTAGATATATTAGCTATTTGAAGGGGTATGGGGGTCAAAAAACTGCCAAAATCGCGTGACGTCATTTACACTACTGAATAGAATGTATTCATTAATGCAATGGTTCCCAAACTTTTTCGGTCGGCGTACCCCTTCAGACTGCTAACAATAGACGAGAAATGCAAATTCTCCACAATAGTATTATCCTGCATTATATATATATATATATATATATATATATATATATATATATATAGTTGGGATTATATATTTAAGCTAATATATGAGGTTAATTTTACAAGAATTGAGATTAATATTCGGTAGCGGTTCCACGTGGGAAATGAGTGGGGATGCATCCCCACCGGACTTTCGAACTTTTTTCGCTTGCGAAACCTATTTTTTTGGTAAAATCGCATGCATATTTCTAAATGATCTAGCGGGCCGTATGGATCAGGTGGCTGGCCGCATGCGGCCTGCTGGTCAAAGTTTGCCCACCCTGCTACTGCAGAACAGGAGTCCACAAATGCAAGTTGTTTAAGCAGCTGGTGGTACCAATAAAGGAAACAATTTAGTGCAAGGGCTGTGGACAAATGGAACAGTTTGGACGAGATAGCAGTGGCAGTTAAAAGAGTAAACAGAAAACTAGATTGTTGAATGTGGAGAATCACCACAGTGGTTTTCACACAGGCTTACTTAGCCTCCTAAGCCACTTTAAATCACATTAATATTATTGTTATTGTTGCTAGTATTATTGTTGTGCGAGACAGCATTTCAAACGCTTCAAATATAACCGCTGTTGTTGGGTATTATTGCTATAGTTTGTGTTTCAAACATTTGCTAATTTGAAGACGGATATACAGACTTGTAAAAAGTAAAAGTGATTTGTGTGTGCTTGTCAAAAACACAGCCAAGAATTATTGACAGTTTGTGCCAAACAAGTCAGCCACATTCATCTCATTAACAGTAATTATATTTGAGATAATTTGACGAAGTAGCTGATTCTGTAGAAAGACTAAGTGCTTTTCATTCAATCAACTTTCATTCAGTGTTTAATTTAAAATTAATTGCATGTTATGATTGTCCGAATCGTAGCAAGTCGTCATAGGGGGTAGCGCCGCTAATAAACTGGTGCTGTGGGAATATTAACTGTAACATGCATCTAACTAATAATAATAATAATAATAATAATAATAATAATAATAATAATAATAATAATAATAATAATAATAATAATAATAATGTGATTTTAAGTGGTTTAGGAGGCTAAGTAAGCCTGTGTGAATAATGTGGTCCGCGAGTTAAATTAGAACAAAGCACGAGTCTGTACTAATTTGCTATCCAAAAATTCAACGTTTTGCCGATGATACAAAAATGTAGACCTAGAGAAAATGAGCTCTTTTTATTATGCTAAAATTTTGCAGGAAGATCTGAGAAAATTATCCCGGTGGTCTGTAGACTTGGCAGATGCCTTTTAATATGGAACAGTGTTCCGAAATGCAAGTTGGAAGACCCAATATGACACTCAGTAAACACCGTGGTCCAGGGATATTTTTACACTCCCCTAAAACCCCCAACACCTCCCCCCCAATTTGAGGTCGACACCCCACTTAAAATTTGGTAATGCGACAATGGTATGCATACAAAATGCATACTAATTAGCTTGGAACACCCCCCAAATGGAGAAGGACACCCCAACTATTATTCTCGGATGACCTTTTTTGCTTGTCAGCCTTTTAGGGCAGAGACTTAAAAATTCCGACACCCCAGATTTTCCCGACACCCCCTTTAAATTAAAAATCCTAGAAATAACACTGCCGTGGTCATAACCGTCTTAACCGCCAATCATTCATTATAGTAGGCCCTATGAATCTATCCCTCCATGCACGGAGGCATCAAAACCTGGATTATTATTATTATTATTATTATTATTATTATTATTATTATTATTATTATTATTATTATTATTATTATTATTATAGAAGCCAACTTATATAGCGCAGTACACATGAATAAAGTTCAAAATCAAAAGCGCTTTACAGTCCAAGTGATTTTTGAAAAAAGAATGTTTTGAGTTTCCGCAGGAACCGTTCAGAGTCAGTCTCTGTGGTAATATCACTCGGTAGCATGTTCCGCAGAATAGGGTTCGTTCCCATGAGTCATTGATCTCTCACCGAATACTGCAGCACGTGACGGTGGAGGTACAGCCAGCCTGAGTTCCCGAGTTCATCTCAGTTGCATCCGCGAGTCAGGGAGCTGCCGTCTGCTAACCAGGGCTGCGAGGTTGGCTGGGAACCCTGAGTCGTGTAGAGCGCGAAACGTCAGGACACATCTCTTGTATACGCGACACGCTCAGGCATTCGCAGCCAGTGTAGTTTCTCCTTGAGGAGGAGAGAAATGTGATCCGCGCCTCCCGCTCCGAAGATCATCCGTGCTGTGGCATTTAGAACGCTTTGAAGGCGGTCGAGTTGGTGCGCTGGAAGACCCCAGAGAAGACTATTACAGTAGTCCACTCTGGTGATGATGAAGGCACGGGCTAAGAGGATCCGCGACGCGGTAGGAAGGTAGTGTCGTATCTCTCTGATACGTCTCAGGTGGAAGTAGCAGATCCTGGCCACTGCGCCGATGTGGCGATCAAACGTCAGCGCCCCGTCCAAGAGGACTCCTAGGAGGCGGGCCTCTGTGGAGGGGGCGACAGACAAACCGCCGATCAGCAGTGGCGAGGGGTTTAGCTGATTGATCCTCCTCGGAGTCGCAAACCCCGACAGCTCAGTCAGTCTTCGACGAGTTTAGAGCCAGGCGGTTGGCATCTGTCCACTTTTTGATCTTGCTAATGCATCCAGAGATCCGGTCCTGCAGATCCTCCATCGCCGCCGGACTGCAGGACGAGTAGGCCTCTAGCTGAACGTCGTCAGCGTAGGAATGCTCCTCCAACCCAAAGGATCTGATGATTTCGCCGATATCTGCGACATAGAGCACGAACAACAGGAGTCCGAGAACGGACCTCTGCGGTACTCTGCACAGGACTGGAAGTGGCTTTGACATTTGTTCACCCCAGCAGACAGACTGCGTTCTCCCAGCCAGGTAGCTAGTGAGCCAGGTAAGTACCCTATCCTTTATTCCATATGAGTGCTGCAGCCAGCCGCCCGACCATTATTCCATGATCGACCGTGTCGAAAGCTGATGACAAGTGGAACAGGCAGAGCATGGGTGCAATTGCCATTCGCAGTCGAGTCGACTATGTAGTTGAAGATGCGAAGGAGGGCTGTTTCTGTGGAATTGCCGCGCCTATATGCTGACTGATTCGCCGGGAAGAGTCCATTTCGCACAAGAGTCCATTATTATTATTATTATTATTATTATTATTATTATTATTATTATTATTATTATTACTACTACTACTACTACTACTACTATTATTATCCAGGACGATTTGTATAGCGCTTTAACAGATAAAACCAAAATCAAAACGCTATGACATGTCAATGAAGGTCAGAAGGCAGCGATGTCGAAAATCCACTCAGATGATAGAAAGAGCTCGATGCCGTGACGAAATCCGGTGCCGAGTCCTTACGAAGCGGTCCTTCACAATAAAACTGCAACATTGACACGTCAGCGAGGAACGGACAATAATATTAAAGGTCCGCGAGTTGGCAGCACCAGTTCTCCGCACGCTAAGATCCGGCGGTGAATTCCAAAGTAACGATCTTCCACTAGAGAATATAGATCGTCGCCAAAATCGGCAAATCCGACGAAGATGGAGGTTCCAGCGAAGTCTGGAACGACCGTCAGCCGCGTTCCCGTTGAATTGCACGCGGCGGCCATTTTAATGGCGAACATTGGCGCATTTCTACGCTGGCGACGTTCAGCGGCGGCGGCGGCGGCGGCGGCGACCGACTTAAAACATTCCAGAACGACGTGGAAAAGTGGAGGACGGGAAGAGACTCGTCGGAAAACCGACGAGTGGAACGCAGTCCTCGCGATTGACGCAAAATCCAAGCGCGTAACGTCGGTAAATGCCGAGAACGGCGACGAAACCGTGGCACGTACAAATACGTGTTGGCAGCCGCGAAGGCGCCAAACCGGAAATGTCAAAAGTAATTTTAATGGTTTTCACACAGGCTAGCCGCTCTCAAACCACTTGAAATGATGCTATCATTTAATGCATAAACGTCCTGAACAATTTCATCTGACCTTCGGTACAGTTACAGTTGCAATGGCTAGACTGCTAGAGCCTCGTTGGTTGATTGATGATAATATTCTATTTTATTCTGCATGACAATTTATATAGCGCGTTAAAATAGAAAGAGCCAAGGTCAAGAGCGCTTTACATGGGATGATCGTACGAGGTCTTAAAAAGGTGCTTATTGAGTTTCTTAGCAAACGACTCGAATGAGGTAACTGCGGTCACTGAGTCCGGTAGCGAGTTCCATAAGAGAGGGTTGCCTCGAGTGACGGACCTTTCATCGAACTTCACGGTCTTGGACGGAGGAGGGACGTACAGCATGGATCGCCTACTGGATCTCAGCTGAAGTCGTAGGTCGGTCGTCGTCGGTCTGCGCACTAGGGTCGATAAGTACTCCGGACAGGTGGAGTCGTGAAGAGCACGGAAGGCCAGCCAACATCGTTTGAAGATGATACGTTCCGGAATCCGGAGCCAGTGGAGCTTGTCCCTGAGTATTGGGGTCACGTGGTCGTGCCACCTGATACCTAAAATCAGCCGAGCGGACGCGTTCAGGACCGATTGTAAGCGGGCCGGCTGGTAGTCGGGAAGGCCCAGGCTGATGCTGTTACAATAATCGGTACGCGAAAGGATTAAAGTGCGTACGAGGTGAATCGCGGCCGCTGTCGATATATAGCGGCGGATTTCTCGGATCTTCCGGAGCTGATTGAAAAACGCTCGAATTACGTTGCTCAGGTGGTCGACGAACGAGAGTGAGTCGTCCAGGAGGACGCCTAGTGGACGCACCTCAGTGGACGGGGACTAACTCGACGTCGCCGATCAAGAACGGCGTACGGTTTATCAGATGATTCCTCCTTGGTGTAGCCAACTGATCCAAAGGAGCTCGGCGCTTGCCGGGGCTTAGTGCAAGACGAATGGCTGCTGTCCACTGTTTGATCTCCCGAAAGCAATCCAGAAGGCGAGCCCGCAGTACTTCGCTGTCCGGAGGTAGGCAGGAGGAGTAGACTTGACCGTCGTCGGCGTACGCAAGCGAGGTGAGACCGAACGAGTCCGCGATTCGAACGACATTCTCCACATAAAGGACGAAGAGTAGCGGACCCAGAGCCGATCCCTGAGGCACCCCGCAGCGTACAGGACGCGAGGTGGACAAGGTATCCTCGTAACTCACCGACTGCCATCTCTCCCTGAGGTAATCGCCAAGCCAGGATAGAGCTTGACCGTTGATCCCATAGGAGAGCTCGATTGCATTTGGAGAGATAGAGCAACTGAAAAAAAACGATTTTTAGACAAAGTGTATTATGCATTAGAAACCGATATTCACTTTAACTCTAAGATTTCGCCTAAACGCTACATAGCGGATAGAATTTAGACCTTTTTGATAACTATAACAATATTTCTAGTTCTGATTTTTTTTATATCTTTAGTCCATTGGTATCCAATGTGAAGGATAATAATCAGAAGCTTTTAATCTCTTCGCCAAGTTGGATCCATTGCCAGGGAAATTGGAATAATAGACAACATTTCCGTTTCCATACCAAGCTGCTAACCATCCGAAAGAACCAGACGAAATGATCGTGTGATCACATAGAGACAATATAGCCATATCCTGTCCAGCTGAATTGTTCAAGGAATAAGTCACGTTCACAGAAGATGACTGCGAATCGTATGTTATATGCTGTTGAGACCAGTCGGTATCATCAGAGACGACGATGAATTGAACTAATTTATAGCGTTCAGCGAAATATTTCATTGCCTTTGAAATAAGTCGAAGGCGCTGTCGTATAACCAGAAGAATGCATTCCTTTCGACGTAAAGTCTCCGCGTCTATTATGAATTCCGACGCGTGTAAATCCACCTTCTGTCCATCTTTTTGGGATGCTTTTACTCAGAATGTCTCTAGCAAAGTTTCCAATGTCGTTCTTGAATTTCATTGCTGCACGAATATGATGTTCCACTGGTTGTAAATACTTCCAACTCTGGAAGAATCCATGAAGCAATATCGTTCGGCTGTTTGTGGCTTGTTTGCTCCTGATTGCTGCCTCTATACGAACGTCATAGGATGGTAAATGCTCGTGAAACGAAAAACACGGACAAGATCTTCTGATCTTTCTAACTCCCAAACTGAAAAAATGTCTCCAGTTCCCTAGCATTGTGATCTCTGAATAGAACTACCTCTCGTTTGGTCGCCTTGGCAACATAGAACAGAGCAGCAAACATGAACATCTGATTTCCCAGTCTTCGGTGGTCTCTAAATCCTTTAAATGTTACATAGCCATATGCAGAGTCATTTGCAGCAAAATAGCCAATAAATTTTTGAATTGAAACTAGGTCCGGGTACTTCTTGGTGGTGACTAACAGCGCAACGATTATTCCACAAAATATGAAGAAAATAAATAATTTCTTGTCTAAGCGGAATATGTCGACGATTGGCATTCCAATCGAGTAGCTCAGGAAAGAGCAAACTAAGAAATCATCTTATAATCGTTAACAGCATCTGAAAACAAAAAACTAAAGAAACAGACCTTGCAATTTCACCATCAATTGATATCAAATTTTATCAAATTTAAGACAACAGTAGCGTAGATCGGTGACTGCTTGACGAAGAACTCTTAAGATTCTAAATATTTTATCAGTACCCACCATGCCATAAGATTGTGGCAGGCAGTGGCGGTTCCAGGATTTCTTGGTGGAGGATGAAATGAATTCATAGGAAGTCGGTAGGGGGTGAAAAGAGAGGGGAAAATCAATAAGCCTAGCCATAAAAAAGAAAACGGCTGACACGCAAAAGGCATTTTTCTCCGAATTTTCCTAGACTTTGTACCTAAAAATAGGTTGACAGTCCAAAACAGGCCACCCCAGTTTTCCCCGTCATTTTACTTGACTTCTGCCACAAAATAGTTTGACAAGCAAAAGAAGTCCGGTGGGGGGATGCATCCCGACTCATCCCCCACGTGGAACCGCCACTGGTGACAGGGATGTTGACAAGGAATGAACCCCCTAAGGGCAAAGACTGACTGACTCCCAAGTACGAGTCCAAGGTCAAGGAGTAATATAAGCCTAATCGCGTTAGTTAGTTAGTTAGTCAATTTATATAGCGCAGAAACATTGAAGAAGGGCCACAGTCAATTAAAAGCGCTTTACACCTTATACGAGATCTCATAAAGATGCGTTTTGAGTTTCCTTGGAATAAATCGAGTTTCGACTCTCTTGTCACGTGGCCGGATAGTGCATTGTAGAGAATATGATTTCCACGCGTGACCGTTGGAGGAAAGTTTTATTGATTTCAGAAGGCTCAAGCCTGTGTTTTTATTTGTCTCCAATCCTCTCATTGTTAAGTATGATGATGATTGGACAGATATTGGGAGTTCAGTATTTGCAAATGTTAAGAAGGTATAATTGATATTTTGGACCAACTTTGTTCCAGATTCTTAGTAGGCCTATATCCTGTAACCAAGAAGTTAGAAATTTCTGTCCTGACAATTGTTTTATCCATATATACGTGTGATTCATCAGTTTCTGTTATGAACATTATTACATTGAAACATCGCAGGGTTATAACAGACCAACGCGTGCAAAATGCACGTGCGTAGGCTACTGATCCGACTGGTTGTTCGCCTCATTATGTTTAGATTATGCAGTCGAAGAAACAATTTCACGCTAGAAGAATAGGTTGATTTTAATTGAAATTTTCCGATTCAGCTAAAATTTATTCCATCAAGTTCCATGCAATTTTTAATTTAGTCTTGTTTTATGTTGCCTTGAGTCACTTATAACAGTCTATTAGGAGGACCTGTACTGTAGTTACTTGCAGTTGCCTACTATGCTGCAATTGTCACAGGAGTAACTGGACTTCCCTTGTAACTAGTGGACATACTGTACACGAACGATGGAAGACTGAATGAGGACCGCCTTAAAAAAGTTTGAGTACCCCTGCCTTAGAGCCATTATAGCATTTGCTTAGCAAGTTCGCACGCAGTAGCTCATAAATGTTAATGCTATAAGGCAGGGGTGTCAAAACATTGGCCCGCGGGCCAAACTTGGCCCGCATGCTGATTTTACTTGGCCCGCGAAAATATTTACGTTTTAAATTTTTTTTCCTGAAAGTTGATGAGTGAAATTTGTCTGATATAAAATCTTGTTTAATAATATAATAATAATGTGATTTTAAGTGGTTTAGGAGGCTAAGTAAGCCTGTGTGAAAACCACTGATGTAACCATTCGCATTCAATAACCTAGTTTATCTAGATAGCCTTTGAATCCGTTCACTGTTTCAACTGTCACTCCCACCTCATCCAAACTGTTCCATTTGTCCACAACCCTTGCACTAAAAAAAAGTTTTTCTTTCTTGGACCAACCCTCTGCTTAAACATTTTGCACTTGTGGCCTCTTGTGCTGCTATAGTGTGCCAATGTAAAGAATCGATCATATGGCACATCTACTTTCCCAGTCATTATTTTGTATGTTTCTATCAAATCCCCTCTTTCTCTTCTCCTTTCTAATGTTGTCAGTCCACAATATTGAAGTCTTTTTCGTAGCTTAAATTATGGCACCCATTGACCATCTTCGTTGCTCGTCTTTGCACTTTTTCTAAAAGTTCTATATCTTTTTCAAGAATGGATTCCAAGCCTGAACACAGTATTCCAGATGAGGCCTTACTAATGACTTATAAAGTTTAATGATTATCTCTTTGTCACGACTCACAATTGTCCTTTTCACCATTCCCAACATTTGGTTTCCCTTTTTGCTGCCTCCATGCATTGGTGAGATGGATTCATACTTCTATGGGTGATTATCCCCAAGTCTCTTTCTTTTTCTGTTGTGGTTAGAACCTTCCTCCCTAAAGAATATTCATTACCATTATTAGAATTCCCAACATGCATTACAGAACATTTATCAACATTGAAAAGCATCTGCCAGTCCACAGACCACTGAGACAATTTCCTTAGATCTTCTTGTAAAATTTTTGCATCATCCTCCGAGTCTATATTTCTGCATAACTTTGTGTCATCGGCAAACTTTGAAATTTTGGACAGTAATCCTTCATCGATATCATTTATATATATTAGAAAAAGTAATGGCCCAAGCACTGAGCCCTGAGGCACTCCACTGATAACTCTTGCCCATTGCGAATGGCCTCCTCTAATGCCAACCTTCTGTCTTCTTCCCTTCAACCAATTTTCAATCCATCTGAGAATATTGCCCCTTATTCCACAGGACTTCAGTTTGGCAGCCAGCCTTATATGGGGTACTTTGTCAAAAGCTTTGGCAAAATCTAAATATATTATGTCTACTCCCTTGCCCTTGTCTAGATTATCAAAAACCTCCTCCAGAAAGTCCAACAGGTTGGTCAGGCATGAACGCCCCTTTGTAAATCCATGCTGACTATCTTTAACAATTTTATGCCTAGTCAAATGTTCCAAAATGCTTTCTTTCAGTATTTTTTCCATAACTTTACCGATTACAGATGTTAGGCTCACTGGTCTGTAATTGCTTGGTTCACTTCGTTTTCCCTTCTTGAACAGTGGGCTGACTAATGCGTCTCTCCAGTCTTGCGGTACTACTCCAGTTCTGAGTGATTCATTGATTATCAAAGCAATTGCATGTCCTATTTCATTTCGAACCTCGTAAAGAAACTTTGTTTGGTTTGAGAAATTGGTTTGATGTAGAATCTTTTGTGGGTTTAAAAATAGCTTTGGTGTAGAATCGTAGATCTTGCGTTTTGCTGGCGTGACAAATGGAAGAGCACAAATCTTTTTTGGGTTTGAGTTTCGTTGATGATGTTGAATTGTTGACTAAACCAGTATTTCGACGCGCTACATCAGCAGCGGGAGATACTCGCCTAGCATACTTGCATTAATTTGCAAGACCCTCGGCAAATTTGGGATCAGCTTTGACTGCAGATTTAAAACCAGATTTAAAACCAATGTCACGTCTCATCAGCTTCCACATCTACATCGACTGTCATCTAACTATATATGTTTTCAATTTGATCTTCAGTTCCTCGCCATTAACAGATTTTTAAATTTAACTCTGCTAGACATGACTAGAATGCTGTTTGTCATAGTTACAACAATAGGTTGTAATCATTGTAAAGTAAATAATGTAATGATTGAATGGCCTTTAATAATTCCCTCATTTTCCTTCAGATTTTTAGATAGCTCAGATTTTGGAATATAATATTGGCAAGCATTTTTGCATTTGGCCCGCGAAGACATGGAAGACATGTCATTTGGCCCGCCGCCCAAAAAGTCTTGACATCCCTGTTATAGGGATTAAGATGGATTTACAGTAGATGGTTCAAAGAAAGTGACTATACAATAACCTTCATTCACCAATTTCGATTCTCGATTCCAATGCGAATTATTTACTCCCACCGGTCTTATGCAAATATCTCATGGGTGCGGATCAACATCTACCTATAGGCACATGACGCTGCACAATATCGAGAACGCATCGGCCACAACGGCGAGGAAGATTTTATGTATCAAAGGAGATATGACTTTAATGCTTTATTATATAGGCCTAGGAACAACTGTGTTTGGATCAATAGAACCAGGGCTCAAGGCAGTCCTGAATATAACCTCCCCCAATCGCTTAACTAATAGCCGTCATAAGCCAGTATTGCCAGCGACAGTTCGGCAGCAATTTGTTACGTGAAAATGCGGAAAACGATAAACCATTTTTATAACCAATATATGGTGCATGCACTGTCACGTGCAAATCAGCGTTTTGCAACCTAACCCAACCCACCACAACTGCCTAAATTTATGATCCAATCCAACCCAACCCAACCCATGGGTTAACCCAACCCATGTCCATCTCTGCTTGCTTTTGAAGGGAATTGCTACAGGAACATGCATAGAATTAGATGGGTGGAAATGATCACAAATGAGGAACTTTACCAAAGATATTGATTTACGTTGTTCATTACTTCTTTGCCGGGAGAGGAATATGTCCGGAGGAATAATGTCCGGGGGGATAATGTCCGGGGAATTATGTCCAGAGGAGAATGTCCGCGCCCCTTTTTGAACACATCTGCCGATTGAAAGATGACAGGAAGATCAAATCCCTGATGTTAGGACTTCTGTATGGTTCTAACAAGAATGGAAGGCCACACAGAGAATGGTGCGACGACGTTATGGAATGATGTGGAAGTCATCTACAGAAACTGAGTCACAGAGTTCTGAATAGAAATGGTTGGGAACAGACTGATGGTGGCGTCAGACACCAACGGGCGTTGAGCCTATGGTTATTGACGGTGATGATGATGATGCATCAATGTTATGCTATGGTAGGACCGTAGGACGGGTGCAGAATGTGTCGAAGAGGAAGCAAGGAAACGAATCTTACAGGCATTTGAACGTGTTCATAGCTTCATATTGTATGCTGTTTATGGATCGACGATGACTTGGAGGTTAACTATTGTTCTGCGTCCACAATGTTCAGCATTTTATATCTTTCTTATCACTGAATTTAACGTAAAGATGTGAAAATCGTCGTAAATCTAGCGATTAGGTTGGGTGATCATTTTATACTAACATATAAGCTTTTCCTCTTCGAGTATAGAACCCGACAACACTGGCAAAGAAAGGTTCAGCAAAGCAAGCAGTAGACAAAGCAGTAGGCCTACACACCAAATAGCATACCCGCCCTTTATTGCGAAACATCTTAATCTATTAGAAATTCAAGACATCACATCTTAAAAACTGCTATTTTTCCGCATAGCATAGAATAATGTATAACCGCTTCGTATGTCCACAGCTGCTCCTGCCTTATTATTATATCACGCACGAGGTTTCCAATAACAGACGGAATATCTAACTACAAATCGAAAGAATTGCATAATTGCACTGCAATTGAAATCAATAGAGTTTTCATCAGCCTGCGTGTAATAATTTAAGTTTCACATTAAAGAATGTTGTTTAAGAGTTAAACTATACAGTTTCTTTTACAATTATTGAAAACCAGTCGTCTGCAATTTAATCATCACTAATACGTGTGTGCATACCTACATATATTATGTGCATATACGTATTATACGTATATATCTATACTTATATATATAGATACTTATATGGGTGTAGGACATTATCCCTCCGGACATTACCCCCCCCGGTACACCTGAGAGAAAGTGACATACACGGACATAATACCCCTTTGTTTACTCTGTGGACTTTGGCTATAATCATTACCCACACCATAAACCAGACACTAACACTAACCCTAAACGATACTGACGGCAGCCATGGCATCAGATAACCGATAAAAACCTTTTAAAATTAAGATCTATGATATTGATTTACATAGTTCATTACTTCTTTGCCGGAGGGATAATGTCCGGAGGGATAATGTCTGTGGGGATAATGTCCGGGGAGACTATGTCCGGGGGGAGAATGTCCGCGCCTCTGCCATACGATCGATTCTTTACATTGGCACACTAGGACTATAGCAGCACAAGAGGCCACAAATGCAAATTGTTTAAGCAGATGGGGGTCCAAGAAAGAACAAAATTTTAGTGCAAGGGTTGTGGACAAATGGAACAGTTTGGACGAGGTGAGAGTGGCAGTTGAAACAGTAAACGGATTCAAAGGTTATCTCGATAAACTAGGTTATTGAATGCAGATGGTTACATCAGTGGTTTTCATACAGGCTTATTTAGCCTCCTAAACCACTTAAAATCACATTATTATTATTATTATTATTATTATTATTATTATTATTATTATTATTATTATTATTATTATTATTATTATTATTATTATTATTATTATTATGTGTGCATGTGTGTGTGTGCAATATGTGTGCGCGAACGGACACGGGTGTTTCAATAAGTTTGTACCACTTTGTATTTTGGTCATATCATTTCCAGATGCGGGACAATTCCAATGAAAATGATAGGACTGTGTTCCCTAGAACATTTGCGTTTAGAGCATATAATTCTCATTTGCATATTTCATAAATTCCACTTACAGTATACAGCTCAATATAATTGAAATTACAGAATGAAGCACATGCCGCGTAGGCTATTTTACAACCTTTCCATTGTTGATCCAGGCATGAAATGAATGACCAGTAGGCCTGATATCAGTACGTAGGCCTACTGCTTGTGAGAGATCTCCCAGACATTAAGCAGCGCTCGGACTACTTCACGTCCCAACAGGATGGGGTATCGGACCCCCGGCGCATCGGGCTCGCGACACTGTCGGACTCCTGAAATTTGTGACGTCAGACTGTATTTCACCAAATTTGGGCCACCCAATTGTCCCAACCTAAACCCAGTGGACTATAAGATCTGGGTCGCACTGCAAGAAAATGACTGCAAGACAATATCATTATCTATTGAGAACATTGGACATTATATTTAAAATTTAGGTCATATGGCAGAGTTTCTGAAACATTACAATAGAACTGTTCTTGTTCAAAAGAGTGCATAGTACTAAAGTTCAATCTGTTATCAAAACCTATTAAATGGAACAGCTCATTCTGAAAAGATCGAATGCCATTCTCCAAGCCAAGTTTGCGTGAAAGTCAAAAGTTTTGGGCAAGGAAGTGCCTTTGTCAAAGCATCTGCGAGACAGACTGAGTGCGGATAATCAAGTAGGCACCGAATCAGTGCAGTGCGCGGAATCTGATAGACCAAACCAGTGCTGGATACGTGGCAAGAGGATGGAATGATCAACGATATCAAAAGCTGTCGACAGATCAAGAAGTATTAATGCACTGACCTTGCCATTGTCAGTTGAGTTTATGATATAATCATGAGCAGACAGCAGAACAGTTTCAGTGGATTGATATTTACGATATGCCTATTGGAAATGAAGGAATCAATCAGTCAATAAACTTCTATGGCGCTATTATCATAATTCCTAAGGCATCAGCCGATGGCGCACCAAACCCAAATAGAATTTGAGCCAGGTCAATCCGGAAGCTCAGTCAGAACAGCGGGGGAGCAATCTAAGGGGATAAGCCAAGTCAAACAGGTATGTTTTAAGACCAGTTCTGAAAGATGATAAATTTTTAATTATACGAAGTGAATTTGGCAATGAACTCCAAAGCTTATGGCCACACACTGAGAAGCAACTAGTGACAATGACTCTGCGAGAATAAGGAACAACCAATGAAAGTCCTGCCGAATACCTAGTGGAGCGAGTTGCTGGGCGAGAGATAAATCGCATCTTAAGGTTAATATTAACATATTAGGGTTCATTATATTATCAATTTATATTGTTTTAAATGCTTAAAGACAAATTTTAGAATTAATTCGGTACTTGAAAGGAAGCCAATGTAAGGACTGTCTAGCTGGAGTTATATGTTCGAATTTTGGAGCTTTGGATACGACTCTAACTAAGAAATCTCTCAGGAGTTTCTGCATATTTGAATTTATGATGCCGAAAAGCAGGGAATTGCAATAATCTAGGCGACTAGATACCAATGCATTGGTTAACTGAATAAGAACAGGCTTAAGGAGAAGATGTCTGATGCGATAGATGTCCCGAATATGCTAATGAGAAATTTTTCAGACTGAATTTATGTGACTAGTAAAAACAGAGAGGGGAGAGTAAAATGTCGCACTGAGGTTTCGAGCAGAAGTACTTCTAGAGACAACAGTGGAATCTTCTAGTAGACCCTACTACAGATTTCAGAGATTCAAATTTGGTCAATTGAGCTGGAGTACCTAATAGCAAGAAATGGGGTTTTGATTAATTTACAAGAAGCTTATTTGAATCCATCCATGACTGAATATTAGTGAAGGCAGTGGATGAAGTCTCAAGAGATGAATTTAAAGATGTTTGATCAAAAGAGATGCGAATTTGAGTATCGTCAGCATAAAGGTGATAAGCCACTTGATGTTCATCAAGAAATGAACTGAAGGGGGTTGTATAGAGAGTAAATAACAAGGGTCCAAGGACCGAGCCTTGACGGACACCACAAGACAGATCAGTGGGAGTTGAGAGATTCTCATTTATTACCACTGATTGAGTGCGGGAATGTAGGCCTAAATATGAAGAAAGTCAATGTAAAGCAATGTCCGAGATTCTAAACCAATGTTCAAGACGATAAAGAAGAATAGAATGATCAACAGTATCAAAGGCGGCAGATAGGTCAAGAAGTAAAATAGCAGCAACTTTCCTAGCATCAATAACCCGAACAATATAATCATGGACTGCCAACAGAGCCGTTTCGGTAACGGAAAAGGTAATTTGAAGACAGATAGGTGTGAATATTTCCGCTATCGGCTACTTGCTTGGCCTAAACGAGTAAGAGCGGCTGTATTATCTTTAACAGCTACTTTCTGAACAAGTAGGAGCCGTTGTATTATCTATGTGGGCTAGTTGCTGAATAAGCAGGAGATGCAATAGTGTCTTTATCTTGCTGAACAAGTACGACTCGCTGTATTATCTTCATCCGCTACGTTCTCAACTATAGAAGTCGCTGTATAGTGTCTTTATTGTCTATAAGTTGAAGGAACATGATCGCTATGTTTGCAAATGTATGACTGTTTAAACTATTTTAGTGTTGCGTCACAAAATTATCCCAGTTATCCTGAACAAATACCACTGGGTTCCTGGACCAAAGAGGACGGCAGCATCACCTGCTTGTTTCCTGTAGAAGAAAGACGCGCTCCGCTCCAAGTGGCTGTAATGGAGAGTATTCTCCCTCCTCTCTCTCTCTCTCTCTCTCTCTCTCTCTCTCTCTCTCTCTCTCTCTCTCTCTCTCTCTCTCTCTGAAACTGCACCTATTCCGATCCCGCACACGGACGATCTTGACAAAAAGAGAGGCTATAATATTGCGCCTCCCTTTGGCCTGGGAGTGGTGAGGACCAGTGCCAGTACTTTCGTACAGTGATAGGTGCTACCTCTCCCACTCTCTTGTCACCAATAAGCATTAGGAACCGATAAAATATAACCCTTCGTCATAGCTCTTGGATTTCGTTTAAATGTTTCATAGCGGATAGAATTTAGACCTTTTTGCGAAATATAGCGATACGATTTATAATCCCAATTCTTTCTATCGTTAGTGACGGTTAGTCCATTGGTATCCAATGTGGAGGATAATAGTCAGACACATTTAAGCCCTTCGCCAAGTTGGATCCATTGCCAGGATAATTGGAATAGTAGACAACATTTCCGTTTCCATACCAAGCTGCTAACCATCCGAAAGTACCAGATGAAATGATGGCATGATCACATAGAGACAAAATAGCCATATCCTGTCCAGCTGAATTGTTCAAGGAATAAGTCACATTCACAGAAGATGACTGCGAATCGTATGTTATATGCTGTTGAGACCAGTCGGTATCATCAGAGAAGACGATGAATTGAACTACTTTATAGCGTTCAGCGAAATATTTCATTGCCTTTTGGAAATAAGTCGAAGGCGCTGTCGTGAAACCAGAAGAATGCATTCCTTTCAACGTAAAGTCTCCGCGTCTATTATGAATTCCGACGCGTGTAAATCCACCTTCTGTCCATCTTTTTGGGATGCTTTTTCTCAGAATGTCTCTAGCAAAGGCTTCAGTGTCGTTCTTGAATTTCATTGCTGCACGAATTTGATGTTCCACTGGTTGAAAATACTTCCAACTCTGGAAGAATCCATGAAGCAATATCGTTCGGCTGTTTGTGGCTTGTTCGCTCCTGATTGCTGCCTCTATACGAACGTCATAGGAATATAAATGCTCGTGAAACGAAAAACACGGACAAGACCTGTTTATCTTTCTAACTCCCAAACTGAAAAATGTCTCCAGTTCCCTAGCATTGTGATCGCTGAAGAGAACAACCTCTCGTTTGGTCGCCTTGGCAACATAGAACAGAGCAGCAAACATGAACATCTGATTTCCCAGCCTTCGACTGCCTCTAAATTTTTCAAATGCTACATAACCATATGCAGAGTCATTTGCAACAGGATAGCCAAGAAAATTCTGAATTGAAACTAGGTCCGGGTACTTCTTTGTGGTGACCAACAGCACAACGATTATTCCACAAAATATCAAGAAAGGAAATAACTTATTGCTGAAGCGGAATATGTGGATGATTGCCATTCCACTTGAGAAACTCAGGAAAGAGGAAACAAAGAAATCGTCTTATAATCGCAAATAACAACTGAAAGCATGGAAACAAATCACACAAATCTTAATTATTTACCATCATTTGATATGAAATTTTTTATTCAATTTAAAGAAGCATCTGCGTACTGTAGATCAGGATGCGACCCTCGGACGACTTGTATGCGACCCGGCGGAGGAAAAGTGATAGTTATCAATTTTTATCGGATGAATAAATGAGCAGTTTAACCTTATTGAAGAATTATTAGAGGTCGAACTTCTGAAAGACGCCACAACGGGCAAAGATTTTGTTTTAGTGTGTAACGAACTGTTTGGACAGAATGGACCTACCATGGAATAAGCTGGCAAATATAACAAGAGATGGCGCACCTTCATTATTAGGAAACATGTTGGTCTTGTCAAGTTATACAATGACAAAATAAAAAGAGAAAATTCAATTCGCACAACTTTCGAATTTCACTGCATTATTCATCAAGAAAGTTGCGCAAATCATTCCTTAAATTTCAATTTCTATTGTTGCAGCTGTGAACGTCATTACATCAAGAGGACTAACCTGTATACGGACAATTCGGGACTTTGTTGGAGGAGATAGAGTCTGAATATTTTGATGTAGTTTATCACAAGATTCACAACAGTGCGAGGTGGTTAAGCATTGGTAATGTTTTAACAAGAGTATGTAAGCTTAAAGAAGAATTTTTATAATAATAATAATATAATAATAATGTGATTTTAAGTGGTTCAGGAGGCTAAGTAAGCCTGTGTGAAAACCACTGATGTAACCATTCGCATTCAATAACCTAGTTTATCTAGATAGCCTTTGAATCCGTTCACTGTTTCAACTGTCACTCCCACCTCATCCAAACTGTTCCATTTGTCCACAACCCTTGCACTTTCTTTCTTGGACCAACCCTCTGCTTAAACAATTTGCACTTGTGGCCTCTTGTGCTGCTATAGTGTGCCAATGTAAAGAATCGATCATATGGCACATCTACTTTCCCAGTCATTATTTTGTATGTTTCTATCAAATCCCCTCTCTCTCTTCTCCTTTCTAATGTTGTCAGTCCACAATATTGAAGTCTTTTTTCGTAGCTTAAATTATGGCACCCATTGACCATCTTCGTTGCTCGTCTTTGCACTTTTTCTAAAAGTTCTATATCTTTTTTCAAGAATGGATTCCAAGCCTGAACACAGTATTCTAGATGAGGCCTTACTAATGACTTATAAAGTTTAATGATTATCTCTTTGTCACGACTCACAATTGTCCTTTTCACCATTCCTAACATTTGGTTTCTCTTTTTTGCTGCCTCCATGCATTGGTGAGATGGATTCATACTTCTATGGATGATTATCCCCAAGTCTCTTTCTTTTTCTGTTGTGGTTAGAACCTTCCTCCCTAAAGAATATTCATTACCATTATTAGAATTCCCAACATGCATTACAGAACATTTATCAACATTGAAAAGCATCTGCCAGTCCACAGACCACTGAGACAATTTCCTTAGATCTTCTTGTAAAATTTTTGCATCATCCTCCGAGTCTATATTTCTGCATAACTTTGTATCATCGGCAAACTTTGAAATTTTGGACAGTAATCCTTCATCGATATCATTTATATATATATATTAGAAAAAGCAATGGCCCAAGCACTGAGCCCTGAGGCACTCCACTGATAACTCTTGCCCATTGCGAATGGCCTCTCCTAATGCCAACCTTCTGTCTTCTTCCCTTCAACCAATTTTCAATCCATCTGAGAATATTGCCCCTTATTCCACAGGACTTCAGTTTGGCAGCCAGCCTTATGTGGGGTACTTTATCAAAAGCTTTGGCAAAATCTAAATATATTATGTCTACTGCCTTGCCCTTATCTAGCTTATTTTCTGAAATGAAACCGACAAATTGCGAATTTCTGGACATAAGGGCTGACTCAGATTGGCTGTGTGACTTTGCATTTGCTGTGGACATATTTCAAAAACTTAATAAATTGAATGCGAAGTTGCAAGGAAAAAAATTTGCACAAGAAAAAAGAAAAAGTCTAGTTAATGTCAAGTCTCTTCAAACTAAGCTTGTTCTTTTGTGGCGACCATGTGCCACAGATAGCATTATTATTACACAAAATTCTTCAAATCCTCGTCTACTCTGGAAATCTCTAAATAGCATTCTTCATAGGGAAAAGTCAAGTGTCACACCTGGTTCCTTCTCTTTATCATCACTCCCAGATGTCTTCTGCCAATTTTTCTCCAATAAAATATCTACCATTCGCCTAAAATTTCAGATCATTTCTTCAACTGGTTTCTCTTTTCCGAAATCCCCACCAATTCCTCTTAATTCCTTTAAACCTACCACCCTAAATGAAGTTCGCCAGATAATCTTTACATCACCAATTAGTCAATGTACCCTCGATGTCCTACCAACTCAAATCCTCAGAGATTGTTTTGATGTTTTAGGTCAATAATAACAAACTTCATAAATCTCTCATTGCTTGAAGGGTGTTTCCCCTCTGCATTCGCTCATGCAGTTGTTCACCCACTACTTAAAAAGCCATCTCTCTCTCCTGATGACTTGTCTAACTATAGGCCTATATCTAATCTTAATTTCTTATCGAAAATTCTTGAAAGGATAGTTGCTAAGCAAATGCATGCTCATTTGTGTTCTAGTCCACATTACCTCCCTTTCCAGTCTGCTTACCGAAAATACCACTCTACTGAAACGGCTCTGTTGGCAGTCCATGATCTTATTGTTCGGGCTATTGATGCTGGAAAAGTTACTGCTCTTTTACTTCTTGACCTATCTGCCGCCTTTGATACTGTTGATCATTCTATTCTTCTTCATCGACTTGAACATTGGTTTGGAATCTCTGACATTGCTTTACATTGGTTTTCTTCATATTTACATCCCCGCACTCAATCAGTGATAATAAATGAGAATCTCTCAATTCCCACTGATCTGTCTTGTGGTGTCCCCCTCAAGGCTCAGTTCTTGGACCTCTGTTATTTACTCTCTATACAACCCCCTTGGGTTCACTTCTTGATGAACATCAAGTGGCGTATCATCTTTATGCTGATGATACTCAAATTCTCATCTCTTTTGATCAATCTTCTTCAATCTCATCCCTTAAGACTCTATCCGCTGTCTTTACTAATATTCAGTCATGGATGGATTCAAATAAGCTTCTTTTGAATTCATCAAAAACTGAGTTCTTGCTATTAGGTACTCAGCTCAATTGACTAAATTTGAATCTCTGAAATCCGTAGTATTAGGAGATTCCACTGTTGTCCCTAAAGTACTTCTGCTCAAACCTTGGTGTGATATTTGACTCTTCCTCTCTTTCACTAGTCACATAAATTCAGTCTGCAAAATTTCTCATTATCATATTCAGGACATCTATCGCATCAGACATCTCCTCCCCTAAGCCTGTTCTTATTCAGTTAGCCAATGCATTGGTATCTAGTCGTCTAGATTATTGTAATTCCTTGCTTTTTGGCATCACAAATTCAAATATGCAGAAACTCCAGAGAGTACAAAATTCCTTAGTTAGAGTCATATCCAAAACTCCAAGATTCGAACATATAACTCCAACAAGACAGTCCCTACATTGGCTTCCCATCAAATTCCGAATTAATTATAAAATTTGTCTTTTGGTATTTAAAACCATATTATATAATGAACCCTATTACCTTAAGATGCAACTAATCCCTCGACCTACTACTCAATCCACTAGGTATTCGGCAGGACTTTCATTTGATGTTCCTTATTCTCGTACCGTCATTGGCACTAGTTGTTTCTCAGTGTGTGGCCTAAGCTTTGGAATTCATTACCAATATCACTGCGTAAAACTAAAAATTTATCATCTTTTAGATCTGGTCTTAAAACTTACCTGTTTGACTTGGCTTATCCCCTTAGATTGCTCCCCGCTGTTCTGACTGATCTTCTGGATTGACCTGGCTCTAATTCTATTTGGATTTGGTGCGCCATCGGCTGATGCCCTGGGCATTATGATAGTGGCGCCATAGAAGTTTATTGATTGATTGATTGATTATTATTATTATTATTATTATTATTATTATTATTATTATTATTATTATTATTATTAAAGATAGCTTAACTGCATAAACTTGTTAGTTAATAATTTAATCTAATTAATTAGCGTTTATAATAATGTATTTTGTACTAATTTTAATTAATTAATAAAGTTTTAATTCACGTAAAACGGACAGAGCACGCGCTAGGCTGAGACGCTAAGGCATCGGTAAAATTATTAGAATCGCCACGCCGCCCAAAGACCGAGAGATGGGCTATAAAAACCGGCAACGATTATAGGTTCCCGGGAGAGCCTTCGGTCTTTAGCGAGTAGAGAGTTTGGCCGCTGAAAGATCGTCGCCTGTTTGACAGAGGCTGCGCGGAGACGGCGGCTGGCTGGCTGCTGACGAAGGGAACAGGCGGTTGGAGCGATGGAAAGAAGGAGAGAGAACGGCAGCGGTCGGCCGGCTGTGTAGTCGATGCGTACGCCTGAACACCGGTGTAGCATATTATAATGACTCCCATATAATAATAACTCCCCCCTCATTATTATATATATAATAAAGACTCCCCCTCATTATTATATATATAATAATAACTATCTCTATATTATAATAACTCCCCAGAAGAAGTAGGCCTATCGCCACTAACTTCAATTTTAAATGTTAGGCCTAATTATTTACAATAACAAAAACTATTCAAAAGAAAATTGATGCATTTAAAATGTGATGTTTCAGAAGGATGCTAAAAATCAGTTGGATGGATAAAATAAGTAATGAAGAATTTTTGAAGAGAATGGAAAACAGAAAGACCCTGATGAAAGAGATTGCTATAAAGGGAAAATACAGTATGCTGGACATTTAGTGAGAGGATTATGCACACAGCAAGCTCTAAATGTCTTGGAAGGGAAATATGAAGTTTTAGAATTGAAAAAAGTCTATTTACTTTATATATATTATAAGTGAAAATTCGTTATCGGAATAACATGACATTATATGAAAAACAGCAATGACAGATACAAAGCATGCAAAACAGAACTGAATTGCATTAATAAACGTTACTAACTTAGTAATGAAGGCTTCTTCTACGAATGTATATTCCAAACCGCTACATAAAACATCTCATATTACTAATGTTTCTAAATAAGAACAATGATCATGGTGAAGGGTGCTGGTGGTGGTGATGGTGGCTATAAAATAAGTCCCTCTTACAGTTTCATCAATGAATATTAAAGCAATGAAAAGATCAGACAAATAATTCAGTGGCAGAACATTTTGAAACTGCTTTTGCAAAATTATATTCAAAAGGATCAAAACAAAATTGCAAAACACTTTAGAACAATTGTCAAAAGATAAAACATTTCCATTGAACATCTATATAAGTTGTGAACAATAATAAGCTGTACAATATTAATTGCTTGAAAATATCACCATTTGTATGGAAAACCATGCAAGCAATTCAGAACTATTCACAACAAATGAAATGAGTTGATATAGATGTCTTTTCTACAAAAGCCTCAGAATTAAACTGTGCTTAATCAGTTTCAACAGTCATTGAATCAAATGAGAATGTTTCACTACCCAGGAGAGGCATTCAATGGTTTCTCTCCAGTGTGGATTCTCATGTGCTGATTTCGACAATTTGCCCATTTAAACATCATCCCACAAACAGAACATTCAAAGGGTTTCTCTCCAGTGTGGATTCTATATGCCGATTTCGACTATTTGCCCAGTTAAACATCATTCCACAAACAGAACAATCAAAGGGCTTCTCTCCAGTGTGGATTCTCATGTGATGATTTTGACTATTTGCCCAGTTAAAACAATCCCACAAACAGAACAATCAGAGGGTTTCTCTCCAGTGTCAATTTTCATGTGTTGCCTCAAATGTGATTTCAATTTAAATGATATATTGCACTGTGAACATCGATGCGGTTTCTCTTTGTCTTCAACCATAGATTGACTCTTTCCTTCTTCTGAGCAATCGGTCAAAATTAGATCATTGAATCCACGTGAATCCAATTTACGTACTTTTAATCTAAGGTCTATTTTCATCTCAGTTGAAGGATTTACATTCATGTAATGTACATAGTTATTCGTATTGAAAATGTTAGAAATCACAAATATAACTCGATTTTCGTCACTTTCGGTTTTCGTCGTTTACATTTCTTTGCAGATTTAGGAAATGGATGCATGTTGCCTTGCTCCAAGCATAACTGAAGATGCTGACGCATTTGCTCTATGTCAAATTTCGATAATGTTTTTGTTCTTGGATATACATTTATACATAAAGCTAGAAGTAATGCTACCAGAGGTGGTGTAGGGCTTATGATTAGGGGTGCGATTTGTGACTGGAGCAGTGGGGGAATATTGGTAGGAATATGTCGAGCTTGGGAGAATGTAGTTGTTGGGGAAATGTTGCAGTGGGGGATGTAGTTGTGAGGGGATGTAGCAGTGGGGGGATGCAGTTGGGCAGGGGGAAATCCCCCTTCCCATAAAAAAATTGAGCCCTGTTTATGATTGAGAATAATCTCAAGTTTTAAGAAATTGATATACATAACTCCCAAAGTTTTTGAATACATTAGAACCAACATTCAGCCAAATAAAACGAAAAATCTTATAGTGCTCTGTAACTATAGACCTCCAAGAACATCCACTGACTCTTTCAACGTTGAATTATATATTAGCCCTTAGGTAATGAAACATTGAAAAAGTAATAATTATGGGATATTTTAATATTGACTCATAAAAAACTGAGTCTCATGAACCACCTGAATGTTTTATCAACATGATGTTGGCAAATTGTTTCATGCCAACTATTAATGAGCCTTAAAGATATACCCCATATAGCAAAACTTTGATTGACAACTTTTTCTTATAAATTTTAATTCAGATATAAATTTGTATTCAGAAAAAGTCAAAACTGCAATTCTCCAAAACCGAATCTCAGATAACGACAATTCGTTTACAGAATTTTCGTCTACGAAAATTCGCCTGCAGACTTGTGGTCTACCAACAGTAGGTCTACTACAATATCTGGACTAGAGTTATGGTGGGTTTAGGTTAGGGTTATTGCTAGAGTTAGGGTTACAGTTAGGGGTATGGTTATGGTTAGGGTATCGTAGTAGACCTACTGTTGGTAGACCAACAGTCTGTAGACGAATTGTCATAGACGTAAGGTCTGTAGGCGAATTGTCGCGAAACCTTGGACCTATATGGTTTGGGATCTGATGAAGGTTAAGGGGATGAAAATGAAGGCACTGTCAATAATATGACTGGAAAACAGATTCGTGTTAAAGCGACTATAATTGCATCTAGCACTACTAAAGCACTGGAAGAATTGGAGAGAGTGATGGTGAAAACGATGATGCACTTGGCATCGAATGCCATTGGACTGGAACCATTTTTCAGTGCATCACTCTGGTGCAGATCTCAGAACCAATGAGACAGCATACAGAATCTCAGCCTAATGTTGTACGATGTTATAATACAGCAATGGTTGGAGTGGATCAGGCTGACCAGAATGTGTCATTATATCGTATGTCAATGAGAAGCTCTGCCTACATCATCGACATAATGGTGCAGAATGCATGGATTTTGTATAGATGTGCACCATAATATCAAGGAAACTACTAGATCTTCTTGGTATTCATGCCAACACTGGCAAACTTGGTCGACCTGGAAAGCCAAAGCCTCTTGACAGCCGTGTGCCTTTGGAAATATGGGCCATTACTTTAATGACTTGCATGCAGAGGTGCTGTGGACAATGTGGCAAGAAAACGAGGAAAAGATGCCAGAAATGAAACATTGGCTTGCATATCCATTGTTTCAACGCCTTTCATGGCAATAAGTGATTATTTATAACATTGTTTTATTCAGGCCTGTTAGGGGAGATCCCCAAGCACAACATCTCCCCCAATCCCAGCACTTACGTAAATGTTTGCATTTAACTGCGTTTCTTCCCTCCAGCCACGTGAAGTTGCCCCCCAGGCCTGGGGACTGGATAAAACACTGATTTGTTATTTTATTGCAGAAGTACATCAAAACTGCCTGTATATAACATATTTTACTGCTAAGTTACTAGCGCACCCTCCCATGGTGCATGGCTTTAAGACTATATTTTCAATAAAAAATGTAATTATAAGAAATAAATGTTAGCTGACCCACTTACGTGTCATATCAAATTAAAAAATG
Organism: Metaphire vulgaris; assembly: GCA_018105865.1. NCBI lineage: Eukaryota > Metazoa > Annelida > Clitellata > Crassiclitellata > Megascolecidae > Metaphire > Metaphire vulgaris. The sequence continues at coordinate 2,608,410 of CM030857.1, forward strand.
TTAATGGAATGCTGAAAGAAAAATTGGATTGATATGGGTCAAACAAATAATAATGAAACAAGCTGAAAGGACATGCCATTCAAACAACATAAGAGACAGCACAAACGCTAGTAGGCTACTATATTAATGAATCGTTAAACAACAATAATAATAATACAAATACAATAATAATAATAATAATACAAATACAATAATAATAATAATACAGTACAAATAAATCTATAACTCTCCTTAGCACAGAAGGCAATGACATATTTGGATGACAAGAAATCTATTTCCAATTGATTCAACAACTAAATATAGGTCACGAAACAGCTTCAAAAATCCAGCCTTCTAATACATTATGTCAGATAGATGATCATTTTTTTAAACATTCCGTCTAATAACTCCTTTCAAATTTATCCAACTACACCAGAAGAAGTTACAGATATTATAGTTAATCTTAAATGTAAAAATCCATCTGGATATGATGAACTAAATCAAAATATAATTATTCCCTGTGTTGAATATATAGATGAACTTATGTCTGATATCAAAAATTTTTCTATTCTTACAGAAAAAATCCCAGAGGAAATAATAATTGAAAACTAACCCCAATTTATAAAAATGTCTCTAAAATGGTTATATCAAATTATAGACCCATTTCCAATGTCCCAATTTTCCTAAAATTCCTGAAAGGCAATGCTTACCAGAATGTTAAACTACTTAGATGCATTTAATATGCTATCCACTGATCAATATGGTTTCAGCCCTATTTCTCCACTTAAATGCCAATAATGAATTTAATTGATACCAAAACAACAAATTTTTAATCCCACAAGCACACTATTGGAACAATCCTCGATATAAAAAGCTTTTTGGTGCTCTAGGCCATGGTATCTCAGCTGGCTTCTGAAAAACTAAGGAGTTATTATAATATAGAGAGAGTTATTATTATATATATAATAATGATGGGGAGTCATTATTATATATATAATAATGAGGGGAGTTATTATTATATGGGAGTCATTATAATATACTATACCGGCGCCCGGTTACCAGGGGGTGATTAGCGAAGGGCTGGGCCCGTAGACGGGGTCGCTTACCACCGATAACGACGACACCACTGCCTAGGTTCCCTGCTCTGACGGAATCTAAGCGGACGTGGCCCTACAGCTTGAAATTCCGCCTAAAGAGCGGCGCCCGGGGAACAAGGTCCTGACGGCGATGCGCGTCGCCGGCGGCGAAGCGCCCTTCGCCGCTGCCGACGACGCTAGGGGGGTGGGTCCGAAGTTGAACTTTCTGACGGATAAAACGCGTAGATAGGGACATTTGGGAGCGAGCGCCCTCGAGGGCTGGTTCTAAAAATCGAAAATCTCCGAAATATGGGAATTTATGTAGCCCGCGTCAATAGGCAGACGCAGGCGGCTGTTGTAACTAAAGTTCGCTTGAGACGCGCGCCCAGCTGGCAGGAGCTATTGCCGCGTCGCTTAGCCGTAGACGAAGCTCCTGATCACCGCTAAGAAAAACGTTCTTAAGCAAGTCCCTACTTTTTCCTAATGACGGCAACTACGCGAAAATACAGACTGCAGACGAAAAATCCGCCTAAGTGTCCGTCAAAAAGTTTCAAAACTCTGAAAATTTCAGTCATTGTCATGACATGAGATTTTCGCAGTGTGGCCGCTTATACTGTGAGGCGATAGAGTAATGAAAGCACAGCGATTGAAAGCGAATATTTGGAGCCCGTTTAAAGTGCTAAAACTTATCGTTTCATACTGACGTATCAAAGACTATCGATTGCAGTTCCTGTGCGCTAGTTATTGTGGCTGCCGGACTGCGTCTAGTCAGCGCGTCTTTGTCCGTGTTACCAGTGTTGCCACTGTAGCCAGTGTTGTCATTGTTGCTTGGTTTATTAATAAATAAAAATAAACCAATAAAGGCAAGTTGTGTCCGTGTCTTTGAAAGTCGCTGGGACGCCGGAGTCTCAGCGCACTGTCCGTGAAGGTGAGCCTTGGCTGTGATGAACCTCGCCTACCTGAGGTCACGTTAGTGCCCAGGAGGTCAATTCTGAGCCAAGGGAGGAGACAGACGCCCGCCTGTCGTAAAGACGCGGGGAGACAGTTTGGGTGAATCGACGGCCAAGAAAAAGAGTGGACGCCGTCCATTCAGGCACGGATAACCTCGGGTTTGGTGAAAGCGTGCTAAGAAGCCGCAACAGGCTAGAGACAACGCCGCCTGTCTATAAGAGAGCGGAAAACGGCTAAATTGCCGAGAATGAAGAGACGTGGGGCCAAGTCGAAGCCAGAGACCAGGAATACCTATCGAAATCGATTAAGGCGCCGAGACCAAGCGGTGGCCAGCGATAAGAGGCATGAGTTAAAGGGTCTCTCGGACGAGGCCGGAACGGATAGAGAGTCAGAGGAGAAAAATGAGAACCCTACTTTGAGGAGCGGCCGTCCTCAGTGTGCGGCCTGCCCGGCAGCCGCGGACACCTCCTCTGATGTCGGAGAGCCGGAAAGGGAAACTGACGCCGCCGATCAGGCAGAGTCGGCGGCTGATGGCGATCGGGAGACCGAGCGGGCGTTGGGGGCCGCCCGACCGCCGGCCGCGCCACGAGACCGCGAGCCGCCGGGGTCGCCACACTTTTCTCAAGGCTTTTGAAAGGAAATATCTTGACTCACTTTCCTTACCTGAAAGCACAAACTGTTACTCAGGCAAAGGCAGCAGAATGCAGCAAGCAAGTAACTTAAAACCCGACCACGTATCGTCTGCAAAAATCTCGACAATGTTAAGAATCTAATGTTAAATTTGTTTGTTTTCTTTAAGATGTGGAGTCTGTTTTATTGAGATGTCTGACTACACAAACATGAACATTGGAAATTAATTTTACATTAGCCTATTGCGTGCTGTCGTCGTGATGCGGCCCACCTGAGTTACGGCCAGTGTAGTGAATTAAAATGTCTGTTTTATTGAGATGTTTGACTACACAAGCATGAACATTGGAAATTAATTTTACATTAGCCTATTGTTATGAAGTCAGAGACGACGCCAGACGTTTGAGAGTGGAGGGGGTTATGGCGAACACGTTGAAGGGACCTGGGGCAGAGCCCCCAATGAGGTCCAGGGGTCAAGTTCCTGGTCAGGAGTAGTGTGGAGAACGAAGGCCCCCTGAAGCTGAACAACTTTTACTTTTAGTAATTAAAGACGCTAATACAACGAGTAGCGTCATTTTACACTTTTCTTGGGGGCGAGATAATTTTTTGGCAAATTTTGTGCAATGTTGGGCAACTGTTGACAAATTTTGGACAATTTTGGGCAGTTTTGGCAAATTTTGAGCAATTTTGGCTAATTTTGGGTAATTTTGGGCAATTTTTGGGTACTTTTTGGCAAATTTTGGCAAATTTGTAAAATTTTGACATTGTTTGCAAATTGTGGCGATTTTTGGACATTTCACATTAATATATTTATTTAATACATTATTTCTTCATTTCCTTCGGGGCCACGGCCCCGCCCGCTGCCCCCAAATGACGCCCCTGAATACAACGCATAAACATGAATTTTAATAGCTTTGCATGTAACGCAGCTGTTAATACATGCAAAGACTGCATGATCAATAATTTCAAGATGACTGTCAGCTTTAAAGTGTATTAAAATGAACCATACAGAATATTATATTGCAGTTCACATTATGATGATCCAGTTTCAGCTAACCAAAGGTTAACGGAACGCAATCCGTCGGAACAATTACTATGTTTGGCGAGTGACTGAAGCCAAACGCTAATTTAAAAAAAAAAACTCTTACAACATTAGGACAACATAAGGATTAGTTAGAATTGCTATTCCACACGTAATGAGTGCATTAAATAACTTGTAAACAATATTTTTAACTATCCGATAAAATTTCTTGTAAATTGTAACCTGGACAGCCATGGCGGGCCCCAGTCCTCCGACGCACGACTGCTTGTTATATATATACAGGGTGAACAAGTAAAAACTATCCCCCTTTATGATATCTCGGTCGTGCGTGTAGCGATTTAAATGAAATTTATAGGCCATATACCTGGGAGTGTTTCTGGTGTAACTGCCAAATTTCATGCTGATATCTTCAGTATTTACTGAAATATGGCCAAACAACTAAAGAAACCCACATTTTGAAATTGACATTGGAATATAATACTAAGAATGATGATGACGATGATGATGATGGTGGTGGTGATGATGATGATGATGATGATGATGATAATAATAATAATAATAATAATAATAATAATAATAATAATTGTTACTATAGAGTCCATAATACCTGTTCACTATGTAGATTCTTTTGTATAGTGCCAACTTAATCTGCTTGAAATCTAGAGTCCACCATGCCAACATTCTCTACAGGTATCTCGGACTCTTGACTCTAGAGTCTAAAGTAAGAAATTCTTCTTGAGTCCAAGCTTCCTCCTACTATAGTGTTTGGGGATGCTGTACTCTAGAGCAGGGATTGAGGGATTGGCAAACTTTTGGCAATAGTGTGTCAAAGTTGGATTTATAATTAATTCGGCGTGTCAACAACCTTTCAATCTACCCGCCTTACCATATTCTTATATATATATATATATATGTACTCTAAAATACGTTGTACCTAGGTATGGTGTTAGTTAGTTAGTTATTTAGTTAGTTAGTTAGTTAGTTAGTTAGTTAGACAGACAATTTATACAGCACAGTAATCAAAGCGAAAAAACCTATAAAGTCAAGAGCGCTTTACATTTCACACACGAACAAGATGTTAAATAAGTGTGTTTTTAGTTTCTTGGCGAATAGTTCCATATTTAACTTATTTGGTAATGAGTTCCAGAGTGCAGGGTTGCCCCGCGTAACGGACCTCTTCCAAATCTCACTGTCCTAGAGGGAGGAGGGACGACGAGCTTTGACGCAGTGCCCAGAGCAGATGTACTCTGAAGTACGTTGTGCCTGGAGTCCACCATGCCGAGGTAGCTCGTACTCTAGAGTACCGGCTACCGCCAGTTATCGGATATTCTAGAGTAGATTGTACCTAGATATGATGTACTCTAGAGTAAATTGTGCCTATAGAGTCCACCCTGCCTGCCACACCGGCTGCGACACGCATGCCATAGATGCGCCACCACTGGTATATGTATGGCTTGTCCGAGTCTGAACCGATACTAACTTCAACCAAATAAATTGACTAGTTTAATAGCGTACAGCAGAGGTTCCCAAACTTTTTGAATTGCGGACCCCTACTTTGTTCCCAGCTTAGCACGCGGACCACATTATTTTACAAGTAAAAGTTACAGTTAATATTTAATTAAAATAACGGCCAGAGCACCAGTTGGCTAGCGGCGCTTTCCCTAAGACGACATGCTACGATGCGGAAAATCATTATTATAGGCCTACAATTAAACACACACTGAATAAACGTTGTTACATTACATATAGACCATAGATATCTATGCACTATGATATAGACTGAACACGTTTATTTTTCCAGAATCAGCTGCTTCGCAAAATTGTCTTAAATATAATTACTATTAATGAGGTGGATATGCTTGCTTTTTTGCACAAACGGTCAATTCTTGATTGTATTTTGACAAGCAAGCACACATGCACGCAACTCAAGTTCAACGAAAAGTCTCGATCTAGTCTATACTTCGTTTTCATTATTTTAACTTAAGCTTATATTTAATATGGCTAAGAGACTAAAATCATACGAGGATGTTATGTGTTTTTGACGTGTTCTTTACTATTTTTTAAAATTTTCTCAATTGCCTAAACTCTATAACTCTGAATAGTTATGCATGTGTTCTTGACTATTATTTCTGATTGTTGCTGAGGTCTGGCGGTCTTTGCTTATGATTGATAGATGCAGCTCTTGCCACTAGGTGGTCTGGTGGCGGCCAGGGACATTTGTGTCAGAATTATACGAAAAGAAAGTACTGGCACGCCTTTAATTTCTTCTTTATTTCTCGAGGGCTAGGCGGCTGGTAACCGACTAAGCTCAAGCACGGAGCGAAATATTTCTTTAATGAAACAAATTCTGTTATAAATAGCGTTCTTAATAAGGACTTTCAATTAAATAAACTGAGGTCGTCTGCTGGGCCTCTGGCACGCTCTCATGAGGCCTGCTTGGTTTTCCCCTTTCCCCGCTAATGTCATACTCCGGCTGGCGGTGTTACTGTAGGTCTATACCTAGATATTATTATGTGGCTTTAGTATATTATATCTTATGATTTATAATAATTATTATTGTTATTGGTGGCTCTACCGGCACACAGAATTTGAGAACACAGACTGTTAATGCTAAAACGATGAAGTGCTACTAAATATTTTGGGAGGCTCTCGCGGACCCCGCCATATCCTCCGCGGACCCCCTTCGGTCCGCGGACCACAGTTTGGGAACCGCTGGCGTACAGGAACTTCGTCACAGAGAGCAACCGATCTCAGAGCAGAGGGGAGAACTGAGCACTGTATGGAAGATGTTGTCTTTGTGGACATGTCTGCAATATTTAGGCCTACCAGACAGAAGCAGCAATCATCAACATGGTTTTGAGGCTCTCGCCACACCATTGGAACTCCAAAGCTAAGACTTTCTCTGACCTTTAGTTCACTGTCTGAAGTTTTCCGTATATCAATTGCGTCCCTTGATTTCCGCCCCTTCAATTCCGCCCACATCAATACCGCCCAGCCACAATACTGCCCCATGCATTTCCAATAATCATTATGAACCGATAAAATTTGACCATTTGTTATAATTCTTACAGTAGATTTCGTTTAAATGTTTCATGGCGGATAGAATTTAGACCTTTTGCGAAATATAACAATATGATTTCTAGTCCTAATTCTTTGTATCGTTAGTCCATTGGTATCCAATGTGAAGGATAATAATCAGACGCATTTAATCTCTTCGCCAAGTTGGATCCATTGCCAGGGTAATTGGAATAGTAGACAACATTTCCGTTTCCATACCAAGCTGCTAACCACCCAAAAGAACCAGACGAAATGATCATATGATCACATAGAGACAAAATAGCCATATCCTGTCCAGCTGAATGTTTCAAGGAATAAGTCACATTCACAGAAGATGACTGCGAATCGTATGTTATATGCTGTTGAGACCATTCGGTATCATCAGAGACGACGATGAATTGAATCACTTTATGGCGTTCAACAAAATATTTCATTGCCTTTTGGAAATAAGTCGAAGGCGCTGTCGTGAAACCAGAAGAATGCATTCCTTTCAACGTAAAGTCTCCGCGTCTATTATGAATTCCGACGCGTGTAAATCCACCTTCTGTCCATCCTTTTGGGATGCTTTTACTCAAAATGTCTCTAGCAAAGGCTTCAGTGTCGTTCTTGAATTTCATTGCTGCACGAATTTGATGTTCCACTGGTTGAAAATACTTCCAACTCTGGAAGAATCCATAAAGTAATATCGTTCGGCTGTTTGTGGCTTGTTCGCTCCTGATTGCTGCCTCTATACGAACGTCATAGGATGCTAAATGCTCGTGAAACGAAAAACACGGACAAGATCTTCTGATCTTTCTAACTCCCAAACTGAAAAATGTCTCCAGTTCCCTAGCATTGTGATCGCTGAAGAGAACAACCTCTCGTTTGGTCGCGTTGGCAACATAGAAGAGAGCAGCAAAAGCGAACATTTGATTCCCCAGTTTTCGACCGTCTCTAAATGTTTCGAATGTTACATAACCATATGCAGAGTCGTTTGCAGCAGGGTAGCCATGAAAATTCTGAATTGAAACTAGGTCCGGGTACTTGTTGGTTGTGACTAACAGCACAACGATTATTCCAAATAATATCCAGAAAAGAAATAATTTCTTTATGGCGATTGGCATTCCACTTGAGAAGCTCGGGAAAAAGCAAAAAAGAAATCGTCTTATAATCCTAAACAGCGCCTAAAAACAATGAAACTAAAGACAGTCTTTACAATTTTAAAATTAATTGATATAATTAATGTTATTAAATTTAAGGAAGCAATTGCGTAGATCAGGGATGAGCAACATGCGACCCTCGGACGACTTTTATGCGACCCACCGGAGCACAAGTGATAATTATTAATTTTTATCGGAGGAATAGATGAGTAGTTTAACCTTACTGAAGAATTGCGGCGTCTCTGAACCTTGGCGTTTTTGCTGTTGGTGATAAAATATTGCTTTGCCATAAATGTCTGAATCCGAACTGTCTAAGAAGAAATTTAGACAAAAAAATTAACTAACTGGCTACTATTCTTCTTCAGCACAGCACAAGCTGGCACAACGACTGAATCGAACACCAGACCGAGAAATCATGAGCATTATACCTCAGCCTATATCTCAGCCTATACCTCAGCATGCAGCTGACACAACACCTAACGTTGCAAACCTCATTTCTTTAGCTTCTATATAGCCTGAGATATAGTAAATTTAAAACGTATATGTTCAAATTTCATATGAACGCTTTTTCCCAAAATTAATTACCCAGAATGGTGACGACTTTTAAAATTTAACTCCCCTGTTAAGGGGTTAAATCGTGATCTTCAGCGTCTACATATTATGACAAAACTTGTAAAAGTATTAACAACCGGTTCTGAGCAATTGTCGATTACTAAGAATAAGTAAATTTAAAATCAGACACGTTGTCCTTTAATTGTTTCGCCAAAATGCGGTGCCGTCTAGTCTGAAGAGCTTCATTTTAGGTTCAATATTACGTTCGTAACGACAATTCCAAACGTGTAGGCCTACCTTCGCAGCGCGATGCTAATTTGGGATATAGTCAGGGGGCACGTGGTGTCCCGTGGCAGTTTTAATGATGAAATGGTGTGTCATATGTCATTGGAAGCAGACAAGTATGTAGAATAACAATTTCCATGGTGGCAGCCACCTCTGACCAACTGCCACCATGGAAATTGTTATTTTAAAACAGGGTCTCCGCCCGGCGTATTTATTTAAAAATATTATCGCCCTATTTAAAATAAAATCGCCTTATTTAAAACATAATCGCCCCTAGGGGCGATTTTATTTTAAAATGAATCCGCCGGGCGGAGACTCTGTTTGGGGGAGGATTTATTTTACAACACCGGCAATTTGTAATCATCAGGCCTATGCGTCGGTTCTCTGCCGAACCATCAGCTTCAGTGGCGTAGCGATTAGCGAGGAGGAGGGCAAGGAGGGGCAGCTGCCCCCGTGTGCCGAGTTAGGGGCACCAAAACAACCGTGCTGGCGACCTTTTTTGCTCGTCAAGATTATTTTTCGAAAGTTGAAGGGGCAAGGGGCACCATATGTTTTTCTCCCGGGCGCCTGCTAACCTAATTAAGAATTGACAATTAATTTGAAAATTTGCTTAACAGTTTAACAGGCTTAAAATAAGTGATGAACTACATAGAGGGATTAGCCATCATCGCCGATTCGTCGTCATCATCATCATCATCAACAGCAGCAGCAGCAGAAGCTGAATCTGGGTACAGCAGAGCAGGAGTATAGAAGGCTAAAGGTTAAAGGGTTAGGCAGAGAAGGAATCATACTGATAGGCCTACTGATAGGCCTACAGCTACTATTACCTACATTTGGCACTGGGTGACCTCTAGCTAGCCAGGATCCAACTGTCATAACATTAATTGGAACAATCGAGAGCATTTATTTTTCTCTATCAACATCAAGATGGAAAGAATTGAATAAAACAGTACTGATTACGGATCTACGGTTAAGCGTGAGTGTTAAACACGATGGAGCTCGAGGGTTGGGGCTGTTAAAGCCATTTACGATGGCCTTGATGCCTTAGCAGTATTAGGCCCAGTGGCGTATTTACCATTAGGCCATTTACCATGGCCCTCCCCCTTTGGTCTTACCCTGACAAGCAAAAAAAAGGTCGTCAACTTTTTTCCAAAGTTGTAACTTGTCAGGTCGAAAGTGTCTGCCCCCCCCTTACCAAAATTCTAAATACGCCACCGATTAGGCCTACTTAACTTATAACTTTGCAAGATTTAAAGTGGCTTAGAACTTTAGAAGGCATCACTGCCTGTGTGAAAGCCACTATGGGTACTAACGGGGCTTGAACCCGCTCCGTCAGCCTGACGCTCCAGCACGTAACCCACTCTGCCATCTTCTATTGCTAGAGAAGTTCTCTGGTGATCAGATCAGTCGGGTCAGCAGAAATAAGAATTGAAGCTGGAAATCTGCTGCATAGTATGCTGAATGTTAATTTCTTAGTTCTTCTGCATGGCTGGAACACCATCCTTGGGAAAATCGACCGTGTACAAAAAAGATGGCAAGATCCAAAAATGAATTTTCGTGATGCATCGTTAGGCCTTGAAGCTCCTCAACGGGATTTCATTCGTAGTCGCGAACCGTTAGGGGCTGTCCATTAATTACGTCAGCAATTTAGAGGGGTTGAAAAAGTTTGACAGTTGTTGACAGGGGGAGGGGGTCAAGAGAAGTTGTCGTCAACAATTTCACTTTTTACAAATAATCAAAAAATATGACATTTCATGGAATACTACTTATTATAATGGTAAAAAGCATGGCAGAAAAGGTTTAAAGGTCATCACCACCACATTTTGACACTCTATGAGCAAAAAAGGGGGAAATGGTCATCACCGCAAAAATAATAACCTTGTTATTGGGACCTGTCATTGATCTTGGGGGGGAGGTGTCAAACGTTTTTGACGTAATTATAGGAGGGTCACTGAAAGTTGACAGTTGTTGACAAGGGGAGGGTCAAAAATTGCCCCAAAATTGTTGACATAATTAATGGACAGCCACTTATGCCAAAGTGCAGTTGAACAAGCAAAGATAAAAATGCCAATTATGGGGATTGGCAGTTGAAAGAAGGGCCAGTAGATGACGAGGGATGCCTGGGGGAATTGGAGCAAGAAGCAGGTCTATCGGAAGAACAAGAAATAGTTCGTGTTATGCAGAAGTATCTTCGATCGCCCGAAGCAAGAGATAACCATTCGATTTACCCGACTCCGAGATCTGAACAGGAAATTATTTGGCTTCTTATTAGATGTGGAAAATATTGTCAAATGTGAAGACCTCAATGCTTTCCGTCAAAATTGCACGGACCTTGGATATTTTTACGGTGCTGACTTTGATGGCACAGAACTTTACACTGAAATTTGTGACTGTAAGATGCTATTGGAAACACGTAACGATGTCTCACCTAAGAGATCCTTACAATTTCTTTCTTTTAATATTGTGTCGTATGGAGAGGATGTTTTCCCAAACCTGAGCATTTCTCGGCAGGTTCTGTTGGCAATTGCAGTTTTAATTTCCAGTTGTGAGAGGTCCTTCAGCGAACTGAAGATTATTCTATCATATCTGCGAGCATCAATGGGGCAGGACCATCTGAGCAATCTCCCCTTCTCAGCGTTTAGAGAGAAGCGTTAAATAGGCTACAATTAACTTCGACGCTGTTAGTGGCCAATTTGCCTCAGCTAAGGCTAGAAAAAATCATTTGCTGTAGGACTACTGGTCTACTAGACAGCCTAGCCTGTACATAAACGGTCTATAAGTTTAGTCATGAAATTATCTATCTCGATTATAAAATTACTAGCTTATTATAAGTGCAGACTGTGCAGTAGGTGTGTCAATTTCGAAAAAGTTAAAATTTCAAAAACCCTTAGCAAGAAATTTGAACCTTTTTATGTACCTAATAAGAATACATGCTTTTAAAATTTTAAAAAATTATTTTAGCTTGGTCAATCTGACTTTGAAATATACGATTAATGGGCAAAACATTCAATGCTAACAGATCCACACGTTTATGCTCAGTCGGTGGTATTGGAAATGCGAGCGTGCCCTATAAGCTCAATGCATCAATTATTGACTAGCTATGTTGCTATTGCAATGACTCTACACTGTTTGCGAGATGCAAACACAAAAACATCATCGACGAATACGAACTGAAATTAGCGAAATATTGCTTAACTGAATTTGAAACTGAAATCGGATCTATTGTTGAACTTCAATTAGAAATTTAACTGAAATTAAAGCGACAAAAATAACTGAAATTGAAATTGAATTCGATATTGCCCTTTCATAACTCAAATAGAAATTATTTTCATCAGGTAAATATCACCGGTTCAGGCCTCCGTTGATTTACTGCAAGGGGCTGTCCATTAATTACGTCAACAATTTAGGGGGAGGGAGTTTGAAAAAGTTTGACAGTTGTTGACAGGGGGAGGGGGAGTCAAGAGAAGTTGACGTCAACAATTTCACTTTTTACAAATAATCAAAAAATAGGAAATTTCATGGAATACTACTTCTTACAATGGAAAAAGCATGGCAAAAAGGTCATCACCACCACATTTTGACATTCGATGAGAAAAAAGGGAAAAATGGTCATCACCACAAAAAATAATAACCTTGTTTTTGGGACCTGTCATTGACCTTGGGGAGGGGTCAAAAGTTTTTGACGTAATTATGGGGGGTAAGTGAAATTTGACAGTTGTTGACAAGGGGAGGGGGTCAAAAATTGCCCAAAGATTGTTGACATAATTAATGGACAGCCCCCAATCCACTGAACATTGTGATTATCGGGCGGAGCCAATACATTTTAATTGGGGTCGTTCAATCTCAACACACGACGATGACTCCTATTCTTTTAAAGAGGTTTGTTTTGGGGGATAGTTTTGAAACATTTTGGAGGTCCATATGTGCATTCGTTGGAGGAATAGTAAGGATGCATTTTGGAGGTACATTCGACGACGTTAAATGGCGACCATAATCTGTCATCAACGTCTATGCTCTACAGCAGTGGTTGAAAACGCATTAAATTCAAAATTGCTACCCTCACTTTTAAGATACTAAGAAATCAGCATCCCACTTATCTTCGAGAAATGCTATTATATCATCAGCCATATATATATCTACGAGGTCTGCAAATAAATGCCTTCTTGAAATTCCCTTTCGTCGCACTAAATCTGGGTGTAGGACTTTTAGTTATAATCATCTTTATTCGTGACAAGCGCAGCATAAAAAGTAGTACACAACCAGTAGCAGTGGCGGCTCTAGGATTTGGCAAGTGGGGGCCGTTGGGGGCAACTTCTAATCATGGGGGCCAACCATTTGTTGTTTAATGTATGTAGCATTCAGTATAGGGTCCCAACTGGGGCCACTGGGGCCAGGCTCTCAATGGGGGCACAGGCCCCTGGCCCCAGTGGAGCCGCCACTGACCAGTAGTAGGCTACACAACCAAGGAAAACACAAATCAACTGAAGAAAACTAAATAATAAAATAATAATAAAATAAACCTAATAATAAACAAATAAACTAAGAACAAACTTTACACATTTATGCATCTCCATATGTTTTGAACTCCCTTCCCTTTGATATTCGGATGGCCTCTTCTCTAGATATTTGTAGGCGTCATCTTAAAACTTATTTATTTCCTCCTTAAGTCTTGGTATTGCCCTGACTGATTTTTGGTTTTTGACCTGGACCGAACCGACCCTCCTCAGCTACAGTCTGCTCTACCGATGAGCACTGCGGTTTGTGGTCTGAGGCGTCCCCGATGAACACCTATGTGTTTGAAACGGACGATAAAATTAAATTAATAATAATAATTCTTAAACTTTTTCAGGCCACGGAGGCAATAATATTTTCTTGAAGCTGGCGGACCACCAACTTAAATGGCGCGCACAATATAAATAAATAAATATACAGTATATAGGTATATACAGTATATATACTGTATATATAGTATATATATATATGTATATATATGTATATATATACATATATATGTATATATATAGACATTCGATGAGCTAAAGACTAAGCATCCCACTCCAACCCCGGACCGGGTGCAGATGCCCCCAATCAGCGACTGCCCTCCACTACAGGTCTCAGAGGAAGAGATCAGAAACAGAATCCGATCCTTCCCGCAGGGTCCTTAGGAGGCCCGGACGGCTTGAGGCCACAGATTGTAGCCGAACTTATCGCCGGTTCGGAAGCGGGCAGTCGATTACTCTCTGCCATCACTGGTCTCACCAATCTGCTCCTCGCAGGCACCTGTCCAATTCAGGTCCAACCCATTCTTTTTGGGGTAACCTGCTAGCCCTCTGTAAACCATCAGGGGGCCTGCGCCCCATTGCAATTGGGTACTTTTGGCGACGCCTAGCATCAAATTGCACAGCAAACTTTGCGATGAACGAGGCACCTGAATACCTTGCACCTTTGCAGGTAGGAGTAAGATGCCAGGTGGGTGCGAGGCGGCCGTTCACTCAGCCAGACGCTACTAAGAGGCAATGCCCAACAACCACGTCCTGGTGAAGCAATGCCCTCAACAGCGTGCTAAGGGACAGCATGTTGATGGCCCTCGCAAATTTGCTGCCAGAATTAGCGGCTTACGGACTTTTGTCGTATGGCAGTCCGAGCATTCTCAAGTTCGGCCCCTATTTGTTACATCCCAAATGGGCCCGCAACAGGGGGACCCCGTAGGCCCCCTCCTCTTCTGCCTCCCAATGCAACCTGTCCTCCAAAAATTAAAAGCAACTCTTACACTGGGATACCTGGACAACATAACATTGGGTGGGGAGGCAAAAGCCGTGGCAGGAGATGTCTCTGTTCTCGAGGAAGAGTGTGCAGAGCTAGGCCTCTCACTGAACTATCAGAAGTGCGAGGTAGTTTGCAAAGGCCCGGCTCCAATCGCCAACACCGTCCTCGAACAATTTCAGAGCATCCACCCACAGGAAGCCATGTCTCGCTTTGTGGCCGTAAACTGTTGAACTGGCTGCAGTTATATCTTTGATTGCTCTTTCTACAGCTTGTGCATGGTACGGTATATGAGGCAGTATACTTGGTTTGTCAGAAGTAAGCTGCTCATAAGCAGGATACTTGGACTTGAATCACGACCTTCTTGTACTGCTAACAGTGCTAAGCATGCCTTTAGGAAGTACAGCTGATCCAAATTTAGGTCTGTTTCTAATATTTTCATCAACATTCAAAACCTTTTCTGAAATCTTATCTTATCTTTTCTTTTTGACGACTTCTATAGCGCCGTACGCACGACGAATATCGAAGTCAAAGGCGCTTTGACATACTTTGGCATGCCGATGGCGAACGTCGGATAACAGAGACAGCGTAAAGTCAGCCCTGATGGAAACGACGGAAATCGCCGCCCAAACGCCCACGGTAGCGAATCCCGTAGAAAGGAGCCTTCCGCCGTAGAACCGTCCGCACCAGGCATGTCAAAGGAACAACACGAGATGAGCTGTTGAAAATTCCGCGGATGTCGTAAGAACTATCCGTGAGGCGAGCCACACGGAGAATTTCTGAGATGCGGACTCCCGTGAGTAAACCGTCGTCGAGCTAGGTGAATCCGACTTTGGATGGAATTCCAGGTTACAATTAGAACGGATGTCGCAGCATTCCCGCACGGGTGTCTAGCCTGCAGTTCTGCCAGGCCGCGTTGATAGAAAAATCGCAAAACAAGATGGCGGACCAGACAGGCGACGAATCAGCGACTAAAACCGTCCTAATCCACCCGCGAAAAGCGCAGAGGACCTCCCGAAAATGACGGGAAGGTCACTACTCGCACATTTTGCGAAAATCGCAACTTAGCCACTGTTGCTGGAGACAGCATGTTAAGGTCTTTAATAATGATCTTGAACCTTGCTGCGCGAGTAGTCTATGGATGTCGTCGGAGTGATCACGTAACTCCGCTCCTTAGAGACCGACTTCATTGGCTCCGGGTCCCGGAGAGGATTACTTACAAACGCTGTTGGTTTACTTTTCGCGCGCTACGCGACCCAACCTGCCCGAGCTACTTCGCCTCACTTGTACAGAGAACAACGGTAAATGATCGTAGATCACATCTCAGGTCCAGACATCAGGGAAATCTCATCGTTCCTCCGCCATCCAAGACTGTGAAGATGGAAGAAGGGTCATTTACACAGGGGAATCCTATACTGTGAAATACTCTGCCGGAAAACATTACTAGCACAGACTCTGATGTTGGACTTTTACCAAGAACCTAAAAACCTACTTATTTGGATTGAGTTACCCGTAATTAGCAATTTAGCACGTGTGAAGCGCTCTTATCGTTGGCTCTAGCCCCGCTACTGCGCTTAATAAATTGGCCTGAATAAATAAATAAATAAATAAATAAATAAATAAATAAATAAATAAATAAATAAATAAATAAATAAATAAATAACTGCATTAGCAATAAGGCATGTATCGCGATCACTTATTTTGCAGCGATCAACTGATTTCCAGCCTTTTTCAGCCTTGAGATTCAAACAGTATGCTTTAAAAACATCCTCACACGTAGGAATTTGTCGCTTAGGAAATTCTACTGCTGGTCAGGACCGCCGAGAGAAATTCTGGGCCCCTGTGCAGAAGAGCCGACGGACCTCTGACAGCAAGTCAACAAGTCCGAAAATTTTTTCGTATTTTGCTTGTCACTTTTTACGAAACGGTGTTGCGACTCTCAAAAACTAGTGATGACCTTTTTTTGCTTGTCGCCTTTTCCACCGCTGTTTATGATGTCCTCGGCGCCCTGGCCTCCTTTAACTCGTTGGGCCCCTGTGCATATGACGCGTCGACCTCCATTTTTTCTCTTATTCCTGTTAATAATTTATCTTCATCATCGGCCCGGGCCCCTCTAGGCTGTCGGGCCCCTGTGCATTTGCCCTCTGTCTCCCTCTCGGCGGCCCTGCTGCTGGTCCGAACACGGAGTGTTCTGCAACACTCACTTAGCCTATACAAACCGACGCCATGTTGGCTCATAAAGAGATAAAAAATGATTTTTTATAAATCAATGAAACCTAAAATATAACAATAAAAAATGTTTATTGGACTTTTAATGAAAGCAAATAAATATATAAGTATATAAGTAAAGCATATGAACATCACATATTGCATTATAACATATAACAATGTATAAGAAAATTGCAAATATTTAAACCACAGTTGGGACCTCGTAATGATATCAAAATTTACTTTCTCTTGCATTTTAGCAATACATTGATGTAAAAGCAACCTTTTAATCATGTCACAACAAAAAAAAAATTTTCGACCCACCCTAATATATATATATATATATATATATATATATATATATATTAGGTGCCCATAAACCAATGTAAAAATTTGAAGTTGAGAAATGTTAATGTGGTACCCCCTCAACTTGTTACCCCATATAAGAGCAGCAACAGTGCAAAATTTCAGCTCTTTATGACAACATTTACTGGTTGCTCAACATGTTTAAAGTTTATCGAAAAATGCCATTTAGCGAATTTTCTAAAACTTGTTTGTTGTGCAACTTTTATTGCTCAATGCCCAATGTCATTGGCATCTGCTACTTATTTATTTCAATATTTGTTTAAAAAACATATAAATATTCTATTATTACCATTTTTGTTTTTTACAGAGAACATTTAGAATAAATTATTAACTGTCAAATTAGCACTGCCACCGGTTAATATTTATAAGCATTAAACTGTAACAAGCGTGCTTTATTATATACAATTAATTAATTATTTAGCAAATTATCATGTCTTTATTACCAACAACCAGTGTGTGTACAGTATTGTTTTATGTTACTTATGGTTAATAATATGAGTAATAGTACAAATTTCAGGTTATGTATGAATTGTGTCATGCAACTATTGTTTGTAGTAGGCATATTCTTGGCAAAATATTGTTGTAATTTGAAATTAAATTATTACATTTGAGATCAGCGTGTAATCAGCTTAAAGTAATTAGAATAGCTTGACTACAGTTTTGTGAACAGATGGGAAAGGCTGGCATATCTAATTTTGATCCATCCTTACCTTCAGTAGTACACTGGGATAGCAAGTTGTCGCCAGATACTGTAGGTTGTGAACAAGTTGATAGGCTGCCAATCTTGGTACCAAGTTTTCAAGTGGAACAAGTACTTGGTTTCCCAAACCTATCCACCTGTACCAGAGCAATGCAGTTGCAACAATGATTACAGAATGGGCATTCAAAGTCACGTGAAAGCCATACGCTTCGACAGCTTTGAATACTGGCATACGAATTGGAGTTTGTGTCGTGAGAGAGACCATGCTTTACAAGAACCTTTTGCATCTGGCATTCCAACTTCATGTGCATGAAGTAGTAGCTGGTGATGTTTCTAGAGACTGTTGTTGCCGATCATCTTTGGTCCAGATATTGGCTTATTCATTTATTTTTGGCACTCAGATCTATGTACAGAGTCCAGTGGATGGTCAAGCTGCTGTACTGTGTAAAAGTGTGGATGTTTATAGAGCAGTTCAAACTAACAGCACGCGAAGAAACTGCACTGAAGGAGATGAGCCTTTTTAGATGCGTGTTGTACACAATGTCCATGGCCAGCAGCTGTTCCTGCCAATGACCGAGCGTTTTTAAGCTATCAAAATACTATGTAGCTTTGAACAAGGGCTTTTCCGATGCTGCAGATTAGCACACATACATGTACCTGAGTGAGGAAGTAATAGTCTTAGAATTTTTTGACGACACTGTAGACAGCTGCATCAAACGAAAGATGAACAATGCACTTAGTAAACAGAAACACCTAAAGAAATTCAGTCCAAGTCCAGTACCACTGCTGAAAAGGAACTCAGCGGCTTTGTCATAAAAAATACAGTGTCTTTCTTTAATACTCTTGGCCTGAATGCTGATTTCCTCACACGCACAGACCAAGACAGCTGGAAAACCATGATGAATTTCAGGTAACCAAAAACACCTTAACAGTTTGACAGTTGCAAATGACAGAACAGAGTGAGCTGTTAAACTGATACATGACTTTTACAGCTATACAAGTATTGCGACAAATAAAGAACAGAAACGTATCTTGTATCAAGATACAAAGCAAAGTAGCCAGAAGCAAGAAAGTCCCTGCTTGTCGGTGCCAATGTTGATGTTCCACAGTTCGCACTAGAGACTCGACTGGGCTTAATAGAACGCCAAAGGATACTTTTCTTGGAGGCAATTGAACCTTCTAGTTTTTGAAAATATTTACAACAACTTAATTGTTATCTTGGTGTCTCACAGTATAAAAAGTATGCATTTAACTGTCGAAGAACTTATATAGAATTTTCACGTGTAAAATTTTTCATGTATATAGAAATCTGATAACTTTAGAGCCATTGAGCAACCTTTAAATTTGATTTTAAAAATCTGAAAAAATTACAGAAATTAATTACAAATTAATTACAATTAAAAAATTACTTATTTCAAAGCACCTAACAAAGTGGGAGGGTACCACAGTAGAAATTATGAACTTCAGTTTTGACGGGCACCTAATATATATATATATATATATATATATATATATATATATATATATATATATATATATATATATGTTACAGTCAAAGTGGAAATCAGGCAAATGTCAACATTGCCTGAAACTTTTAGGAAATGTCGACATAAGCCGTTTCACTCGGGCACTGTCGACATTGACTGAAATGTTTAGGCATTGTTTAACAATGCCTGAAATTTGCCCAATTTTTATACACACATTTCCTGAAATCTTTATCTGTGATGGAATAGCATAATAAAGCTTAACTTGGACTTAAGAAGATCTGAGGCTTCGCTGTCAGGGCCATATTAAGGCTGATGGGGCTGTTCGCTGTATCCCTATAGCTGTGAATAACTGTGGGAAGTCTTTTTCAAGGTGTCGCCTGTCACAGTTCAACGTCATTTTCAGTTCCGGCTGCTGGAGCGTCTGTGACTGCTTCTACATCAGCTGCAACCACTGAAACAGCTTACGCTTATTCACCTGCTGCGGATCATACCACAGCCAGTCACAGTACAGCTTCATCGCGAGCTACAACGGTTGAAGAACAGGCGGAAACCACTAGTAACCAGCAAGCATCAGATTTCATAGATCACCTGCATGATAGTATACAGTCTCATCGCAAGAGGGCTCGAGAAGGTTTAGTGAAGCAAGCTAAACGAATGGTTTTGCGTAGTAGAATAGAATTTGCAGCTGGAAATCCTGGTGACAATGTTACCGTCCCTGTTCCATTAGTTGATCGAGGACGTGGCGACCCTCGTAATATCATGGGTGTCATTCTTGATCGTAACTGCAACGACATGTATCGTATAGCTGCTAGAGCTGGTGTTCTACAAGGCCGGTATGCACGAAATCAATTTGATTTGTGCACCCAGATACTGCTAAATGAAGATGATGTCATGGCACGCAGCGAGATTTCATTGAGGGCTGCTGTTCAGTACGAATCAAAGAGTGGCGGTCAAGGTTTTGCAAAATGCAATTGTAAGGGTTCAAAAAAGTGTGAAACAAATCGTTGTAGATGTTTCAAAGCTAAACTGAAATGTAATAGCCGTTGCCATTCAAGCTTAAGTTGCTGCAATAAGAACTGTTAAATATTAGCCCGTTTTATATGACTGCTTTTTCCTTTAATGCATTAGAACCTTATAAAGTTTTAGTTGACTTCATTAATGTTGTAGAACTGTTTTATATGACTGCTTTTTCTTTACTGCGTTAGAACCTTATAAAGTTTTTTGGAATTAATTCCTTTATTGCATTTGAAGTTTTTACAGTTGTGTATAACTTTTTTCTATTACTGCCTGTTTTTTATTTCATTTGAACCTATTAAAGTTTTTGGCACTTATTAAGGTTTCAGAACTGTTTTATGTTACTTATTATGCTATTCCATCACAGATAAAGATTTCAGGAAATGTGTGTATAAAATTTGAGCAAATTTCAGGCATTGTTAAACAATGCCTAAACATTTCAGTAAATGTCGACAGTGCCCGAGTGAAACGGCTTATGTCGACATTTCCTAAAAGTTTCAGGCAATGTCAACATTGCCTGATTTCACACTTTGACTGTAACATGTATATATATATATATATATATATATATATATAAACTCATATTCTAATTGTGCAATATTAATGTATTCCCACAAATGAAGGTAATGATAATAATGAATTAATGATTAAGAATTTGCATTAAGAATTCTAGAATTTTAAATGAAACACCAGGTTAAAATATAAAAAAACACAAAAAGCCTCAAACATTCAAAAGTAGACTTATCAAGCCAGTGTGACAAATGTGCCAGTTTACTCTTAACAAGTTGGCCTAATTGGTTCGCCTGAAAATGCAGGACTGGAAAATGACGGACCAAATCTCAGGGTGTGAAAATGAAGGACTGGAAAATGAAGGACCAAATCTCAGGGGGTTAAAATGAAGGACTGAAAATGAAGGAGTGGAAATTGCAGGACTAGAAAATGCAGGACTGGAAACTGACGGACAAAATTATGCTATGATCGACAGCAAACAAGAAAACCAAATGAGTAGTCGCTCAGTAGTCGCCGTAAACAAATTTCTCCCTGACTGTTGGGTTGATAACGCGCGTTTGATTGTCAACGGTCATGAGACCTGCCAGTTGAACCCCCTCAACGTATTATGGGTTGTTATGACGGTCTACTTCAAAGAAGTAATTTAAAATGTCGGACCCCAATTACAATGGTTATGCGTCTATATAATTAGTAGGTCCTTTTCAGACTTGTAGTGTAATTTGCTCAACATTTAATTTTTGCCTTGTTCATTGTCAACTTTACATTGAAAAACACTGTATGTCGATGCCTTACACTTGTTTCAAGACTTATACTGTTATTAGCTTTATTTGTAGTTTTTCAAGACATAGTGTTATTAGCTTTACTTGTTTTTCAAGACGTATACTGTTATTAGCTTTACTTGTTCTTTTTGCCTTTTTCATTGCTAACTTCAGATGTAAAACCACTTTTTGTTGACGCTTGATTAACGAATGCTTGTTTTTTGCTAACTTGAGGAATTCAATAATAACAACAAATACACATCTCATGTCTTATTTATATTGATAGTGATAGTACAGTTAATAACAAGGGCAGAGGGTCAAGATAAGAAGACGTCAACAATTTTCTTTTATAGATCACTTATAAAGAAATTACGAAATACATTTTCCAGTCCTCAGTGTTGTAATAAATACTTGCCCTGAAGTATTTCACTACTTTCATAAATACTTGGTTCTCATGTAGTATTTAAATATTATTTAAATACCCAAATACCGGGGTAAGTATTGAAAGTATTTAAATACTTTACAACACTGGCAGTCCGTCATTTTCTAGCCCTGCATTTTCACCCCCTGCGATTTGGTCCGTCATTTTCCAATCCTGCATTTTCACCCCCTGCGATTTGGTCCTTCATTTTCCAGTCCTACATTTTCACCCCCTTGCTTTTTTGATAGTTCTTCATTTTCCAGTCCTGCATTTTTAGCGCTCCCGCCTAAGTCAACTCGAGGCTTGGTGTAACTAAGAGCGATATGAATTAAATATTGGACTAAATGATCTATCACTTAGCTCGGGGTAGTCCTGTCCTACGCTGATAGGCGTAAACTTTTTTAGGCCGATAGGCTCGAGCCCCTCTCCCCCGCCCACACTTTTGGAGAGGTTAGGCTCTGAAGCTTGGAAAAAACCCTCTTTGAAGAAGCAACAAATCGGCAGGTGTAGCAAAGCCGCATTCACAGAGAAATTGGCGTCCCCAGATGATGATTAATGCTCAGATACCCCCCACATAGCGATTGGAATGTCAGAGCAAAACCAAACTCTAGGACTATCAACTATCAGCCGAGTTGTATGGACCTGGGTTCAGTCCATGGTTCAGTGTAAGAAGGTAAGAGGCGATCTGGGATACCGGTCAGAATCTGTCATCGACTCAGTGGCCGATGGACGCACTGATTGGCCGTCGTTTAGCCAGGAAACCGACCTTTAACCTATCCGAATGCTAAAGTTTAGGTATAAATTAACAAAGATTAGCATGAAACTGATTGCAGCTATTCACATACTCTATTAAGATCCCGAATAGATTAAATGAATTCGAATAATTAATTAGACTATTTTGCATAAATAAGTTAATAATTAAAATTTATTTTGAATTCCTTTGCGGACCGGTATAACGAATTAAAATGAATCCCCCTAAAGATGAATCCTCCAGTCATTTTTCTACGTGTAATAAAGACTCCCCACCTCTTTATTCTACGAAGAATATTAACTCCCTCTGAATTATAATAACTCCCCTATAGTGATATGCAGTAAAATATGAATTAATATGAATCACCTCATTATTACAGGTGGAATAATGAACTCCACCTGAGTATTACACGTATAATAAAGAATCCCTTTGTAGATTTTCTACTCCCCTAAATTTTTTGCCCCAAATGTCGAAAGTTGACTATCAACTTTATTAAACTTGGGGATTCGACTATTCCTGTAAACACTTCTACACGCGATTTCGGAATAATGTTAGAATTCCCATTTTTGGGACAAATCATACAAATAGCATCTGTAAGGTAGAAGGTAGCTCACTGTTATAGAATGTCTGTCTGTCTGTCTGACTGTCTGTACCTTTTGTTGTCTGTCTGTCTGTCTGTCTGTCTGTCTGTCTGTCTGTCTGTCTGTCTGTCTGTCTGTCTGTCTGTCTGTCTGTCTGTCTGTCTATAGATTTGCCCGTAGTGAGGAAAAGAAGGCGAAGGCAAGAAGATCAAAGTAGTTCAAACAAAACATTCAAGCGATCCTGGCACTACACAAGCCACAACGCTATTCACTAGAATACGTATCTGGACAAGAAGAAGAAGAGCGCGTAATGCAAATATAATCGGTCAGACTCTGCCTTTGAAGACTCTACGGGATTAGTAACATTTCATGCATATCCCTACACTTGCATAAATACTGTCTTCGTTAACAAATCCTTATATTATAGGCCTATGTTTTGGTGAAGACTTTTTCCGCAATTAATGTTTAATTACTTGTTTTCACTAATTACGTCAGGGTTGTCTAACTGGCGGCCCGCGGGCCGGATCCGGCCCGCGGACCAGTTTCATCCGGCCCGCCACCGAGTTTGGGAAAATAACAATTTTGCTACAGGACCGGTTACTACCGTTATTTTATAGGACTATACTTGGAGTAGGAGGTTACCAAATTGCTTACTTATCCACATCACAGGTGACGGCGGTAATTAAACTTACGTATTTGCCACTTATTACTAACTTGCTTACATTTGTCATCTCGCTGCAAGTCTCGTTCTCGCTCAGTTAAAATTTGACGCCGTTTTCAGCAGTTTGCTAATATAAAAACAATCTCGTTTCTTGTATACGACTTGGCGCCACAAGCATTGATATTGATATTGCTGGAATTGTTAGAGAAAACCCTTTTCCGCAGTGCTCGCACTAGATTAGAAAGTCTTCACTCGATAGAATAGAATGGATCAATAGATTGAAATTGAACAGAATCAATCGAATGACTGTCACTATAGTCTTACTAATTCTAACTTAGACACTAAGCCAGTAGAATACTAATACTTACTTGCTACTTAATTTTAACTGGAATACTATGTTAAAATAATAATATTATAGCAACATAGCCGTTTATAGCAGTTACCTCCCAAGTGTTTTTTATTTCTTGGTTAACACTTAGGCCTAGTCTTACACTAGTCGTATATAGTCTTATTTTCAGTGGCGTCATTTCACACTTTTCTTAGGGGTGGGGCAAGACATTTTTGGCAAATTTTTAACAATTTTTTGCCAAAGTTTTGCACATTTCATATTTATTTATTTATTTAATACATTATTCCTTCATTTCCTTGGGGCCACGGCACCTTCCCTGCTCCCTCCCCTAAATGACGCCTCTGCTTATTTTATAACAGTTTTATATGGCATACCGACGATGCCGTACATATATCATAATTATGCAATATTAAGTGCTACAGCTTGCTTGGCTCGCCAATGGTCTAAACATTTTTGTGCGGCCCGCAAGAGCATGAAGGTTGGACAACGCTGAATTACGTATTTCCATCGATTGTCCTTTGGCACAGTTTCATATCTGATGGCTCAATTTACATATATTTTACTGCATATCACTATAGGGAAGTTATTATAATTCAGAGGGAGTTAATATTCTTCGTAGAATAAAGAGGTGGGGAGTCTTTATTACACGTAGAAAAATGACTGGGGATTCATCTTTAGGGGGAGTCATTTTAATTCGTTACACCGGCAATCAGCATTCCGCGGACCGGCACCGGTCCGCGGACCACTACTTTAAGAACCACTGCTCTACAGCAAATCCCTACCTTATGTCAGGGCAGTTGCAATAATGTCCAGTATCTTCCTAACCCGCTTTTAAATATTGATCACAGTGAGTTCTGTTATATAAATGCACAGAAACTGGCAAGCATAATTTACTCAAACACGAAGGAGTAGGAAGAGAGGGGGACAGAAAGACAGACAGTCAACAGCTGCCAACTTTCAGTGACCCCCCTATAATTATGTCAATTGACCCCTCCACTAAAATTGGTGACGGGTCCCCTTAAAAAGTTTAGAAGGTTATTATTTTTGCAGTGATGAGACTTTTTCTCTTTTTGTTCATCAAGTGTCATAATGAGGTGGCGATGACCTTTTTTGCTTGTCAGGATTTGTTCCGTTGTAATAAATAGTATTTTATGCAATTTCCAATTTTTTATCATTTGTAAAAAATGATATTGTTGACGTCAACTTCTCTTAACCCCCGCCCTCTGTCAACAGCTGTCAAACTTTTTCAAACCCCTCCTCCATATTTTGTTGACGTAATTAATGGACAGCCCCTATGAAACTGCCTTCATACAGTTACATAATTAATTAATCGTATGCAATTTATTCTCGATAAATTTGATCGACTTTCTAGAGGAGGGAGCCTTAAATTGAAAGTTCACAGAGCATGATACAGTAAGATGATCAGAGAGATAGGAATCATTTTGAGACAAAAGAAGCAACTGTGCTATCAGCTCTTGTGATAAGAAGATCAAGTGTATGACCTAGATGGTGAGTTGGGCCAGTGACATGCTGCTTAAGGTCAAAATTATTTAAAAGATTTTTGAACTGCACTGCATGAATGTCTATTAAATCATCAGTATGAATACTAAAATCACCAGAAATTATAAGTTCACCAGGAGAGGAAATGAATGTTTCCAGAATTGATTGAAATTCTGCCATAAAAAGTTAAAAATTAACCGTCACTTATACTTAAAACAGTGACGGCTTAATAAGAAAAACGAATAACGGCAGATTAAAAGTTTGCTGTCAGCTTACCGTAATCGATTGTCTACGACTGCCCGTAATTATAGGCCTAATAACAACCAGTGATAGGCTATAACGCGTATATAGTAAAGTCTTTAATTTGAAAAAACCAGCTTCGATTAATATTCAGTTACTCGTATCGAAGAGCAATGTTATTGGAGTAGAAATTGTCATCTATTCTTCTTCTAATGACGTCAAGTTTCAAATCCAACGGCCGAGTGTTTACAGAGACGCTGTTTTCTAATCTAACGCCAGCGGATGTTGGCGCGATAGTTAGCCTAATTATTCGCTCGGCGTGGGTCTGTGCATCACAGAGTGCATGTAGCAGTGGCATAGCCAAAAGGTGGGTTGGTGGTTAAACTCCCCCTTTGGCGCCGACGAAATTTTTTTAATGTGTTTCTATGTATTTTTAATTTTCGGACGCGGTTTTGAGGGTCAAAAGCCCCCTTGGGGCTGCTGGCCACAATTTTTTATGCGCCAAGCGCCATAGGCGTGACGACTTTTTTGCTGGTCAGCATCTGAAAGGAAAAAGTTTAGAAGGAAAGACGTAGGGCAGATACATAAGATGGCCTTTTTTAAGTTGTCAAGATTTTTCGAAAGTTGGTTACGGCCAAAAGTCAAAACCCAGGGGCGGGGCCAGACGTTTGAGATTGGGGGGTTAGGGTTAAGGATAACTCTAACGGAGTCTAACCCTAACCCTAACCCTAGGGTTAGGGATAACTCTAACCCTGAAGCTGAACAACTTTTACTTTTACAACATTAGAATTCGTTAGAATTACTATTCCACACGCAATTCGTGCATTAAATAATAAATAACTTGTAAAGGGGGTATGGGGGCGAAGCCCCCCTCTCTGAAGTTGAACAACTGTTACTTTTAGTAACTAAAGACGCTAATACAACGCATAAACATGTATTTTAGTAGCTTAAATCTATGCGTGTAATGCAGCTGTGAATTCATGCAAAGACTGCATGGATAATGATTTAAATGTGACTTTTTGTTAGGATTGTCAAACTTTAGACTTGTTTACCCATAGAATTAGAATCTATTCTTTGACTGTTACTCTAAGGCAGCTTCACTAAAGAGATTCCATTATACTGTAGCTTGTTTATCGAGAAGCAGGGCGCTGTGTAGGATTAAAGGAGGAAGCCTCTATTAACTTGAACAAACCCATAATTAACAGTAGATGGACTAAGACACTAAGACAGTGGTTCTCAGCCCGTGGTCCGCGGACCAACAGTGGTCCGCGAGAGGGGACCGGGGCCCAGTGGTCGGCGGCAAATTAGACATATAGACCTATATTTTCCATGTCAGTGGCGTAGCCAATTGGGTTTTGAAAGTTAAACCCGTTGGGTGCCCTGACCCAACATTTTTTTAGAGAGAACAGCACAAATTAAGTAAGGTGACGACCGTTTTTACTTGTCGGGGCATTGCCACGGGACGAATATCACGCTCGATGACCTTTTTTGATTGTCATGATTTTTCTCAATTTTCAAGTGGTCCGCGAGAAATTTTTGATCTTCAAAAGTGGTCCGAGAGGCAAAGGCCCAAATGGGTCTGAGAACCACTGGACTAAGACGTAATATATATATATATATATATATATATATATATCTTATTATATAATTCTCGATGTCCGTCCTTCCGACGGCAACACGGCAGATATTCCAAGACGCTGTTGTCATTGACAACCAAATATTGTTTAATCAAAACTGTATTATTAATTATCAACGGAGCGTTTAACGAAGCGTCTTAATTGCAGCTTAAACCCCCGTCCCCTTCCCTCACCCCATCCATCTCCCAATCGCCCAGGTCCAACCCATTCCCGCACCGGCCTCAAATCCCCTTCCCTTTGCCATTCCCTTCCCCATCCCCTTACCTCTCCCCATCCCTCTCCCAATCGCCCCTGACCCCAACCCATTCCGGTCCCGGCCTCAAACCCCCCGTTCCCCTTCCCCTCCCCATTCATTTTTCCTCTCCCCATCTCTCTCCCAATCGCCCAGGCCCCAACCCATACCCGCCCCACCCTGCCCGACAAGCCCCAAACCCCATTTTCTTCTCTCTCCTCACCCTTCTCCCAACCCCCGTGCCTCTCTCCATCCCGCTCCCAAACGCCCCGGCCCCAACTCATTCCCTGCCCCGGCCCTAAACCCCCGTTCCCCTTCCCTCTCCCCATTCCCTTCCCTCTCCCCATCTCTCTCCCAATCGCCCAGGCCCCAAAATGGTTTATTTGCATTGATTCTATTGAATCGGATGATCCAAATGATGTCATCGACTTTCCTATTGAATTTCTTCAAACATAAAATCCATCTGGAATGCCGCGTCATGTATTGAAGTTGAAGCTCGGTTCATTCATTATGCTACTTCGCAATCTCAACCAGCAAAAGGGTTTGCTTAACGGGACTCGCTTGATTGTGAAAAGCCTCCATCGCAACTGCATCAAGGCTGAAATTATCACGTGTAGCCACAAAGGAGACGAAGTGTGCATCCCCCCGTATTGACTTGGTTTCAAACAACGAGATTCTGCCATTCAAACTGAAACGCCGTCAATTTCCAGTTATGTTAGCATTTGCTATGACAGTTAATAAGGCGCAGGGACAATCGTTTGATCGTGTGGGAGTTTATTTGCCAGAACCAGTATTTGCTCATGAACAATTGTACGTTGCCCTCACCAGATGTCGCAACCATACTAATTTAAAGGTCCTCATCAACACCTACGCGATCAAGGAAAAATTGTTAACGTCAATCGCATATTCACCAAAAATGTTGTTATTAATGAATTATTGAACTAACCATTTGACGACCGTGGCGTTATATGTCCCACATCTCTCATTAGAACCGCGTAAATGGTTTCAATAATATTCTATATAGAAACTTATTGTCTCTTTTCGCAGAAATCGTGTTATTTTACCACAGTTTTCGAAAAATAGTTGGCAACTTCTTAATCAAAACTCTATTGTTTCTGTACCAAGCACTCCCAGTCGACTCTGTTGTGAATGGACGTTAAATCGGTTGCAGGAAAGGCGGCGAGTTCAGGACTATTCGCTGCGTAAAATGCTACGGCATGTGCAAAAAATCGGGAAGTAAAACAACCATTCTCCCCCATCATTTTTGACGGGTAAACACCTAGTATATAATAATATAAGCATACAAAACGGCTACCAACCTGGTGATCCAAAACATCGACAGACGAAACAAAACACTGCATCAGTACTGATGCTGTATTCTATGCCCTGACACATTTCCTTCAATGTTCCCTCTAAGGTGCGCGCGTGCGCGCGCACACGAATTTAAGTGGTAGCGCGCACAACATGTCTTTGTTTGCGCACTATTTATTTTGCTCAACGGGTAATACGTGCGTTTCACAAAAGTATGATTTCGATATAGGTTCATTTGACCAAGGTGATTTATTTATTTAGGCATGAGCGGTGTTTAGCCGTGGTTGTTTATTTATCCCTAGCCGCCAACGCGTTTGTTTTGCCCAGTCAGTGTCGTTTATATCTGCTGATATTTGTGCGCATGCGCAGCCTGCAGGCTGCAGCTATAAAATTGCATAATAGGCGCTATTATATGAACATCGCCCCCCGTTGCGTGATTTGGGTCCAGAGACGTCATTTCACTGTTTTTCAGGGGGCAAGACACTTTCGACCTGACAAGTTTGCGAAAAAGTTGGCGACCTTTTTCGCTTTTTGCTTCTCGGACATTTTTTACGATTAGGTACTTCAGATCTTCAGGTGGCAAAGGGGTGGGAGAGGTAGTACCTTTGTCTGTACGTAAGTATGGACACTGGTCCTCACCACTCCTAGGGCAAGAGGATGCTTGTATATCCTATTGTCAAGACCGTCCGTGCGTGATGAAGAATCACATCCTACTCGAGGTGTCACTGTCAATAACAAAACACGGCGGATCTAGACTTGACCAGTCGAAAAACAGGTCCTGGGAGTGGGCAGCAGCACTACCCAGTACTCGATAGAGGTTACGGATGATTGACATCAACAAGGTTCTGTCTAGAAAATCTAGGGGCATGGGTGTAACACCTTTAATGACCCTAGAACTGCGAAGGAGAAAACCCTAATAAACCGGTAGAAGGTAATGGCAACCCACTGCCGTATTTTTGCCAAGAAAACCATGGACGACGAAAAGAAAATTAAGCACAACGGCGTGAAGGGGACTCTGGGCAATGCGCAGAGTTCCTCGCCTGGTAGGGAAGGTCATGGGCAGCAGGTGACGCCCGACCATCAGCCAGCTACTGCGCAAAAATATAAAACCCAAAAAGGACAAATTACCAGAATTGCCACCTGGAATGTAAGGACATTATATCAGATAGGGAAACTGAGTAATGTTGTGCAAGAAATGAGAAGAATGAGGATAAACATACTAGGAATTGCTGAAACAAGGTGGGAAGGACAAGGTAAAATTAACACAGAGGGAAGGACGCTCATTTACTCCGGTGGAGAGTCACACCAGGAAGAAGTAGCATAGATAATGGACGAGGAAATATCTAGAAGTATAATAAATCACTGCGGGATTTCAGACAAGAGTGCTGATGGTAAAAATCAGAGCACAACCGTTTGACATAAATGTGATTCAAGTATATGCTCCAACTACAGATCATTCAGAAGAAGACATAGATAAATTCTACGACTACTTGGATAAGGCGAAAAGTAACTGTAAATCACAGGAAATAACAATTGTGATGGGGGACCTGAACGCAAAAGTAGGCAAGGGAAAAACAGGAATGTCAGTGGGACCTGGAGGTTTGGGAGAGAGGAATGAAAGAGGGGACAGATGGGTGGAATGGTGCGAGGAGCAGAGAATGATAATTACAAATACGTGGTTCAAAAATCACCATAGAAGACTTTGGACATGGAAGAGTCCAGGAGATAAAACCAGAAATCAGATCGACTATATCGCAATTGACGGCAGATTTCGGAACTCAATACTGCAGTCAAAAGCTTACCCGGGCGCGGACTGCAACAGTGACCATGCCCCGGTAATAGCAGATGTGAAAGTAAAACTGAGAAGGCTAAGGAGGAAAAAAGAAACAATAGAAAGATACGACTGGAAAGAAATGGAAAAGAGCTATGAACTAAAACAAGAATATCAATTGAGATTAAAAAATAGATTCCAGGTGCTAGATGAAGAACAAGACATAGTTAAAATATGGGAAGACTTCAAGGAAGCGGTCGAGGCAACAGCGAAAGAGGTAATACCTAAGGAGGGAGAAAAAGAAAACAGCAATGGATGAAAACAGAAATAATGGATATGATGGAAGAAAGAAGAAAAATAAAAGATAAAGATGAGGTAAAATATAACATCTTAAACAGAAACATAAAGAAGAAATGCAGGGAGGCAAAAGAAGAATGGCTAAACAACAAATGTAAAGAAATAGAAGCGAGTAAAAACACAACAGATATACACAAGAGGATAAGGGAAGTAATAGGTAAAAGAAAGGGAGGGTTCAATTGCTCTGGCACTCCGTGCATAAATTCAACAGATGGTAAATTGCTAATGGAAGAAAAAGAGATACGGGAAAGGTGGGAGGATTATATAGAAGAGCTGTACCATGACCATAGTTAGGCGTACCATAGATAGGCGCCATATATCTATGATGGCGCCTATCTATGGCTGCCATGCATGCGTTTTGTGCATGCCACGTTTCGTCGTCGTTCGACGCAATTTCTGACGCTCCGTGCGTGAATCTTGCGCCGGAGATGAGGATTTCTTCGAGTCCGTCGGTTTTCTGAGGAGTTTCAGCCGTCCTCTTCTGTTTCGCGTCGTTTCGGAAGCCTCGAGTCGATCTTCACCGCTTTTTGCAGGACGTCGCCATGTTGGCTATTGTTATAGCGCCATGCGATGATCGACGGTCGTTTCAGGCTTCGCTCGAGCATTCATCTTCGCGAGGACGGCGTTCCGCTCTTCGGTTCCGACGTGTCTCGTGCTGTCCTCTACCTTTCCACGTCGTCCTGGAAGTTCAGGTCAGTCGCCGTCCGTCGGGTGTACGCCAAAGTCAGCCGCATCGGCTGCCGCGTGAAAATTCGGCGGGTGTGCGGTTGGCTGTCATTCCGGACTATGCTGGATCTTCCATCTTCGTCGGATTTGCCGATTTCGATGACGGAACTATCTTCTTGCGGAAGACCGCTTCTCCAGGAACTTTTCCGGTGGTTATACCCGCACGGAGAAACTCCTACTAGGCCTACCAACTCGCGGACTTTCAACATCATCTTCCGCTCCTCGTTGGCATGTCAATGGGGCTACAGTTTTCCTTGAAGGACCGCTTCTAAAGGACTTTGCGCCGGACTTCTTCACGGCAGCAAAGTTTTTTCCATCATCTCAGTGGATTTTAACATCGCCACCTTCTGAACTTCATTGACATGTCAGCGGTGTCAAAGCGCTTTTGATTTTGGATTTTAAACCATGCGTACAGCGCTATATAAATTGTCCTGGATAATAATAATAATAATAATAATAATAATAATAATAATAATAATAATAATAATAATAATAATAATAATGACCGAGGACAAAAACCAATAATAAAGGAAATAGATGGATTACCTATCCAGGAAGAAGAGATCGCCAAAGTACTGAAGAAAATGAAGAGAAACAAAGCAGCTGGTATAGACAAAATAACAACAGAGATGATAGTATTTGCAGGAGAAATAGGAATTCAAAAACTAACGGAAATAACAAACACTTTCTACGAAAAAGGCCTTTTACCAGAAGAACTATGCAGTTCAATCTTTGTAGCTATACCGAAAAAAGTAGGCACAAGGGAATGTAAAGAACACAGAACCATAAGCCTCATAATTCATGTGACCAAAATAATTCTAAGAGTACTGCTACAGAGAGCAAGACAAAAAATAAAAGATCAAATAAGTGAAGAAGAGTTTGGTTTCAAAGAAGATAGTGGTTGTAGGAATGCAATCTTTGTTCTAAGGATGCTGAGTGAAAGATGTATCGAAAAGCAGAGAGATCTTTACTTATGCTTCATTGATTATGAGAAGGCCTTCGACAACATCAAACATGAAGACCTATTTGAAAGCCTGAATAAAGCAGGAATCGACGGAAAAGACAAAAGATTAATAGCGGATCTATACTGGAAACAAGAGGCAGCTATTAGACTAAATGGGGAAATAGGGAAAAAGATAAAGATCTTAAAGGGATTGAGACAAGGGTGCGGACTATCACCAGATTTTTTCAACTTATGTGGGGAGGAGGTATTCGAAATGATCAAGGAGATGGAAGGTATAAGGATAGGAGGAAAAAATATCAATAACATAAGATTTGCGGATGATACAACACTGTTAGCGTACTCGGAAAGAGAGCTACAGGAACTGGTGGACAAACTAGCAGAGGAAAGTGAGAGAAAAGGACTAAAAATAAACATAAAGAAGACCTTCACTATGGTAATCACAAAACAAAAAGAAGTGTCGAAATGCAAGATTTTATTAAATGGAAGAGAAATAGAACAAGTAACTTATTTCAAATATTTGGGAAGCATTATTACAAGTGACGGAAGAAGTGATAAAGACATAATAACAAGAATAGGTATGGCAAAATCTGCTTTCATGGAAATGAAGCAAATATTAACGAACAAGAAAATATTAAAAGAAACAAGGCTTAGAGTGCTTAGATGCTATGTATGGTCAGTTTTGTTATATGGATCTGAGACGTGGAACATATCAAAAAAGATTAAAAAGAAACTGGAAGCGGCAGAAATGTGGTTTTATAGGAGGATGCTAAAGGTCCCATGGACAGACAAGAGAACTAACGAAGAAATACTACAGATGATGGAAGAGAGACGAACACTGATGACTACCATCAAGTTAAGACAGACGAAATTTTTCGGGCACGTGATGAGAAAAGAAGGATTAGAAAACTTGGCAGTGACAGGCATGGTGGAGGGTAAAAGATCAAGAGGAAAACAAAGATCAAAATATACAGACAGAATGAGAGAGGAAATGGGGATAGGAAATAACATCGAACTCTTGAGGAACACTAGAGATCGAGAAAAGTGGAAGTCCATGGCCGCCGACGCAGCAATGCATGGCACCTGAAAGAAGAAGACTTCAGATCACTCGACATCAACGACATCAAACCCTCCTTTAGGGGATGATGACTTTTTTTGCTTTTCAGTGTCTTTTTTACATGTAGAAACTAAATAACACAAACATTGGCGAAAAAATTATGTCCCCTAAAAATCAGGGGAGGCAACGGCCCCCTGCCCCCCCCCCAAAAAAAAAAATTACGTCCCTGTTTGGGTCACGCATTTCATACGTGAGTCAATAATCAAGGACACCGAGATTATTAGTACACATTTATGCCATTTTGCTTGATAACTTGACTAAAGACAGACGTGAACAAATCTAGTAAATATAAGTTTTATCAAACGCTTTGTTATTTCTTAATTAGATTTTGAACAACTTTCATTTTCGCCAACGATATATTGAATTTGAAATATATTGATATAAGTAGGCCTTCTGTTTAATTTCTTGGGTTTATTATTGGTATACATCAGTGATTCAGTGGTGCACAAGGTCCGGCCCGCGGGCCACACAGTGGCGGCTCCACTGGGAGGGCCAGGGGGTCCGTGCCCCCTATTGAGTGTCTGCCCCCTAGTGGCCCCCCAGTTGGGACCCTATACTTAATGCTACATACATTAAACAACAAATGGTTCCTCCCCAATGATTAGAAGTTGCCACCCCAACGGTCTCCCCCCACTATCCTAATCCTAGAGCCGCCACTGGGGCCACATCCGGCCCGCGACGACTCGCCATGTGGCCCGCGTGACCTAATGAAAATACCAATATGTCATGCCTTCTCTCAATGCCGTTCGTGACGGTTTTAGAGCCCAGGATGTTGTTAAAAATTAAATCTATAGTGACTCATATCTCTAAATTTTGCTGCGGTCATAACGAGTGGACTGGGTCACTGAGCTTTACTGTTTGCTTAGCTGCAGAAAAACGTTGTATGCCTGCTATGTCAATCGACATCTGTAAGCTGGTTGCAGAGGTGCAAACAGCCACCACACTGACTTCCTCGTTTCAACCTTTCAAACTGCTAGTGACAAAGTTAAAACTGCTAGTGACAGATACAATGGTCCATTGTGTTTCGGTTATTGTACACTAAGTTTAGGCCTATAACTTTAGATTATGGACTTTTTCTATAAGTCTTATAAGAGTACTAGAAAGATGCTCGCTTCGCTCTCGCTCGCTTCGCTCGCAGTGCAGGATAATACTAATCCAATACCTATACCTAATACCCAATCATTGAATTCATGCTGAACAAATTTCAATGATCGCCACCTAGCCAAGCTCTGCGCCACGTAATAATTAGGCCTATGTACGTTAATATCACGCAACTGTGGCCATTTGCGACGCTGTACACGTATTTTTTGTGTACGTTAAAATGTACGTTAAAATTGCGCAACTACCTCAGGCTGCGAACAATTGTTACCAATAGCAACGTCGTCGCACGCCCACCCCTCTGACGCTGAAATGACTCGACTAAACCGTGTTAAACTACGATTCTACGAACAATTGTTACCAATAGCAACGTCGTCTTCGAACATCGTCCACCAACGCATCGCGCGACGTAAGGACTAAACCATCTACCAATAGTCAACGTTCGCCCACCAACGCATCGCGACGTAAGGACTAAACGGTCTAAACCGTCTACCAATAGTCAACCAATCAGAACGCTTGAAGGTAACAGACAGAGAGACATACAGACAGGGCCTCCGAGAGCGGGGGGCAGGGGGGGGCAAATGCACAGGGGCCCGGCGGTCTGGAGGGGGCCCGGGCCGATGGTGAATATGCATAATTAACAATAATAACAATAAAGAAAGAGGGCCCGGCGAGTAAAAGGGGGCCCGGACCTGAGGACATCAACAGCATCAAAATGAACAGTGTGAACAGGGGCGTCATTTGGGGAGGGGCAGGCGGGCCCCCAAGGAAAATGAATAAATAATGTATTAAGTAAATAAATACTGTAAATGTGAAATGTGCAAAAAATCGCCAAAATTGTCCAAAACTTGCCAAAAAATTTCAAATTTACCAAAATTGGTCCAAAAATTTGCCTATAATTGTTCAAAGTTTGCCCATAATATGCCAAAATTTGGCCAAATTTGACCAAAAAATTATCTCGCCCCGAATAAAAGTGTGAAATGACGCTACTGAGTGTGAAAAAGAGCGACGAGAAAAAAAGGTCATCACTAGTTTTTTGAGAAAATTTGAGAGTTGCAACATGACATCGTGTCGGTTAATTTGGGTTAAACCAATTACAAGCAAAAAAGGGTCGTCAGCAAGTTTTTACTTTTTAACGGGGCCCGCCGGCCATTCTGCACAGGGGCCCGGAATTTCTCTCGGCGGGCCTGTGACCACGTGACCTCGCTACTCAGGGACAAGCTACACTGGTTACGCATCCCGGAGCGCATTGCATTCAAGCGTTGCTGGCTGACGTTCCGGGCACTAAACGATCCCTCTTGTCCGGAATACTTAGCGACCTCGATTCGGAGGACGACTACGAACGACCGACGGCTCCATCTGCGCTCCAGCAGCCGGGTTCACCTGTACGTCCCACCTCCGTCGAAGACACTCAACTTCGGCGAACGTTCTTTTTCCCGAGGAAACCCTCTCCTCTGGAATTCGTTACCGGCTACAGTGTCGGCGGCCACTTCAATAGAGGACTTTGCGATCAAATTAAAGACTCACCTATTTAACACCTCGTTCCCATGTTTTTTGTAAAGCGCCTTTGACTTTGGCCCTCGCTATGCTACGGCGCTATATAAATTGTCATGAACAATAACAATATATATATATATATATATATATATATATATATATATAAGAGAATATGGTAAGGCTGGTAGATTGAAAGGTTGTTGGCACGCCGAATTAATTATAAATCCAACTTTGGCACACTATTGCCAAAAGTTTGCCGACCCCTGCTCTAGAGTACAGCATCCCCAAACACTATAGTAGGAGGAGGCATGGACTCTAGAAGAATTTCTTACTCTAGACTCTAGAGTCAAAAGTCCGAGATAGCCTACCTGTAGAGAGTGTTGGCACGGTGGACTCTAGATTTCAAGCAGATTAAGTTGACACTATACAAAAGAATCTACATAGTGAACAGGTATTATGGACTCTATAGGAACAATTATTATTATTATTATTATTATTATTATTATTATTATTATTATTATTATTATTATTATTATTATTATTATTATTATCATCATTATCATCATTATCATCATCACCACCATCATCATCATTCTTATTATTAGGCCTATTGTTTTTTATCATTATTATTATCATCATCATCATTATCAACAACAACATCATCATTATCGTAACTATTATTTTTATAATTTGTATCATCAGCACCACCACCACCATTAGAAAGAAAGATCAAGAATGCCAGGAACTGTTCCAGTATAAGGATAAGGATGTGACAGTTATTGTAGATGAAGTCATATGAAGATCAAGTTTGAGCATTGAGCTTTGAAAGTTGCAAATATCACAGCTTACAGTGAAGTGATCATCTCGGAATTTTGATAAGCATTTGAGAACTTAAACAACTGGTGTCATCACTGTTCCCAGTAGAATTTCTGTGATGGGCGAATAATCAATTGTAAATGCAGAAAATATCTAGGCCTATATAGAAGAAACTGACAAAGTCAAAGTAAATGGAAAAAACATAAAACAACTGGAACACTTGTAATGAGCACAAAAGAAATTAACATTTGTTCTTTAATTTCTCATGAAAAGTTGTTTCGCTGCATTCAACCAATCTGAAGTAAAATCATTCATGCATAAAATTAAATCCCAGTAATCACTCGTAGCTCGAAATAGTAACGTTATCCATTGTTTAAAGACTAGTCATTTATCTTGCTCTTTTAATTATATAGATAACTTTTTAAAACAATTTATGAAAGAGACGATAAAACTTAAAGGCTCAACCGGAAGTTCATCATAACAAAAAATAAAATAAAAACCGGAGACAGCTGAACCATTGAGTATTTAATACTTTGGTAAATACAAATTTTAATAGAGTACAATGTACCTAAGTAATTTGCATAGGTATGATGTACTCTAGAGCACGTTGTACTCTGAGTGTATATCTAGAGTACATTGTACCTAGGTATGATGTACCTAGAGTACGTTGTACCTATGCATGATGCACCTGGAGTACCTTACATGTACTCTAGAATACGTGGTCCTAGGTATGATGTTAGTTAGTTAGTTAGTTAGTTAAACAATTTATACAGTGCAGTAATCAAAGCGAAAAGAAACTAAAGTCAAGAGCGCTTTACATTTCACACACGAACGAGATGTTAAATAAGTGTGTTTTTAGTTTCTTGTCGAATAGTTCCATAGGCCTACTTAACTCATTTGTCACAGTGCTAGGTAATGAGTTCCAGAGTGCAGGGTTGCCCCGCGTAACGGACCTCTCCCAAATCTCACTGTCCTAGAGGGAGGAGGGACGACGAGCATGACAGTGCCCAGAGCAGATGTACTTTGAAGTACGTTGTGCCTGGAGTCCACCATGCCGAGGTAGCTCGTACTCTAGAGTACCGGATACCGCCAGTTATCGGGTACTCTAGAGTAGATTGTACCTAGATATGATGTACTCTAGAGTAAATTGTGCCTATAGAGTCCACCCTGCCTGCCACACCGGCTGCGACACGCATGCCATTGCTTCGCCATCACTGGTCTATGGCATGTCCGAGTCTGAGCCGATACTAACTTCAACCAACTAAATTGACTGGTTCAATAGCGTACACGAACTTCGTCACAGAGAGCAACCGATCTCAGAGCAGACGGGAGAACTAAGCACTGTATGGAAGATGTTGTCTTTGTGGACATGTCTGCAATATTTAGGCCTACCAGACAGAAGCAGAAATCATCAACATGGTTTCGAGGCTCTCGCCACACCATTGGAACTCCAAAGCTAAGACTTTTCTCTGACCTTTAGTCCACTGTCTGAAGTTTTCCGTGCGTCTGAAATACCGCCCGTATATATCAATTGCGCCTCTTCATTTCCGTCCCTTCATTTCCGCCCACATCAATACCGCCCAGCCACAATACCGCCCCATGTATTTCCAGTAATCATTATGAACCGATAAAATTTGGCCATTTGTTATAAGTCTTACAGTAGATTTCGTTTAAATGTTTCATGGCGGATAGAATTTAGACCTTTTTGCGAAATATAACGATACGATTCATAATCCCAATTCTTTGTATCGTTAGTCCATTGGTATCCAATGTGAAGGATAATAATCAGAAGCATTTAAGCCTTTCGCCAAGTTGGATCCATTGCCAGGGTAATTGGAATAGTAGACAACATTTCCGTTTCCATACCAAGCTGCTAACCATCCAAAAGAACCAGACGAAACGATCATATGATCACAAAGGGATAGAATAGCCATATCCTGTCCAGCTGAATGTTTCAAGGAATAAGTCACATTCACAGAAGATGACTGCAAATCGTATGTTACATGCTGTCGAGACCATTCGGTATCATCAGAGACGACGATGAATTGAATCACTTTATGGCGCTCAACGAAATATTTCATTGCCTTTTGGAAATAAGTCGAAGGTGCTGTCGTGAAACCAGAAGAATGCATTCCTTTCGACGTAAAGTCTCCGCGTCTATTATGAATTCCGACGCGTGTAAATCCACCTTCTGTCCATCTTTTTGGGATGCTTTTACTCAGGATGTCTCTAGCAAAGTTTCCAATGTCGTTCTTGAATTTCATTGAGGTACGAATTTGATGTTCCACTGGTTGAAAATACTTCCAACTCTGGAAGAATCCACGAAGCAATATCGTTCGGCTGTTTGTGGCATTTTCGCTCCTGATTGCTTCCTCTATGTGAACGTCATAGGATGCTAAATGCTCGTGAAACAAAAAACACGGACAAGATCTTCTGATCTTTTTAACTCCCAAACTGAAAAATGTCTCCAGTTCCTTAGCACTGTGATCTCTGAATAGAACAACCTCTCGTTTGGTCGCGTTGGCAACATAGAAGAGAGCAGCAAAAGCGAACATTTGATTCCCCAGTCTTCGACCGTCTCTAAATGTTTCGAATGTTACATAACCATATGCAGAGTCGTTTGCAGCAGGGTAGCCAAGAAAATTCTGAATTGAAACTTGGTCCAGGTACTTATTGGTGGTGACTAACAGTATAACGATTATTCCAAAGAATATCAAGAAAAGAAATAATTTCTTGATGAAATTGAATATGTCGACGATCGGCATTCCACTTGAGAAGCTCAGGAAAGAGCAAAAAAGAAATCGTCTTATAATCCTAAACAGCGCCTAAAAACAATGAAACTAAAGACACAGTTTGTACAATTTCACCATGTATTGATATAATTAATGTTATTAAATTTAAGGAAGCAATTGATATATAATTAATGTGCGACCCTCGACATGCGACCCTCGGACATGCGACCATCGGACGACTTTTATGCGACCCGCCGGAGACCAAGTGATAATTATCAGTTTTTATCGGAGGAATAAATGAGCAGTTTAACTTTACTGAAGAACTGTGGCGTCTTTGAACCTTGGCGTTTTTGCTGTTGGTGATAAAATTGCTATGCAAAAATGTCTGAATCCGAACTGTCTAAGAAGAAATTTAGACAAACAAAATTAACTAACTGGAATATTCATAATATAATATGGCATAACTGGCATAACTAACTAACATATTCTTCTTCAGCATAGCACAAGCTGGCACAACGACTGAATCGAACAGCAGACCGAGGAATCATGAGCATTATACCTCAGCCTATACCTCAACATGCAGCTGACACAACACCTAACGTTGCAAACCTCATTTCTTTAGCTTATATATAGCCTGAGATATAGTAAATTTAAAACGTATATGTTCAAATTTCATATGGACGCTTTTTCTCAAAATTAATTAACCAGAATGGTGACGACTTTTAAAATTTAACTCCCCTGTTAAGGGGTTAAATCGTGATCTTCAACGTCTACATATTATGACAAAACTTGTAAAAGTATTAATAACCGGTTCTGAGCAATTGTCGATTGCTAAGAATAAGTAAATTTAAAATCAGACACGTTGTCCTTTAATTGTTTCGCCAAAATGCGGTGCCGTCTAGTCTGAAGAGCTTCATTTTAGGTTCAATATTACGTTCGTAACGACAATTCCAAACGTGTAGGCCTACCTTCGCAGCGCGATGCTAATTTGTGATATAGTCAGGGGGCATGTGGTGTCCCGTGGCAGTTTTAATGATGAAATGGTGTGTCATATGTCATTTATGCAATTGGAAGCAGAAAAGTGTGTAGAATAACAATTTCCATGGTGGCAGCCACCTCTGACCAACTGCCACCATGGAAATTGTTATTCTACATACTATTCTTCTTAGAAGGCATTACTGCCTGTGCTGAAAGTCACTAGGGGCACTAACGGGGCTTGAACCGCCCCGTTAGCCTGACGCTCCAGCACGAAACCCACTCTGCCATCTTCTATTGCTAGAGAAGTTCTCTGCTGATCACAGATCGGGCCAGCAGAAATAAGAAGTGAAGCTGGAAATCTGCTGCATAGTATGCTGAATGTTAATTTCTTAGTTCTTCTGCATGGCTGGAACACCATCCTTGGGAAAATCGACCGTGTACAAAAAAGATGGCAAGATCCAAAAATGAATTTTCGTGATGCATCGTTAGACCTTGAAGCTCCTCAACGGGATTTCATTCATAGTCGCGAACCGTTAGGGGGTGTCCTTTAATTACGTCAACAATTTAGGGGGGTTGAAAAAGTTTGACAGTTGTTGACAGAGGGAGTGGGTCAAGAAAAGTTGTCGTCAACAATTTCACTTTTTACAAATAATCAAAAATAGGACATTTCATGGAATACTACTTATTATAATGGTAAAAAGCATGGCAAAAAGGTAAAAGGTCATCACCACCACATTTTGACACTCTATGAGCAAAAAAGTGGAAAAAATGGTCATCACCGCAAAAAATAATAACCTTGTTATTGGGACCTGTCATTGGTCTTGGGAGGGGGTGTCAAACGTTTTTGACGTAATTATAGGAGGGTCACTGAAAGTTGACAGTTGTTGACAAGGGGAGGGTAAAAAAATTTCCCAAAAATTGTTGACATAATTAATGGACAGCCCCTTATGCCAAAGTGCAGTTGAACAAGCAAAGATAAAATGCCAATTATGGGGATTGGCAGTTGAAAGAAGGGTCAGTAGATGACGAGGGATGCCTGGGGAATTGGAGCAAGAAGCAGGTCTATCGGAAGAACAAGAAATAGTTCGTGCTATGCAGAAGTGTCTTCGATCGCTCGAAGCAAGAGATAACCATTCGATTTGCCCGACTCCGAGATCTGAACATGAAATTTGGCTTCTTATTAGATGTGGAAAATATTGTAAAATGTGAAGACCTCAATGCTTTCCGTCAAAATTGCACGGACCTTGGATATTTTTACGGTGCTGACTTTGATGGCACAGAACTTTACACTGAAATTTGTGACTGTAAGATGCTATTGGAAGTACGTAACGATGTCTCACCTAAGAGACCCTTACAACTTCTTTCGTTTAATATTGTGTCGTATGGAGACGATGTTTTCCCAAACCTGCGCATTTCTCTGCAGGTTCTGTTGGCAATTGCCGTTACCTTTAGTTTTCCAGACACATTCAACATTGACACCCACTCAAGAAAACTTATATTTCGACACTATCTGTTGTATAGTAACACAAAAGTTGAAATCAGAAAAAA
This sequence comes from Metaphire vulgaris, assembly GCA_018105865.1. Lineage (NCBI taxonomy): Eukaryota > Metazoa > Annelida > Clitellata > Crassiclitellata > Megascolecidae > Metaphire > Metaphire vulgaris. Next base: position 2,651,208 of record CM030857.1, read on the forward strand.
ATTATTCAAGATCACGGAACCATACTCATGTTCCCAAATGGTAACGTTGGGTCATTATGACTATCGAAAATCCTGGAAATACCAAAGGCAGTAATTTTATGACATTAGTGCTGTCATCATCATCATCATCATCATCATCATCATCATCATCATCATCATCATCATCATCATCATCATCTTTGCTTTCTAGTGCTGTACAGTATGTAAATTTTTAAATTTGCCTGATACAGGCATATAGTATGGTGGAAATACTGTTTTTAAGTATCATCTTAAGGTCATTAATTAAATTATTAATTTATTTATTAATTAATAATTGGTGTGGTAGACCACAAAACACTTGATGTGAAGGTGCCTCTCAGTTCTCACGCTTCGACGCATTTCATTCTTGCATTTGTCTGACAATAATCACGTCGCCCCTGGGAAATAGACTCCAGGTAATGACATAATGTTTTACCATCATGCCGTAAAAGATTTGGAACAGAGGCATAATGGTATCGATGTGTGTCTTTCGACGGCCAAGCAACCACTTCACGTTAAAAATCAGGATGCCTGAGGCGATCGCTGGAAGAAACCACCTTACATGTAGCTTCCATTCTGCAACCACTGCAATATTGAATGCATTGACAAGCAAGTTCCACCACTATTTCTTGGATTTGATCTTGGGTCGGTATGTCGAAAGCAGACGATCAAGAAGATCAACACTGTCTATTCCCGTTGCGTAATTGCTGAACATTCGTGACTGTGAAAGTTTTCCTTTCCTCAAACTCCATTCACACGACGTTCTATCATGGCTACAGGGTTGACATAGTTATGACTCAACTCAGAGCTACTAGGCTTACTATCAAAGGTCTTGTCATCTTCACAGGGTCCTGCTGAGGCCTGGATCCCTTCTCTGCAACACGAGTAAACACGTGAAGCTCACCACAAACATAAGGGTCTAAAATATCTTCATCTACTGCTTCAACTTCATAATCTGCCCCATCGTTTGGAGGCAGTATACAAATGTCTGGAATACTAGCATTAGCATCGTCATCACTGAAGGACTCTTCAAAAATTGCTTCAACTGCTTCTGAGAGGGCGAAACATCGCTTATAGTTACAGACATTTTAGCTACTGTCCAACAATAGCTACACAATTGTGTGCAACAGAACAGGTCATTATATTCATGAAATGTATCAGCAGAACATACACACATATTAGTCCTACAGTTCATATTTGCCGGATTGGAACATCAATGGCCAATGCTAGTGGAATATCAACAACTGTCAGCCTATTAGCCACATTGACCCAACGTTCCCAATTGGGAACTTGGTTGTTCAATCATGTCTTCTAGTTTAACCTATGGTCACACATGTCAATCGGACTCAGAATCGTGTATAGGAGTCATCTTATTATATAATTCTCGATGTCCGTCTGTTGCGTCTGTCCGTCCGTCCGACGGCAACACGGCGGGTATTGCAAGACGCTGTTGTCATTGACAACCAAATATTGTTTAATCAAAAATGTATTAAAACCAACGGAGCGTTTAACGAAGCGTCTTAATTGCAGCTTAAACCCCCGTTCCCCTTCCCTCACCCCATCCCTCTCCCAATCGCCCAGGCCCCAACCCTTTCCCGCCCCGGCCCCAAACCCTCTGCCCCTTCCCTTGCCCATCCTCCTTCCCCTCTCCCCATCCCCTTCCCTCTCCTCATCCCCTCCCAATCGCCCCAACCCATTCCGGCCCCAAACCCCCGTTCCCCTTCCTCTCCCCATCCCCTTTCCTCTCCCCATCCCTTTTCCCTCTCCCCATCCCTTTCCCAAGCGCCCCGGCCCCAATCCATTCCCGCCCCGGTCCCAAACTCCCGTTCCCCTTCCCTCTCCCCATCCCTTCCCTCTCACCACCCCTCTCCCAATCGCCCCGGCCCCAACCTATTCCCGCCCCGGCCCCAACCCATTCCCTGCCCTGACCCCAAACCCACGTTCCCTTTCCCTCTCCCCATCCCTTCCCTCTCACCACCCTCTCCCCAATCGCCCAGGCCCCAACCCATACTTGCCCGCCCTGCCCGACAGGCCCTAAACCCCCGTTCCCTTCTCTCTCCCCACCCTCTCCCAACCCCGTACCTCTCTCCATCCCTCTCCCAATCGCCCTGACCCCAACCCATCAGCGCTCCGCCCTACCCCACCGGCCCCAAACCCCGTTCCCAAACCTATACAGCGCTGCTCCGAAAACCCGTACAACACACTTTCCTTTTCCCAAACCTCCCTTCCCTCTTCCGTTATTATATATATATATATATATATATATATATTCCTTCCTAGCCTCAATACCTATTTTTTTAAATGTAACCCCTCAAGAGGAGATTAAATTTTCAGACGCCGTCACCGTACTGGGGATTTAATTTTTTGGAAAAGCGTTCTTCAGAAATGATTGCTGTAACGTTTTAAATGTGCTATATCTCAGGCTGTATAGAAGCTAAAAAGATGAAGTTTGCACCATTGTTTAGATTTTTTATTACTCTTTCTAACCGTCCGTGCAAAACCAAAAAATTTGGGGGTAGAGTCCACTTTACGGCCTAAAATATCACCCTCTCCCCCCGAAAAATGTTTAAAGCCCCCTAGCAAAATATTTTCAGCGGTAACCCCACTTTGGTCAGCGGCAAAGTTCTAAATGGATGTCAGAGGAACAAAATAAACCAAAAAGTTTGAAAATCGGTTGACATTTGGCAAAGATCTATCAATTCTAACCCGATGACCCCAATGTTTGAACATAAGTATTATCGGCGAATTTCGCGAAAGTTTTGAATTCTGAGAAAGTTTCCAAATTTTTTTGAATTTGCTACATCTCAGGCTATATACGAGATAAGAAGATGAGGTTTGCACCATTGTTTAGCTTTTTTATTCCTCTTTCTAACCCTCCGTGCAAAACAAAGAAGTCGAGCGTTCACGAGCTTTCCGACAATCAAGTGAGAATGAGGAGCAGGCTGTTGCTTGGCGTGCAAAAGCAGCACAGCAAACAAGAGAATCAAGCACTGCATGTCGTTCGACACTGCCAAATCATTACACTTACGTTGACTATCAAGTTTCAGAAAATTCGTGCGAATGGGCATTAACTCGGTTGAAGGAAACCTGGAAAAGGCGGCCAGTTAGGGAAATTAATTGCGCAAAATCCTATTGCATTTGCAAAAAATCGGGTGGTAAAACAGCCAATCTTCCCCGTCATTTTTGACGGGTAAACACCTAGTAGATGAATAAAATGAGCCATTACTGTAAAACAAATGTTGACATTTAGATTTTATTTTAAAATGTATCTATTATACCTATGATTTTGGCAATTTTTCGGAATTTTAATGCAATTTGTACAAAAAGTACACAAAATTACCAGACATATTTTATATAGAAATCAAAGATAGACATGTGCTCTAAACAAAAGCTAGGAAAAACCAGGATGATATAGTTTGGTTAACAGCCTACACTGCCTTCAAATCAATGTTCCCATTTGGGAACGTTGGGGAAATAAAGGTTAATTTCCAGTTGTGAGAGGTCCTTCAGCGAACTGAAGATTATTCTATCATATCTGCGAGCATCAATGAGACAGGACCGTCTGAGCAATCTCCCCTTCTCAGCGTTTAGAGAGAAGCGTTAAATAGGCTACAATTAACTTCGACGCTGTTAGTGGCCAATTTGCCTCAGCTAAGGCTAGAAAAATCCTTTGCTGTAGGACTACTGGTCTACTACATGTAGACAGCCTAGCCTGTACATAAACGGTCTATAAGTTTAGTCATGAAATTATCTATCTCGATTATAAAATTACTAGCTTATTATAAGTGCAGACTGTGCACTAGTGCAATACGCCTATTTTTTGAGTACAGGTGATTCGGGCATATTTAGACAATATTGCCAAGTTAGTGGCTTCATGCAAACGTTCTACTTATTTCCGCAAGGGTTGACATTTTTTCTGTGTACTTGAGATGGGAGCGCATTTCTGAACCCTTGCCTCCTGGCGCCGGATACCATCGCAACGCCAATATGTCAATATGTCAACTTATATAGCGCTTATTTAAAGTCAGGCTTAGCGAAGCGCTTTACACATTACACTTATACGAGATCTTAAATAAGTGTGTCTTTAGTCTCGTTGCAAACGAATCAGGCTTTGTTTCTTTAGTTACTTCGTCTGGTAACAAGTTCCATAAAATCGGATTCCCTCGAGTGACGGATCTTTCTCCAAATTTGGCCGTCTTTGACGGGGGAGGAACCGCCAGCTGGACCCGAGTACTTGACCTCAGCTGAAGGCGACGCTCAGTTAGCATGGTCCTATGGAGAAGTTCAGTTAAATAGCCCGGGCAAGTATGGTCGTTGAGTACGCGAAATGTCATCCAACATCGTTTGTAGGTGATTCGCTCTGTAACACGTAACCAGTGGAGCTTGTCTTTTAGCAAGGGGGTGACATGGTCACCCCATCGAGCTCCGTAGATCATACGAGCAGACGCGTTTAGAATCATCTGCAGGCGGTTCAGTTGTACTTCCGGGAGACCGAGGAGGATACTATTACAGTAGTCTACCCGAGTAAGAACGAAGGATCGGACGAGTTGAATCACTGATGTCAATGGAAGGTATCGTCGGATCGCTCTAATCCGCCGGAGCTGATAGAAGGATGTACGAGTAACATTCCCGATGTGCGTATTAAACGTAAGCGCTTCATCAACGAGTACACCAAGAAGGCGCACTTCATTGGCCGGAACGATGAGAGCACCGCCTATTTGGAACGGTGCCTGACTGATCAAATGCCTCCTCCTGGGGGTCACGATCCACAGAAACTCCGTCTTGCTGGGGTTCAAGGCTAAGCGGTTGGCTTCAGTCCAATGATTGATCTTGGTTATGCGATCGCTGACACGGACTCGTAGCCGATCCATGTCAGCAGGGAGGCATGAGGAATGTACCTGGACATCATCGGCGTAGGAGTGCGCCGCCAGCCCAAAAGACCTGATGATTTCTCCTATGTCAGCGACATAGAGGACGAACAGAAGGGGTCCAAGTACTGACCCCTGCGGTACGCCACTGTAGACCGGTTGAGGAGCAGACATTTCACCATTCCAGCTAACTGACTGCGTTCTCCCGGTGAGGTAGTTCCGGAGCCAGGAAAGAACATCACCTTTGATTCCGTAGGTGAGTTCGAGACGTCGGATGATTATTTCATGGTCGACAGTGTCGAACGCCGCCGAGAGATCAAGTAAACAGAGAAGGGACACCTGCCCATTCGATATTGCATCAACGATGTCGTTATAGATTCGAAGAATGGCCGTCTCTGTAGAGTGACCCTTTCGATAGGCAGACTGTTCCTTCGGCATTAACCCGTTCTTCAGCAGGTATTCGACCATATGCGTATTAACAATTTTCTCTAGCACCTTGGACAAGAACGGGAGGTTAGATACTGGGCGGTAGTTAGTAACATCCGCCGGGTTGGCCCCAGGCCTCTTGAGTCGCGGATGGACTATCGCGTGCTTCCATGATGACGGGAAATTCCCCATTCTGAGAGAATTGGACAGAAGCGTTGTCAGGAATGGAGCCAGCATGTCAATGACTTCTTTAAGGAGCCATACTGGGAGTGGATCTGACTTACACTGTTTGTTCGGTAATGACTGAATGATCGCTAGCTGTTACGTCCGCAGTCGACAGCGTAGGGAATTCCGATAGGGACGAACTCGTGACCTCTGTGTAACCTGCAGGTCCGGCGTCAGACGTTCTGTCCCGAATGGCAGTTATTTTGTCGTCAAGGTGTTGGTGATATTCCTCTGCAGAAAAGCCTGTAGGCATACGAGGACCATTGTCAGCATTCCCGAGGAGTTTATCCAGATGTCTCCACGTCTGTTTGGGGTCCAGCGTGTCCGAGTCAAGCACACTTCTCCAGTATTGTCGACCTTTAGATCTTACAAGTCGTCTGCTAGCCTGGAGAGATCGACGCCAAGTGTCACATGCCGCTGCCGCATTACTCGACCCGTTCGCGTTCCTCTTCCGATAGAGCCTCTCAAGTCTCCGAGCAGAGCGTCGTGCTAGCTTGCACTCCTGGTCGAAATAGGGCCGATGAGGTCTGTTCGGAACGGACATCACTGTTGCCGGTACTAAATCATCCAAAATGTTCGTTATGACTGAATGATACAGATCAGCCAGTTCAGTAGCCGTTTCACTGTCACTGTAAGCCCGTGGAGTGCAAAGCGGAGAGCTCTTGAGCCGCTCAATGAACTGTTCTTTGTTAAGGGACGACCATCGCCTCCTCAATATCGTCGTATACTCAGGACGAGGTCGAGCGGCTAGGATCGACCAGTGGATCAGTTTATGGTCAGAAAGTCCTGTTTCGGCTACTTCCACGTCATGAAGCTCATTGTCGTCAGACGCGATGACAACATCAAGCAATCCTCCACGGTCGTGTGTCGGCTCACGTACGAATTGACACAAGTTAAATGTATCCATGAGTTGAGCAAATTTACAACTATCATTGTCTGTGGTTCGCTCGAGATGTAGGTTCAAGTCGCCCACTATCTATATCGGATTGTTGTAGGCCTAAGTGACAAGCGATTCGAGTAAGGAAGAAAATTCCGCAAAGAATTGGTCGGATGCACGCTGTGATCCTGGCCTGTAGATGGTCGCTATTATAAATGGCGTATGACCACCGCCGACTCTGCAACATAAAAGCTCAAACGTTTTAGGTTTTAGCTTAGTGTCGAGCTTGGCGATGGTGATTCCGGGCTTCGAGATTATAGCAATGCCTCCATGATTAGTAAAGGTGGCATTATCCAGCGGAGTCCCGCCCGGAATAGTACGTGCCCTTTCGATTACATTGAAACCCATTCCACGAATCCTTTTCACGGCGATACAATCTCCGTCTTCGTGCCAAGTCTCAACAATTGCCAACACGCTTAACCGGTAGTCCGTGAAAAGATCCGGAACATTCTCCGTCTTTTTATTCACAGAGCGAATATTCAGCATTCCTATTCTGAGCTTCCGTGCAGAGGAATCAGCACATCGCTCCATTCTCGGGTATACCAGCGCCGGTCGCAGGTGGCTCACCGAATTGACGTGTGTTGTAACCTGAGTTTCATTGATCGGATGTTCTCGAGCCATTCTGATAGGGATCAATCTTTGAAGCCTGTGTCCCGCTCTGCATCCACGTCCTCTACTTCTGTGGAAGAAGGAGGGATGAATAAGGCGATCGAGACGGCGACGCATGAGTGCAGAGAGACGCCCGGATGACCGATGTCGAAGTTCGAGGAGCTCGGCTCGAGTATAAGTTAAAGTATCCATCATCATCTGATAGTCTTTTTCGCAACGCGGCCTAGAGGCAGAGGTCAGGAATTGAGTAAATCCTCGCAGTGCCGACAACAACAACAACGCTGAGACCGTCAGCCGACGGCCTCCTGGCGAGTAGCAACGTAACGAGAGGGACAACGCCGCCCCCGATGTACAACGAGTAAAGTTACACAAAACTTTAGCGTATCGATCCGGATAGAATATCCAGTACCTACGGTCAGTTCCCGACAGCAAGTCGAAGCTAATAGTCAAGAAAGTCAACGAAAAAACTAAGAAACTTCATCGAAATGTTCACTAACTAGCGGCAGGTACACACACCTGCAGGCAGCTAGACTCAGCGCCTCCTAGCGCCTGAATGCCACTGATCAGCTTCATTCTGTCGTCTGCACCCAAAAATGAAATAATTAAATTAATTTTAAATTCATGATGTCGACATTTGAGCAGCTCGGATTATTTGCCCGACAGTTCAGACTTCAGACCAGTGATTTTATCGTTAACGGTAATTAAAATTGGAACGGTTTTCGTTAACTGAAATAGTAATTGAAATTAGTAATTATTTCAACAACTGAAATCGATATAGATATAGAAACTCGGTTTTAAAAGCGATATTATAAGTTGAAATAGAAATTATTGTTGAACTCTTATTATTACAATTCACAAATTTACCATACAGAATCATCATCTTTTCAGCACTGCCAGCTTGCCAAGTGCCGGAGTCCGCTATTACTGGCTACAACTTTTACCCACTGACTACTCTACCAATGGGATTCATGTATGGACCGGCCGGCCATCCAGGTTGGACCATTGGTCCTACCATTGTCCATCGACATCATCGACGAACTTCTATTACGGGAGTTAAATTGAAATTCTATAGAAATTTTAACAGCATATATCATCATTCAAAATCGGCTTCTTCAGAACTGATCTGTGTTAATCTATTTAGGTCATATTGTTTGCCTTTGGTTTTGTATGGCACTGAAGCAACTTATCCTAACAAAAGCACGTTAAATGCTTTGGATAGACTTATCCAGCAGGCTGTTTGCAAAATATTTAATGTTCATTGTAAAGATACAATCGAGTGTATAAGGGATATGGTTGGATTGCAGCTGACACATTATGCAGTCAAATACTGGCAGCAATCCTTTTTATTGAAGTATAAGGGAAAATCGCTATTTTTTTCTGACTGTATAGTTAATGTGTGCTTGAGGTCTGAGGTTATGGATATGATGGAATGAATGTTATGTTAGTTGAATAGGTATTTGAGTTTTGTTTGTCTGTTTTACTTAAAGTGTGTGTTTTATTAGTTTATTATTAGTTTATTATTGTCTTTTTTTGTTGTATTTGATGCTGTGCTTGTCACGAAATAAAGATTATTATTGCAACACTTAATTAGTTTCGTCACGGTTTGCCAGTGCACTACACTCAGTGTTTATTCTAGCCCCCTTGACATTGGGAGGGATTTTGAAATGTTTGGGGAGGACAAGGTTTGAGTTTCCACACGTTTGGGGGGGATTTCCATTCCCCCAGCCAACATCTAAAAAAATTTGGGGAGGGGGAATTTTCAAACTTTTGGAGGAAATCCCCCCCTAAGAAGGCCTAGAATAAACACTGACTACACTTACTCCAGCAGGCAGAAACTCGTAATATCTCTATGCTTATTGAACAGACGTAGATATATTAAGGGCTTTATTGTTTACGAATGTAAACAGTTGAAACAGTAAACGGATTCAAAGGCTATCTTGATAAACTAGGTTATTGAATGCAGATGATTACATCAGTGGTTTTCACACAGGCTTACTGTACTTAGCCTCCTAAACCACTTAAAATTACATTATTATTATTATTAGTAGTAGTAGTAGTAGTAGTAGTAGTAGTAGTAGTAGTAGTAGTAGTAGTAGTAGTAGTAGTAGTAGTAGTAGTAGTAGTAGTAGTAGTAGTAGTAGTAGTAGTAGTAGTAGTATTAGTATTATGTGAGGTTAAACAGACGGAATAGGTTAGTTTGACGAGCGGAGTGCATTGATAGCTATAGTTTGTATGTCATTAGTGAAATGAGTTTGTCAAGAACACTTGCTGGTAGAAAACATGATAGCACTGTATGTGGGAATTTTACTGCTTTGAGGAAAATGCTAACAGATCAACACGTTTATGCTCAGTCGGTGGCATTGGAAATGCGAGCGTGCCCTAAGCTCAATGCATCAATTACTGACTAGCTATGTTGCTATTGCATTGACTCGACACTGTTTGCGAGATGAAAACACAAAAACATCATCGACGAAATTATCGACATATTGCTTAACTGAATTTGAAACTGAAGTCGGATTTATTGTTGAACTTCAATTAGGGCTGTCCATTAATTATGTCAACAATTTGTGGGCAATTTTTGACCCCCTGTCAACAACTGTCAACTTTCAGTTACCCCATAATTACGTCAAAAACTTTTGACACCCCCAGATAAATGACAGGCCCCAATAACAAGGTTAATATTTTTTGCGATGATGACCATTTTCCCCTCTTTTGCTCGTCGAGTGTCAAAATGTGATGGTTTTATACCTTTTTGCCATGCTTTTTCCATTATAATAAGTAGTATTCCATGAAATTTCCTAGTTTTTGATTATTTGTAAAAAGTGAAATTGTTGACGTCAACTTCTCTTGACACCCCTCTCCCTGTCAACAACTGTCAAACTTTTTCAAACCCATTAAATTGTTGACGTAATTAATGGACAGCCCCTTAGAAATTGAACTGAATATAAAGCGACAAAAATAACTGAAATTGAAATTGAATTCGATATTGCCCTTTCATAACTCAAGTAGAACTTATTTTCATCAGCAATTTCACTTTTTACAAATAATCAACACGAGGCTTGGTGTAGCTAAGAGCGATATGAAGTAGGCCTAAATATTGGACTAAATGATCTATCACTTAGCTCGGGGTAGTCCTGTACTACGCTGATAGGCGTAAACTTTTATTAGGCCGATAGGCTCGAACCCCTCTCCCTCCACCCACACTTTTGGAGAGGTTAGGCTCTGAAGCGTGGAAAAAACCCTTTTTGAAGAAGCAACAAATAGGCAGGTGTAGCAAGCCGCATTCACAGAGAAATAGGCGTCCCCAGAAGATGATTAATGCTCAGTTACCCCACATAGCGATTGGAATACCAGAGCAAAACCAAACTCTAGGACTAACAACTATCAGCCGAGTTGTATGGACCTGGGTTCAGTCCATGGTTCAGTGTAAGGAGGCGATCTGTGATACCGGTCGAAATCTGTCATCCACTCTCACTGGCCGATGGACGCACTGATTGGTCGTCAATCAGCCATGAAACCGACCTTTAACCTATCCGAATGCTAACTGTTCTAGAATGATTGATTGTCTACGACTGCCCGTAATAATTAATTATAGACCTACTAACAACCAGTGATAGGCTATAACGCGTATGGTAAAGTCCTTATTTTGAGAAAAAACCCTGCTTCGATCAATACTCAGTTACTCGTATCGAAGAGCAATGTTATTGGAGTAGAAATGGTCGTCTATTCTTCTTCTTCTAACGACGTCAAGTTTCAGGTCCAATGGCCGAGTGTTTACAGCAACGCTGTTTTATAAATTCTAACGCCAACGGATGTTAACGCGATGTGTAGCCTAATTATTCGCTCGGCGTGGGTCTGTGCATCACGGAGTGCATGTAACAGTGGCACAGCCAAAAGGTGGGTCACTGGGTTGGTGGTTAAACTCCCCCCTTTGGCGCCGACGAAATTTTTTTAATGTGTTTCTATGTATTTTTAATTTTCGGACCCGGTTTTGATGGTCAAAAGCCCCCTTGGGGCTGCTGGCCACAATTTTTAAGCGCCAAGCGCCATAGGCGTGACGACTTTTTTGCTGGTCAGCATCTGAAAGGAAACATTTTAGAAGGAAAGACATAGGGCAGATACATAGGATGGCCTTTTTAATTGTCAAGATTTTTCGAAAGTTGGTTACGGCCAAAAGTCAAAATCCAGGGGCGGGGCCAGACGTTTGAGAGTGGGGGGTTAGGGTTATGGATAACTCTAATGGAGTCTAACCCTAACCCTAACCCTAGGGTTAGGGATAACTCTAACCCTGAAGCTGAACAACTTTTATTTTACAACATTAGAATTCGTTAGAATTACTATTCCACACGCAATTAGTACATTAAATAACTTTTAAAGGGACTATGGGGGCGAAGCCACCCTGAAGTTGATCAACTTTTACTTTTAGTAACTAAAGACTAGTGCTGCTACGGTTAACCGAACCGAACCGAAACCGCGGTTTTTCTGTCAAAACCGAACCGAACCGAAACCGCGGTTTTGACCATGCAAATTGGATGGTTTTAGCCATAGGTTAGGGTTAACGCTAACCCTAATCTAGGGTGAAAACCCTTGGTTAGGGTTAGGGTTAACACTAACCCTATGATCTCTTTTTTTCAATGCATTAAATGCATTTAATGCATTTAATGCATTTTGAATGAGTTCAATCAATGCACAGCTTTTAAACGCTAAAATAACGAGTGTTGTTATTCTGTCATGTCTATGTTTCTATGATGAGTCAGAGTCTGACGTCATCATTGAAATCAGTAAAAACAATCTTAAAATGGCTGCATTAGTAGTGTCGCGCAGTGCCAGTTTAGTGTGGAATACCAATTAGCTCCGGACACCTTCAAAATTGAGGTAGACACCCGCACCCCAAATCCACACTCCTAGAAATATCCCTGAGGCTAACGGAGCGGGTTCAAGCCATGTTAGTGCCCCTAGTGGCTTTCACACATGCAATAATGCCTCCTAAGCCACTTTAAATCATGTCGAGTTTAAAATTAGGCCTATATTGGCAATTGCATTAACTGAAAAGAGAAGGTGACTTAAATAAAGGGGCCGTCCATAAATGACGTCACGCGAATTTGTCACTTTTTTACCTCCCCCCTACGTCACGCAACGTCACAAAACGTCGCACCCCCTAAAATATGACGTCACAACGGGCCGACCCCCCATTTTCAAAAATCGCGTAACGTCATTTTATTTTTTATTTCTTATTAAAGTCCTGAAAAAGGTCATTCTTGTATTTTTTCCTCTCGAAAAACCCTGACAAGCAAAAAGAGGTCATAATTGTATCATTTTTCCTCTCCAAAATCCCTGAAAGCAAAACGAGGTCATAGGGTTAGGGTTAACCTATCGCTAACCCTAGGGTTAGGGTTAGGGTTAACCCTAACCCTAACCTAGGGTTAAAAAACCGAACCGAACCGAAACCGCGGTTTTTCGGTCAAAACCGAACCGAAACCGACGAGACTGCACGAGGTAAAACCGTAACAGTACTACTAAAGACGCGCTAATACAACGCATAAACATGTATTGTAATAGCTTATAGCTATGCATGTAATGCAGCTGTGAATTCATGCAAAGACTGCATTTCAAAGGACTGTTTTTGTTAGGAGTGTCAAACTTTAGACTTGTTTACCCATAGAATTAGAATCTATTCATTGACTGGTACTCAAAGGCAGCTTCACTAAAGAGATACCATTATAGCTTGTTTATTAAGAAGCAGGGCACTGTGTAGGATTAAATGAGGAAGCCTCTATTAACTTGAACAAACCCATAATTAACAGTAGATGGACTAAGACACTAAGACAGCGGTTCTCAACCCGTGGTCCGCGGACCAATAGTGGTCCGCGAGAGGGGACCGGGGCCCAGTGGTCGGCGGCAAATTAGACATATAGACCTATATTTTCCATGTCAGTGGCGTAGCCAATTGGGTTTTGGGAGTTAAACCCGTTGGGTGCCCTGACCCAACATTTTTTAGAGAGAACAGCACAAATTAAGTAAGGTGACGACCGTTTTTGCTTGTCGGGGCACTGCCGCGGGACGAATATCACGCGCAATGATCTTTTTTTTGATTGTCATGATTTTTCTCAATTTTCAAGTGGTCCGCGAGAAATTTTTGATCTTCAAAAGTGGTCCGCGAGGCAAGGGCCCAAAGGGGTCTGAGAACCACTGGACTAAGACGTAATTTATAATAATATAAGCATACAAAACGGCTACCAACCTACTGATCCAAAACATCGACAGACGAAACAAAACACTGCATCAGTACTTATGCTGTATTCTATGCCCTGACACATTTCCTCCAATGTTCCCTCTAAGGTGCGCGCGTGCGCGCGCACACGAATTTAAGTGGTAGCGCGCACAACATTTCTTTGTTTGCGCACAATTCATTTTGCTCAACGGGCATTACGAGCGTTTCACAAAAGTATGATTTCGATAGGTTCATTTGACCAAGGTGATTTATTTATTTAGGCAAGAGCTGTGTTTAGTCGTGGTTGTTTATTTATCACTAGCCGCCAACGCGTTTGTTTTGCCCAGTCAGTGTCGTTTATATCTGCTGATATTTGTGCGCATGCGCAGCCTGCAGGCTGCAGCTATAAATTTGCATAATAGGCGCTATTATATGAACATTGCCCGTTGGGTGATTTGGGTCCAGAGACGTCATTTCACTGTTTTTCAGGGGGGGAAGACACTTTCGACCTGACAAGTGTGCGAAAAAGTTGGCGACCTCTTTTTGCTTTTTGCTTCTCGGACATTTTTTTACGATTAGGTACTTCAGATCACTCGACATCAACGATATCAAACCCTCCTTTAGGGGCTGAGGACCTTTTTTGCTTTTCAGTGTCTTTTTTACATGTAGAAACTAAATAGCACAAACATTGGCGAAAAAAATATGTCCCCTAAAAATCAGGGGGGCAACGGCCCCCCCCCAAATGACGTCCCTGTTTGGGTTACGCATTTCATACGTGAGTCAATAATCGATCAAGGACACTGGGATTATTAGTACACATTTATGACATTTTGCTTGATAACTTGACTAAAGACAGGCGTGAGCAAATCTAGTAAATATAAGTTTTATCAAATCGCTTTGTTACTTCTTAATTAGATTTTGAACAACTTTCATTTTCGCCAACGATATATTGAATTTGAAATATATTGATATAAGCTTAGTAGGCCTTCTGTTTAATTTCTTACGTTTATTATTGGTATACATCAGTGATTCAGTGGTGCACAACGTCCGGCCCGCGGGCCACACAATGGCGGCTCCACTGGGAGGGTCAGGGAGTCCGTGCCCCCTATTGAGTGTCTGCCTGCTAGTGGCCCCCTAGTTGGGACCCTATACTTAATGCTACATACATTAAACAACAAATGGTTGCCCCCCAATGATTAGAAGTTGCCACCCCAACGCCCCCACTTGCCAAATCTTAGAGCCGCCACTGGGGCCACATCCGGCCCGCGACGACTCCCCATGTGGCCTGCGAGAACTAAATGAAAATACCAATATGTCATGCCTTCTCTCAATGCCGTTAGTGACGGTTTTAGAGCCCAGGATGTTGTTAAAATTTAAATCTATAGTGACTCATATCTCTAAATTTTGCTGCGGTCATGACGAGTGGATTGGATCAATGAGCTTTACTGTTTGCTTAGCTGCAGAAAAACGTGGTATGCCTGCTACGTCAATCGACATGTGTAAGCTGGTTGCAGGGGTGCAAACAGCCGTTACACTGACTTCCTCGTTTCAATCTTTCAAACTGCTAGTGACAAAGTCAAAACTGCTAGTGACAGATACAATGGTCCAATGTGTTTCGGTTATTGTACACTAAGTTTAGGCCTATGTATAGGCTGTATTAGGCTATATAGAATAATAAGTTTATGAATAAAACGATACAGCAAAGCAGTTGTCAATCATCGTGCATCAGAAACATTGCGCTGCCGGGGCTATGAAACCAACTTCAAACATTTATTTTCTGTAGGCCTATAAAAAAATTCATGCAGTTTATATGTATTACCGGTCTATTGAACTGTCAGTTATAATTTAAAGAGTTATAAGATTTGTTGACATTTTCAGGTCCACAGTATACAGGTATACTCATATGATGGTCAATTTATGTCAATGAGGAAATTTATGTCGGGTCCAATAATATTCAATTTGATTAGACAAGGGAATGCCCATTAATAACACTGGTCAACGAATTTTATGCAAGTTTTTGTTTCCTCTACAAATTTTGGTGAAACTAATAGATTTTTACTTGCTGAACACAAATATGTAATTAGAATTTCTGTATCACGTAAGGTTTTTAAGAAATCGACAATTTAGCATTTAGTATTGTAACGTCTTCTGCAACATAATCCTACAGAAGGATCTAGGCAATAATGACAAGACATGAGAAAATTAGAAATGTTTTGCTGTAGATTTTCGTTTGTAGTCACTGTCCTGTGCTTCACGTATCAGTGACCAACAGTAGTCTCGAGCATAGACGGTCTCCACTTTCCCTGGTAGCGTTTCTCGATGCTGGCAATGTCTTTGTGAAATCTTTCACCATGTTCATCACTGACGGCGCCGAGATTATCTGGGAAGAAGTCAAGTGAGAATGAAGGAAGTGTATCTTCAGTGACATGTTGCATTTCATTGCCTTGTAAGCTTGTAGCAGATTTCCAACTTGTTCAACATAGTTTGACGCCTTGTAGTTGCCCAGAAAGTTAGCAACAACATCCCTGAAGGCTGTCCAGGCAACATGCTCGGCACCCTGCAGAAGGCCCTCAAAGTGGCTGTCCTTGAGCATCTCTCGAATCTGTGGGCCAACAAAAACGCCTTCTTTTATTTTAGCATCACTGGTGCGTGGAAACCTTTGTCGTAAGTATGTAAAGGTTTCACTTTCTTTGTTCATTGCTTTGACAAAGTTTTTCATTAACCCAATTTTGATGTGCAAAGGTGGGAGATAAATGTTCTTCGGATCAAGAGAGGATCATGTTTAACGTTCTTCTGTCCTGGAACCAAGTCCCTGCGAGGTGGCCAAACCTTTCTCACATAATGTGAATCTCTAGCTCGGCTGTCCCACTCGCAAAGAAAGCAGCAGTACTTGGTGTAGTCTAGCTGCAGACCGAGTAGAATTGCAACAACTTTCAGATCTCCACATATATTCCAGTTGTGTCTCGAGTATTCTATGTGTTTCAATAGATAGCAGCTGCATGTTCTCATATGTTTCCTTCATGTAAGCAGCATGTCCAATGGGTACTGAAGGGTATGAATTGCCATTGTGCAGCAAAACAGCCTTTAAACTTAACAGCGAAGAATCAACAAAAAGTCGCCATTCGGATGGATTGTGCTTACAGCCGAAAGCAGAAAGCAATCCATCGATGTCAATGCAAAAAGTAAGACTGTCGATTTTTTGAAGAATCGAGTCAAGTCTTCATGCCGTTTACGAAATACTGAAATTTTTGTACCTGGAGAGAGCAGATTCCATCCTTGCAACCTAGATCCAAGCAATTCTGCTTGATTTTTTGACAAATCTAAGTCTCTGACCAGATCATTGAGCTCTGCCTGAGAAATCAAATGAGGATTGCTGGATGTCGATGGCTCAAACTCTGGGTTTTCCGTAGCTGAATCATCAACTATCTGCAGCATTTCATATGTCTCTGCATGCTCGTCCTCGTCCTCCAGTGTACAAAACTCGGGGGGGTTGGAACAAGAAGACTCTCGTCGTGTGGAACTGGTCTCATTGCCGAGGCAAGGTTAGGATACTCAATAGACTGCTATTGCGACAACGACGCGACATTTCAGAAACTTTAATTAAATTAGTTAATATATTCAATTCACAGCCTTTAACTAAACAGTTATATCTCATCAAATAGAAAGACTGCAGCTGCTTCCTAGTGCTGCTTGGTATTTATATAGGACTGCGTAACCATAGCAACAATACATGCTAGGCATGTAGTCTTGAAGACAGGTTTGGGCGCGTCTGGGCATGTCTGGACATGCCTAATTATACTAATTTTCAAAATCCATGTAGTTAAGTGAGTCAGGAGTGCATATTACATCTGTTATGGCGGTCACATAAGATTCTTGCCTAACCTGAATACCCATAACTCAGATAACTCTCGAAAACCACGATTTAAAAATTCTTATAATTTTAAAATTTAAAATCAGCTTTTTCTCAAAAAACCTACGTGATAGGAAAATTTCAAAATTATTCCTGTAATCAGCATGACAAAATCTACCTGGAACACCAGAAATTGCACAGGAAACAAAAACCTTGTTGACCAGTGTAACATGACCAAAATTGGGGGAGAGTATTTGAAAAAGTTCGACAGTTGCTAACAGGGGGGGGGTCAAGACATTGCTTTGTTCACAAATAACTAAACAAATTAACATTACCATGTGCCTACGGAAAAAAAACAAGATTAACCTAAGGGATCCAAGGATCTCGATAATTGGTTAATTTACTGTATAATGTGACATGATATTACAATGCAAAGTGTCACAAGTGGAATTGCCTATAGGATTGATAGCAAAGCCGATTTCATGTGACTCGTATAAATCGTTTCATGTGACTCATATAAATAATTTCATGTGACTCGTATAAATCAATGACTGAAGAAAAGTAACATGCTGCTTTGCTGGTATTTGAAATATATATGCCTTTTAATTATGACTATTTGTTGTGCTTTTTTCGGTTTCTCACGGGAAAATTTTGAAGATTTCCTTTCCCCTACTTCCTAAAAGTTTTCTCAGTTTTCGCATAGCTGTAGCCACATGTGGTGTGTTGGAAGGAACAACCTCCAGTCCCTAAAATGGCTGCACCGCTGAGTTTACTCGACATGTGACAGTACATTTTAGTAATGGAAATATAAGTAAAATAAGTATGATTTGCAAAAATAATTATATATATATATATAATTTGAGTAGCCCCGGTGTAACGAATTAAAATGACTCCCCCGAAAGATGAATCCCCAGTCATTTTTCTACGTGCACATGTAATAAAGACTCCCCACCTCTTTATTCTACGGAGAATATTAACTCTCTCTGAATTATAATAACTCCCCTATAGTGATATGCAGTAAAATACGAATTAATGTGAATCACCTCATTATGACAGGTGGAATAATGAACTTCACCTGAGTATTACACGTATAATAAAGAATCCCTTTGTAGATTTTCTACTCCCTTAAATTTTTTGCCCCAAATGTCGAAAGTTGACTATCAACTTCCTATAAATTGGGGATTCGAGTATTCCTGTAAACACTTCTACACGCGATTTCTGAATAATGTTAGAAATCCCATGTTTGGGACAAATCATACAAATAGCATCTGTAAGGTAGAAGGTAGCTCACTGTTCTAGAATGTCTGTCTGTCCGACTGTCCGTCCCCCTTGTTGTCTGTCTGTCTGTCTGTCTGTCTATAGATTTGCCCGTATTGAGGAAAGAAGGCGAAGGCAAGTAGATCAAAGTATATATTTTATATGTCATATAATATGAGGATTTTTAGCGAAGACAGTATTTATGCAAGTGTAGGGATATGCAGTAAAATGTATAAAAGCACATAATGTAATGACATATAACATAACATATAAGGATTTGATAACGAATACAGTATTTATGCATATGCGTCGTGTGTTTGTATTTAACATTTGCATACCTATGTCTACTAATGTTCACATAGGTAGTTCTATTTTCTTGACTTTGCCTTTTCTACATCGTTTTTTATTTGTTGATTTCGGAAACGGGAGTAAGGTTCCCTGAAAATCTACAAAGGGATTCTTTATTATACGTGTAATACTCAGGTGGAGTTCATTATTCCACCTGTTATAATGAGGTGATTCATATGGAAGTTATTATAATTCAGAGGGAGTTAATATTCTTCGTAGAATAAAGAGGTGGGGAGTCTTTATTACACGTAGAAAAATGACTGAGGGATTCATCTTTCGGGGGATTCATTTTGATTCATTATACCGGGGCACGAGGGCCCGGCCTCCATATTGTGATCGGGACTGGTCGTGAGAATCGCCCAACAAGGGGTAGTATTAAATCCAGGAAAACGCACAAAGCGTTTGAGACAATCTCCGGCTCTTCAAGACATTTGGGCCGAAAATGTGATCGCCCCTATTCTGCAATCCTGGCTACGCCACTGCATTCTTATGACAAAACTGAATTCAGTAGCTTGCGTGTATACGCGAAGGTGTCTCCAGATTCTCTGATCCAGGCTACTCCCCTGGGTTCAGAGAATAAAACGGGTGTAGGTCTGTAGGACATTTTTCCCCGGACATAATCCCCCCTGGACATTATCCCCAGGTACACCCGGGAAAGTGACATACCCGGACATAGTCCCCCTTTGTTTACTCTTTGGACTTTGACTATAATCATTACCCACACCATAAACCAGACTCTAACACTAACCCTAAACGATACTGACGGCAGCCATGACATCAGATAACCGATAAATACCTTTTAAAATAGATCTATGATATTGATTTACATAGCTCATTACTTCTTTGCCGGGGGATAATGTCCGGGGGGATAATGTCCGGGAGGATAATGTTTGGGATGATAATGTCCGAGGGGGTTATGTCCGAGGGGGAATGTCCTCGCCCCGAATAAAACGAGCATCAGTTCAAGGCAGCCATTTGACTATGTCATTGGCGAAGCCACGGGGGGCCGGCCCCTTATTCTGGCAGGGATCCCGGCTGTGGGATTTGCGCAAAGCCGTTGAGAAATTTCGGGGAGGAGTAGGTAGCTTGAGCGATGAGAATACATGAATTTGTGAATAACTCTTTGAAGAACCTTTTTACCGAAAATTCTACATATCCCCTATTTCGGAACACTGGCTACGCCACTGGACTATATTCCTGGTTACAATATTGCGATCCTACTCAATGCATATAAAGCCAAATCCCTGCCTACTGGATTCCAATGCTAATTGCTATATATTCGGCCTAGATCAGCAGCATCCAATGTTTGAACTGAACTGAGGTTTATTATTTTCAACTCAACTTGACATACATGTAGACATAGGCATAGGCAATTAGGCGTGTCTGACATCAATTACAATAAACGACAACAATTGAATTTAAAATAAGACGAAGAAAATTCACAGAATATTCACAAGACTAAATTTAGTCTAAGTATACAATAGAATAGAAAACAAAAAAGAAACCTGAGAAGTAGTCAAATTACAAGTGAATATCTTACTAGAATATTCAGTTAATAGAACATCATATAGTAGACAAGAGTTATGCCTATAAGTGGAATGTCAAGAAGAAAAGGGTTGCTTACAGGGAAACATATCCCGCCAATCAGATAGTAAAAAAGTCAAAATCTTTCCCGAGCCTCACGGGCTCATAGGGCGGCGCTGATCTCCGTTTCTATAGCCCTCAGCCAGGTGCACATGCAATGCCTTGACCGAAACATGGCTTGATGAGCAACTTGATGTCAAAGGGTTTCTTGCTCGCGATAGCGCCACATTTAATATAAGTAAGTAAGTAAGTTTATATATATATAATATATATATATATATATATATATATATATATATAGCCTATTGTTGTTTTTTTTTCTTGAAGATCGCTTTCTCTTTTTCTCATTGAACCAATCGGACACGTCCTGCCTCTGCTGAAACCATTTCATTGGGCAGATACAGGGGCGGCGCTGAGGGGTGGGTCCGCGGGTCCGGACCCACCCAGCCTCGGGCAGGGGCACCCGAGCAAATCGTGCCAACCCGCAGATAAATTTTTCTCTGGAGGAGGGGTAGTCTTAGCCGGGTCCTGGTTGTGTAGATTTCATTAGACCCACCCAGCCAAAAAAAACCAGCACCGCCTCTGGGCAGATAGCCTTCATGACGACCAAGAAGCTGATTCCGACGACTGAGAATAATTATTAATTAAAAAGAGCTTCTTTTGCTGTAGCTCAATATTTCCTAGCTGAAATCCTCCATCGCAGTCTACATCCTTCTATTGCTTTTTTTCTCCATTGTTCCCGTTCTCGGTCTGTTGGAGAATTTATTTTTCACGTGTGTTTCTACAAAGGCAAAGGAGGAGGAAAACTGTCTTCTATATTCGTTACGAATGCAGCATAACAGTGGCGGCTCCACCGGGGGGCCAGGTGGCCCGTGCCCCCTATTGAGTGCCTGGCCCTCCCCCAGTACCCTCCACCATTGGGACCCTATACTTAATGCTACATACATTAAACAACAAATGGTTGGCCCCCGTGATTAGAAGTTGCCGCACCAACGGCCCCCCACGTGCCAAATCCTAGAGCCGCCACTGCAGCATAATATAATTCTTTGAATGTAGACAGGGCCGCCGAGAGAATTTCCGGGTCCCGGTGCCAAAAATAATCACGGGTCCCTGACCTGACAAGTGTGTGAAAAAGTTGAAGACGACCTTTTTATTGCTTGTCAGTCTTTATATGGCATTAATTACTTAACATCGTCGACCCGGGGCCCCTAAGCAGACATTTGCCGGGGCCCCTGAGCAGACATTCGCCGGGGCCCATAAGTAGACATTCGCCGGGGCCCCTGAGCTCATGACGAAGATGACCTTTTATCCGTTGTCAGAGTATTTTTCAGGGTTCAGACTATTGTTAATACATCATCATCATCATCATCATCATCATCATCATCATCATCATCATCATCATCATCATCACCACCAGACTTAACTGATTTGTTAGTTTTCAGCTAATTGATATTTCAGTTGCAGTTACAGTTAACTTAAACCACACCGCACCCATCCTGGCCAACCATGTACGATCCATGCCCCCGCCTTTGCTTAACTTCGGCCACTAAAGGGCAGTGGCGGCTCTAGGATTTGGCAAGTGGAGGGCCGTTGGGGGTGGCAACTTCTAATCATGGGGGCCAACCATTTGTTGTTTAATGTATGTAGCATTAAGTATAGGGTCCCAACTGGGGAGCCACTGGGGGGCAGGCACTCAATAGGGGGCACGGGCCCTCTGACCTCCCGGTGGAGCCGCCACTGCTAAAGGGAACAGTTAGCGCAACGCCAAGTAAGTAGATCGCATAAGAAACGAGTCTAAAGCAAGATATTAAGCCGTATCACAGGATGGCAGACTGGTGACAGCAACTGGGACAAAAAGATGGGGGCTTGAGTCTGTATTTTTAAACTTGTTCGATTCTCTCGATATCGCATAATTTCTTCCTTCTTCCTTCAACCAGAGAAGCTGTTTGCATCGCCCATTATTATGTCCAGTACGAGTAAAATATTACTGCGGATTATTTATTTCCTCCGAAAACATTATTTTCTTTCGTTTTTCTTTTGATCCGCGCCGCCGAAGCGGCAAGGACCTTGTAAAAATTGAAAACAATTAAATATATAATGACGACGACAACGACGATAAAAACCATCCCAAGGCCCGCTCTTAAATAACTTTACTTGTTCACTTTAAACAGGTGTGTACATGAAAGTTTTGATTACTGTTAATAACTGCGTAAATGTAATGCTATTTTGACTTTACAGCAGTTACTATCCACAAAAATAATATTTAACATTTATTTCTGTACATTTGAGACTAGTTTGAGAGAGAAGAGCGAAGATTTCCTGGAAAATCGCCAGCGTTCATTTAAATCAATTCGGCAGATGGCGCTGTCATCGCACGATGAGTTACCAGAGCGTAAAATTGGGGGCATGCCCGGCATGCATGGGCGCCCGCACATTGGGGCAAGAGGGGGCACTTGCCCCCTCCTGGAAAATAAAAATGCCAATATTTCCCATTGAAATTTGAAAGCCTTGCTAAGGTATTAAGCGTAACCATTGTGTTAAGATGTGTGTTGCCTCTCTTGGAAAAATTTATGTGGCATAGCCATGACCATTAAGTTTTGCCCCCTCCTGGAAAAATTTCTGTGGGCGCCCATGCCGCATGGAGACCATTCCTGGACCCTGGTCACAAACTTAATTAATCAAAGGTTTTTTGGTTGACACCTGACAGCACCAATTGTCTTGTCGTCACGTAATAAGATGATCCAAACAAAGTAAGACTAGCATCCAAAGTCTATTTCATCGATTTATTCTAATCTTTCATTTTCCTAACTGTGTTGCCCTTCCCCCTCTTGCCCCAATGTGCGGGCGCCCATGCATGCCGGGCATGCCCCCAATTTTACGCTCTGGTAACTCATCGTGCGATGACAGCGCCATCTGCCGAATTGATTTAAATGAACGCTGGCGATTTTCTCCTATTTATCTGACCTTTTAAATCTTCGTTCCACCACCAACCGCTATCATAATCTTCTTACATCTGCCAAAAAGAAGTACTATGCTAACATCATTTCAACAAATAGCTCAAATCCACGTAAGCTCTGGAAAACTGTAAATGATCTTTTCCATCGCAAAGACTCAAAACCTCTCCCTCAATCCATTTCCCTGTCAGAACTTGCTGAATCTTTTGCTAAGTTCTTCTCTGTAAAAATCTCCAAGATTCGCAGTGTCCTCAAGTCTTTCACTATTACTCAAACCACCTCTCCTCATTATCCTCCTCCCCCACAACCTCCATGCAATTTATCCAGCTTCACTCCTACAACTGAAGAAGAGGTATCCAAACTTATACTATCCTTGCCAAACAAACAATGTGATCTAGATCCCATACCTACCTCTTTACTCAAACAGTGTGCCACCGTGCTTACGCCTATTATAACTAGAATCATCAACCTCTCTCTTATCTCAGGCACTTTCCCATCCGCATTCAAAAACTCTTTTGTCACTCCTCTCCTAAAAAGCCTGGTCTTGACAGAAAGATCTCAATAACTATCGCCCCATCTCAAATCTTTCTCTTCTATCAAAACTTACTGAAAAAATTGTGCTTTCCAGACTGAATGAACACCTTTCAAGTAACTCACTATATAATGCTCATCAATCTGCCTACACTAAACATCACTCAACTGAAACTGTCCTCGCCTACATTTATGACAGACTCTTAACTGCAATTGGTCTTCGCCAAGTTACTGGCCTTTGTCTCCTTGATCTCTCTGCAGCATTTGATACCATAGATCACAAAATTCTGCTCGAGCGACTCTC